>CAXIES010000373.1:0-103884 GCA_964023965.1 Melinopterus prodromus
ATATCGACGGATATCCGCGGATATCAACGGATATCCGCAGACTGGTTTCGCCGCTTATTCATAGATGTCACTACGACTAGGTAGAGAGTATTCTTACCGACTAGTCGTAACTTCGCGCGCCCGCTCATAGATGGCGCTGACGGTATATAAAAAGTGTTTTGACCGATCTGTCATAACTTTTGTAAACGTTTGTGCGACGAAAATACAATCATGGTTAGCAAAAGTAATTGCAAATCAACAAGCGGTCAATACATGCAGTAGCAAATACATCCTAAAAGGTATGATTGGAAGCCCCTATAATTTTTATAGACAGCCATAGCCAGAATAATACTTCTAAGATTAGCATAAAAAGAGACCATCAGGTGATATAACAGTGTTGGTAGCATATATTAGTAGTGTTCGATTACCAGTCGCACTCAAACTGACCGCAATCATTTTGAGTGCAATTTGGATACTATTGAACGTGGTAATCGAACATGTTCTAGTCGGCCCGACCTGTATACAACAGAGCGGCTTTCTTGGGTGGTCGCGTCATTTTTTAACTGGTGGGAATAATCGAACCAACCACAGAAAAATTTTTTCGATGGTCGCGTCATTTTTTAACTGGTGGGAATAATCGAACCAACCACAGAAAAAATTTTTCGATGGTCGCGTCATTTTTTAACTGGTGGGAATAATCGAACCAACCACAGAAAAAATTTTTCGATGGTCGCGTCATTTTTTAACTGGTGGGAATAATCGAAAATTTTTTTCTGACCGTCGAAATTTTTTTTCTGCGGTTCGTTCATCTTTCCCACCGTCGAAATTTTTTTCTGACCGTCGAAAATTTTTTTCTGACCGTCGAAATTTTTTTCTGCGGTTCGTTCATCTTTCCCACCGTCGAAATTTTTTTCTGACCGTCGAAAATTTTTTTCTGACCGTCGAAATTTTTTTTCTGCGGTTCGTTCATCTTTCCCACCGTCGAAATTTTTTTCCAACCGTCGAAAATTTTTTTCTGACCGTCGAAATTTTTTTTCTGCGGTTCGTTCATCTTTCCCACCGTCGAAATTGTTTTCTGACCGTCGAAAATTTTTTTCTGACCGTCGAAATTTTTTTTCTGCGGTTCGTTCATCTTTCCCACCGTCGAATTTTTTTTCTGACCGTCGAAAATTTTTTTCTGACCGTCGAAATTTTTTTTCTGACCGTCGAAAATTTTTTTCTGCAGTTCGTTCATCTTTCCCACCGTCGAAATTTTTTTCCAACCGTCGAAATTTTTTTTCTGACCGTCGAAATTTTTTTTCTGCGGTTCGTTCATCTTTCCCACCGTCGAAATTTTTTTCTGACCGTCGAAAATTTTTTTCTGACCGTCGAAATTTTTTTTCTGCGGTTCGTTCATCTTTCCCACCGTCGAAATTTTTTTCTGACCGTCGAAAATTTTTTTCTGACCGTCGAAATTTTTTTTCTGCGGTTCGTTCATCTTTCCCACCGTCGAAATTTTTTTCTGACCGTCGAAAATTTTGTTCTGACCGTCGAAATTTTTTTTCTGCGGTTCGTTCATCTTTCCCACCGTCGAAATTTTTTTCTGACCGTCGAAAATTTTTTTCTGACCGTCGAAATTTTTTTTCTGCGGTTCGTTCATCTTTCCCACCGTCGAAATTTTTTTCCAACCGTCGAAATTTTTTTTCTGACCGTCGAAATTTTTTTTCTGCGGTTCGTTCATCTTTCCCACCGTCGAAATTTTTTTCTGACCGTCGAAAATTTTTTTCTGACCGTCGAAATTTTTTTTCTGCGGTTCGTTCATCTTTCCCACCGTCGAAATTTTTTTCTGACCGTCGAAAATTTTTTTCTGACCGTCGAAATTTTTTTTCTGCGGTTCGTTCATCTTTCCCACCGTCGAAATTTTCTTCTGACCGTCGAAAATTTTTTTCTGACCGTCGAAATTTTTTTTTCTGCGGTTCGTTCATCTTTCCCACCGTCGAAATTTTTTTCTGACCGTCGAAAATTTTTTTCTGACCGTCGAAATTTTTTTTCTGCGGTTCGTTCATCTTTCCCACCGTCGAAATTTTTTTCTGACCGTCGAAAATTTTTTTCTGACCGTCGAAATTTTTTTTCTGCGGTTCGTTCATCTTTCCCACCGTCGAAATTTTTTTCCCACCGTCGAAATTTTTTTTCTGACGGTCGAATTTTTTTTTCTGCGGTTCGTTCAACTTTCCCACCGTCGAAATTTTTTTTCTGACCGTCGAAATTTTTTTTCTGCGGATCGTTCATCTTTCCCACCGTCGAAATTTTTTTCTGACCGTCGAAAATTTTTTTCTGACCGTCGAAATTTTTTTTTCTGCGGTTCGTTCATCTTTCCCACCGTCGAAATTTTTTTCTGACCGTCGAAAATTTTTTTCTGACCGTCGAAATTTTTTTTCTGCGGTTCGTTCATCTTTCCCACCGTCGAAATTTTTTTCTGACCGTCGAAAATTTTTTTCTGACCGTCGAAATTTTTTTTCTGCGGTTCGTTCATCTTTCCCACCGTCGAAATTTTTTTCCCACCGTCGAAATTTTTTTTCTGACGGTCGAATTTTTTTTTCTGCGGTTCGTTCATCTTTCCCACCGTCGAAATTTTTTTTCTGACCGTCGAAATTTTTTTTCTGCGGTTCGTTCATCTTTCCCACCGTCGAAATTTTTTTCTGACCGTCGAAAATTTTTTTCTGACCGTCGAAATTTTTTTTCTGCGGTTCGTTCATCTTTCCCACCGTCGAAATTTTTTTCTGACCGTCGAAATTTTTTTTCTGACCGTCGAAATTTTTTTTCTGCGGTTCGTTCATCTTTCCCACCGTCGAAATTTTTTTCTGACCGTCGAAAATTTTTTTCTGACCGTCGAAATTTTTTTTCTGCGGTTCGTTCATCTTTCCCACCGTCGAAATTTTTTTCCCACCGTCGAAATTTTTTTTCTGACCGTCGAATTTTTTTTTCTGCGGTTCGTTCATCTTTCCCACCGTCGAAATTTTTTTTCTGACCGTCGAAATTTTTTTTCTGCGGTTCGTTCATCTTTCCCACCGTCGAAATTTTTTTCTGACCGTCGAAAATTTTTTTCTGACCGTCGAAATTTTTTTTCTGCGGTTCGTTCATCTTTCCCACCGTCGAAATTTTTTTCTGACCGTCGAAAATTTTTTTCTGACCGTCGAAATTTTTTTTCTGCGGTTCGTTCATCTTTCCCACCGTCGAAATTTTTTTCTGACCGTCGAAAATTTTTTTCTGACCGTCGAAATTTTTTTTCTGCGGTTCGTTCATCTTTCCCACCGTCGAAATTTTTTTCTGACCGTCGAAAATTTTTTTCTGACCGTCGAAATTTTTTTTCTGCGGTTCGTTCATCTTTCCCACCGTCGAAATTTTTTTCCAACCGTCGAAATTTTTTTTCTGACCGTCGAAATTTTTTTTCTGCGATTCGTTCATCTTTCCCACCGTCGAAATTTTTTTCTGACCGTCGAAAATTTTTTTCTGACCGTCGGAATTTTTTTTCTGCTGTTCGTTCATCTTTCCCACCGTCGAAATTTTTTTCTGACCGTCGAAATTTTTTTTCTGACCGTCGAAATTTTTTTCTGCGGTTCGTTCATCTTTCCCACCGTCGAAATTTTTTTCTGACCGTCGAAAATTTTCTTCTGACCGTCGAAATTTTTTTTCTGCGGTTCGTTCATCTTTCCCACCGTCGAAATTTTTTTCTGACCGTCGAAAATTTTTTTCTGACCGTCGAATTTTTTTTCTGCGGTTCGTTCATCTTTCCCACCGTCGAAATTTTTTTCTGACCGTCGAAAATTTTTTTCTGACCGTCGAAATTTTTTTTCTGCGGTTCGTTCATCTTTCCCACCGTCGAAATTTTTTTCTGACCGTCGAAAATTTTTTTCTGACCGTCGAATTTTTTTTTCTGCGGTTCGTTCATCTTTCCCACCGTCGAAATTTTTTTCTGACCGTCGGAAATTTTTTTCTGACCGTCGAAATTTTCTTTCTGCGGTTCGTTCATCTTTCCCGCCGTCGAAATTTTTTTCTGACCGTCGATAATTTTTTTCTGACCGTCGAAATTTTTTTTCTGCGGTTCGTTCATCTTTCCCACCGTCGAAATTTTTTTCCAACCGTCGAAAATTTTTTTCTGACCGTCGAAATTTTCTTTCTGCGGTTCGTTCATCTTTCCCGCCGTCGAAATTTTTTTCTGACCGTCGAAAATTTTTTTCTGACCGTCGAAATTTTTTTTCTGCGGTTCGTTCATCTTTCCCACCGTCGAAATTTTTTTCCCACCGTCGAAATTTTTTTTCTGACCGTCGAATTTTTTTTTCTGCGGTTCGTTCATCTTTCCCACCGTCGAAAATTTTTTTCTGACCGTCGAAATTTTTTTTCTGCGGTTCGTTCATCTTTCCCACCGTCGAAATTTTTTTCCCACCGTCGAAATTTTTTTTCTGACCGTCGAAATTTTTTTTCTGCGGTTCGTTCATGTTTCCCACCGTCGAAATTTTTTTTCTGACCGTCGAAAATTTTTTTCTGACCGTCGAAATTTTTTTTCTGCGGTTCGTTCATCTTTCCCACCGTCGAAATTTTTTTCCAACCGTCGAAATTTTTTTTCTGACCGTCGAAATTTTTTTCTGCGGTTCGTTCATCTTTCCCACCGTCGAAATTTTTTTCCAACCGTCGAAATATTTTTTCTGCGGTTCGTTCATCTTTCCCACCGTCGAAATTTTTTTCTGACCGTCGAAAATTTTTTTCTGACCGTCGAAATTTTTTTTCTGACCGTCGAAAATTTTTTTCTGCAGTTCGTTCATCTTTCCCACCGTCGAAATTTTTTTCCAACCGTCGAAATTTTTTTTCTGCGGTTCGTTCATCTTTCCCACCGCCGAAATTTTTTTCTGACCGTCGAAAATTTTTTTCTGACCGTCGAAATTTTTTTTCTGCGGTTCGTTCATCTTTCCCACCGTCGAAATTTTTTTCTGACCGTCGAAAATTTTTTTCTAACCGTCGAAATTTTTTTTCTGCGGTTCGTTCATCTTTCCCACCGTCGAAATTTTTTTCCCACCGTCGAAATTTTTTTTCTGACCGTCGAAATTTTTTTTCTGCGGTTCGTTCATGTTTCCCACCGTCGAAATTTTTTTTCTGACCGTCGAAATTTTTTTTCTGCGGTTCGTTCATCTTTCCCACCGTCGAAATTTTTTTCTGACCGTCGAAAATTTTTTTCTGACCGTCGAAATTTTTTTCTGCGGTTCGTTCAAATTTCCCACCGTCGAAATTTTTTTCCAACCGTCGAAAATTTTTTTCTGACCGTCGAAATTTTTTTTCTGCGGTTCGTTCATCTTTCCCACCGTCGAAATTTTTTTCCAACCGTCGAAATTTTTTTTCTGACCGTCGAAATTTTTTTTCTGCGGTTCGTTCATCTTTCCCACCGTCGAAATTTTTTTCCAACCGTCGAAATTTTTTTTCTGCGGTTCGTTCATCTTTCCCACCGTCGAAATTTTTTTCTGACCGTCGAAAATTTTTTTCTGACCGTCGAAATTTTTTTTCTGAACGTCGAAAATTTTTTTCTGCAGTTCGTTCATCTTTCCCACCGTCGAAATTTTTTTCCAACCGTCGAAATTTTTTTTCTGACCGTCGAAATTTTTTTTCTGCGGTTCGTTCATCTTTCCCACCGTCGAAATTTTTTTCTGACCGTCGAAAATTTTTTTCTGACCGTCGAAATTTTTTTTCTGCGGTTCGTTCATCTTTCCCACCGTCGAAATTTTTTTCTGACCGTCGAAAATTTTTTTCTGACCGTCGAAATTTTTTTTCTGCGGTTCGTTCACCTTTCCCACCGTCGAAATTTTTTTCCCACCGTCGAAATTTTTTTTCTGACCGTCGAAATTTTTTTTCTGCGGTTCGTTCATGTTTCCCACCGTCGAAATTTTTTTTCTGACCGTCGAAATTTTTTTTCTGCGGTTCGTTCATCTTTCCCACCGTCGAATTTTTTTTCTGACCGTCGAAAATTTTTTTCTGACCGTCGAAATTTTTTTTCTGCGGTTCGTTCATCTTTCCCACCGTCGAAATTTTTTTCTGACCGTCGAAAATTTTTTTCTGACCGTCGAAATTTTTTTCTGCGGTTCGTTCATCTTTCCCACCGTCGAAATTTTTTTCTGACCGTCGAAAATTTTTTTCTGACCGTCGAAATTTTTTTTCTGCGGTTCGTTCATCTTTCCCACCGTCGAAATTTTTTTCTGACCGTCGAAAATTTTTTTCTGACCGTCGATATTTTTTTTCTGACCGTCGAAAATTTTTTTCTGCAGTTCGTTCATCTTTCCCACCGTCGAAATTTTTTTCTGACCGTCGAAATTTTTTTTCTGCGGTTCGTTCATCTTTCCCACCGTCGAAATTTTTTTCGGACCGTCGAAAATTTTTTTCTGACCGTCGAAATTTTTTTTCTGCGGTTCGTTCATCTTTCCCACCGTCGAAATTTTTTTCTGACCGTCGAAAATTTTTTTCTGACCGTCGAAAATTTTTTTCTGCGGTTCGTTCATCTTTCCCACCGTCGAAATTTTTTTCTGACCGTCGAAATTTTTTTTCTGACCGTCGAAAATTTTTTTCTGCGGTTCGTTCATCTTTCCCACCGTCGAAATTTTTTTCTGACCGTCGAAAATTTTTTTCTGACCGTCGAAATTTTTTTTCTGCGGTTCGTTCATCTTTCCCACCGTCGAAATTTTTTTCCAACCGTCGAAATTTTTTTTCTGACCGTCGAATTTTTTTTTCTGCGGTTCGTTCATCTTTCCCACCGTCGAATTTTTTTTCTGACCGTCGAAAATTTTTTTCTGACCGTCGAAATTTTTTTTCTGCGGTTCGTTCATCTTTCCCACCGTCGAAATTTTTTTCTGACCGTCGAAAATTTTTTTCTGACCGTCGAAATTTTTTTTCTGCGGTTCGTTCATCTTTCCCACCGTCGAAATTTTTTTCCAACCGTCGAAAATTTTTTTCTGACCGTCGAAATTTTTTTTCTGCGGTTCGTTCATCTTTCCCACCGTCGAAATTTTTTTCCAACCGTCGAAAATTTTTTTCTGACCGTCGAAATTTTTTTTCTGCGGTTCGTTCATCTTTCCCACCGTCGAAATTTTTTTCTGACCGTCGAAAATTTTTTTCTGACCGTCGAAATTTTTTTTTCTGCGGTTCGTTCATCTTTCCCACCGTCGAAATTTTTTTCCCACCGTCGAAATTTTTTTTCTGACCGTTGAAAATTTTTTTCTGACCGTCGAAATTTTTTTTCTGCGGTTCGTTCATCTTTCCTACCGTCGAAATTTTTTTCTGACCGTCGAAAATTTTTTTCTGACCGTCGAAATTTTTTTTCTGCGGTTCGTTCATCTTTCCCACCGTCGAAATTTTTTTCTGACCGTCGAAAATTTTTTTCTGACCGTCGAAAATTTTTTTCTGCGGTTCGTTCATCTTTCCCACCGTCGAAATTTTTTTCCAACCGTCGAAATTTTTTTTCTGACCGTCGAAATTTTTTTTCTGCGGTTCGTTCATCTTTCCCACCGTCGAAATTTTTTTCTGACCGTCGAAAATTTTTTTCTGACCGTCGAAATTTTTTTTCTGCGGTTCGTTCATCTTTCCCACCGTCGAAATTTTTTTCTGACCGTCGAAAATTTTTTTCTGACCGTCGAAATTTTTTTTCTGCGGTTCGTTCATCTTTCCCACCGTCGAAATTTTTTTCTGACCGTCGAAAATTTTTTTCTGACCGTCGAAATTTTTTTTCTGCGGTTCGTTCATCTTTCCCACCGTCGAAATTTTTTTCTGACCGTCGAAAATTTTTTTCTGACCGTCGAAATTTTTTTTCTGCGGTTCGTTCATCTTTCCCACCGTCGAAATTTTTTTCTGACCGTCGAAAATTTTTTTCTGACCGTCGAAATTTTTTTCTGACCGTCGAAAATTTTTTTCTGCGGTTCGTTCATCTTTCCCACCGTCGAAATTTTTTTCTGACCGTCGAAATTTTTTTTCTGACCGTCGAAAATTTTTTTCTGCGGTTCGTTCATCTTTCCCACCGTCAAAATTTTTTTCTGACCGTCGAAATTTCTTTTCTGACCGTCGAAAATTTTTTTCTGCGGTTCGTTCATCTTTCCCACCGTCGAAATTTTTTTCTGACCGTCGAAAATTTTTTTCTGACCGTCGAAATTTTTTTTCTGCGGTTCGTTCATCTTTCCCACCGTCGAAATTTTTTTCTGACCGTCGAAAATTTTTTTCTGACCGTCGAAATTTTTTTTCTGACCGTCGAAAATTTTTTTCTGCAGTTCGTTCATCTTTCCCACCGTCGAAATTTTTTTCTGACCGTCGAAATTTTTTTCTGACCGTCGAAAATTTTTTTCTGACCGTCGAAATTTTTTTTCTGCGGTTCGTTCATCTTTCCCACCGTCGAAATTTTTTTCTGACCGTCGAAAATTTTTTTCTGACCGTCGAAAATTTTTTTCTGCGGTTCGTTCATCTTTCCCACCGTCGAAATTTTTTTCTGACCGTCGAAATTTTTTTCTGACCGTCGAAAATTTTTTTCTGACCGTCGAAATTTTTTTCTGCGGTTCGTTCATCTTTCCCACCGTCGAAATTTTTTTCGGACCGTCGAAAATTTTTTTCTGACCGTCGAAATTTTTTTTCTGCGGTTCGTTCATCTTTCCCACCGTCGAAATTTTTTTCTGACCGTCGAAAATTTTTTTCTGACCGTCGAAAATTTTTTTCTGCGGTTCGTTCATCTTTCCCACCGTCGAAATTTTTTTCTGACCGTCGAAATTTTTTTTCTGACCGTCGAAAATTTTTTTCTGCGGTTCGTTCATCTTTCCCACCGTCGAAATTTTTTTCTGACCGTCGAAAATTTTTTTCTGACCGTCGAAATTTTTTTTCTGCGGTTCGTTCATCTTTCCCACCGTCGAAATTTTTTTCTGACCGTCGAAAATTTTTTTCTGACCGTCGAAATTTTTTTTCTGCGGTTCGTTCATCTTTCCCACCGTCGAAATTTTTTTCTGACCGTCGAAAATTTTTTTCTGACCGTCGAAAATTTTTTTCTGCGGTTCGTTCATCTTTCCCACCGTCGAAATTTTTTTCTGACCGTCGAAATTTTTTTCTGACCGTCGAAAATTTTTTTCTGACCGTCGAAATTTTTTTCTGCGGTTCGTTCATCTTTCCCACCGTCGAAATTTTTTTCTGACCGTCGAAAATTTTTTTCTGACCGTCGAAAATTTTTTTCTGCGGTTCGTTCATCTTTCCCACCGTCGAAATTTTTTTCTGACCGTCGAAATTTTTTTTCTGACCGTCGAAAATTTTTTTCTGCGGTTCGTTCATCTTTCCCACCGTCGAAATTTTTCTCTGACCGTCGAAAATTTTTTTCTGACCGTCGAAATTTTTTTTCTGCGGTTCGTTCATCTTTCCCACCGTCGAATTTTTTTTCTGACCGTCGAAAATTTTTTTCTGACCGTCGAAATTTTTTTTCTGCGGTTCGTTCATCTTTCCCACCGTCGAAATTTTTTTCTGACCGTCGAAAATTTTTTTCTGACCGTCGAAATTTTTTTCTCCGGTTCGTTCATCTTTCCCACCGTCGAAATTTTTTTCTGACCGTCGAAAATTTTTTTCTGACCGTCGAAATTTTTTTTCTGCGGTTCGTTCATCTTTCCCACCGTCGAAATTTTTTTCTGACCGTCGAAAATTTTTTTCTGACCGTCGAAATTTTTTTTCTGACCGTCGAAAATTTTTTTCTGCAGTTCGTTCATCTTTCCCACAGTCGAAATTTTTTTCTGACCGTCGAAATTTTTTTTCTGCGGTTCGTTCATCTTTCCCACCGTCGAAATTTTTTTCGGACCGTCGAAAATTTTTTTCTGACCGTCGAAATTTTTTTTCTGCGGTTCGTTCATCTTTCCCACCGTCGAAATTTTTTTCTGACCGTCGAAAATTTTTTTCTGACCGTCGAAAATTTTTTTCTGCGGTTCGTTCATCTTTCCCACCGTCGAAATTTTTTTCTGACCGTCGAAATTTTTTTTCTGACCGTCGAAAATTTTTTTCTGCGGTTCGTTCATCTTTCCCACCGTCGAAATTTTTTTCTGACCGTCGAAAATTTTTTTCTGACCGTCGAAATTTTTTTTCTGCGGTTCGTTCATCTTTCCCACCGTCGAAATTTTTTTCCAACCGTCGAAATTTTTTTTCTGACCGTCGAAATTTTTTTTCTGCGGTTCGTTCATCTTTCCCACCGTCGAATTTTTTTTCTGACCGTCGAAAATTTTTTTCTGACCGTCGAAATTTTTTTTCTGCGGTTCGTTCATCTTTCCCACCGTCGAAATTTTTTTCTGACCGTCGAAAATTTTTTTCTGACCGTCGAAATTTTTTTTCTGCGGTTCGTTCATCTTTCCCACCGTCGAAATTTTTTTCCAACCGTCGAAATTTTTTTCTGACCGTCGAAATTTTTTTTCTGCGGTTCGTTCATCTTTCCCACCGTCGAATTTTTTTTCCCACCGTCGAAATTTTTTTTCTGACCGTCGAAATTTTTTTTCTGCGGTTCGTTCATGTTTCCCACCGTCGAAATTTTTTTTCTGACCGTCGAAATTTTTTTTCTGCGGTTCGTTCATCTTTCCCACCGTCGAAATTTTTTTCTGACCGTCGAAAATTTTTTTCTGACCGTCGAAATTTTTTTTCTGCGGTTCGTTCAAATTTCCCACCGTCGAAATTTTTTTCCAACCGTCGAAAATTTTTTTCTGACCGTCGAAATTTTTTTTCTGCGGTTCGTTCATCTTTCCCACCGTCGAAATTTTTTTCCAACCGTCGAAATTTTTTTTCTGCGGTTCGTTCATCTTTCCCACCGTCGAAATTTTTTTCTGACCGTCGAAAATTTTTTTCTGACCGTCGAAATTTTTTTTCTACGGTTCGTTCATCTTTCCCACCGTCGAAATTTTTTTCCAACCGTCGAAATTTTTTTTCTGACCGTCGAAATTTTTTTTCTGCGGTTCGTTCATCTTTCCCACCGTCGAAATTTTTTTCTGACCGTCGAAAATTTTTTTCTGCGGTTCGTTCATCTTTCCCACCGTCGAAATTTTTTTCTGACCGTTGAAAATTTTTTTCTGACCGTCGAAATTTTTTTTCTGCGGTTCGTTCATCTTTCCCACCGTCGAAATTTTTTTCTGACCGTCGAAAATTTTTTTCTGACCGTCGAAATTTTTTTTCTGCGGTTCGTTCATCTTTCCCACCGTCGAAATTTTTTTCTGACCGTTGAAAATTTTTTTCTGACCGTCGAAATTTTTTTTCTGCGGTTCGTTCATCTTTCCCACCGTCGAAATTTTTTTCTGACCGTCGAAAATTTTTTTCTGCGGTTCGTTCATCTTTCCCACCGTCGAAATTTTTTTCTGACCGTTGAAAATTTTTTTCTGACCGTCGAAATTTTTTTTCTGCGGTTCGTTCATCTTTCCCACCGTCGAAATTTTTTTCTGACCGTCGAAAATTTTTTTCTGACCGTCGAAATTTTTTTTCTGCGGTTCGTTCATCTTTCCCACCGTCGAAATTTTTTTCTGACCGTTGAAAATTTTTTTCTGACCGTCGAAATTTTTTTTCTGCGGTTCGTTCATCTTTCCCACCGTCGAAATTTTTTTCTGACCGTCGAAAATTTTTTTCTGACCGTCGAAATTTTTTTTCTGCGGTTCGTTCATCTTTCCCACCGTCGAAATTTTTTTCTGACCGTCGAAAATTTTTTTCTGACCGTCGAAATTTTTTTCTGCGGTTCGTTCATCTTTTCCACCGTCGAAATTTTTTTCTGACCGTCGAAAATTTTTTTCTGACCGTCGAAATTTTTTTCTGACCGTCGAAAATTTTTTTCTGACCGTCGAAATTTTTTTTCTGCGGTTCGTTCATCTTTCCCACCGTCGAAATTTTTTTCTGACCGTCGAAAATTTTTTTCTGACCGTCGAAATTTTTTTCTGACCGTCGAAAATTTTTTTCTGACCGTCGAAATTTTTTTTCTGCGGTTCGTTCATCTTTCCCACCGTCGAAATTTTTTTCTGACCGTCGAAAATTTTTTTCTGACCGTCGAAATTTTTTTCTGACCGTCGAAAATTTTTTTCTGACCGTCGAAATTTTTTTTCTGCGGTTCGTTCATCTTTCCCACCGTCGAAATTTTTTTCTGACCGTCGAAAATTTTTTTCTGACCGTCGAAATTTTTTTTCTGCGGTTCGTTCATCTTTCCCACCGTCGAAATTTTTTTCTGACCGTCGAAAATTTTTCGACGGTCACGTCGAAAATTTTTTTCTGACCGTCGAAATTTTTTTTCTACGGTTCGTTCATCTTTCCCACCGTCGAAATTTTTTTCCAACCTTCGAAATTTTTTTTCTGACCGTCGAAATTTTTTTTCTGCGGTTCGTTCATCTTTCCCACCGTCGAAATTTTTTTCTGACCGTCGAAAATTTTTTTCTGACCGTCGAAATTTTTTTTCTGCGGTTCGTTCATCTTTCCCACCGTCGAAATTTTTTTCTGACCGTCGAAATTTTTTTTCTGACCGTTGAAAATTTTTTTCTGCGGTTCGTTCATCTTTCCCACCGTCGAAATTTTTTTCCAACCGTCGAAATTTTTTTTCTGACCGTCGAAATTTTTTTTCTGCGGTTCGTTCATCTTTCCCACCGTCGAAATTTTTTTCTGACCGTCGAAAATTTTTTTCTGACCGTCGAAATTTTTTTTCTGCGGTTCGTTCATCTTTCCCACCGTCGAAATTTTTTTCTGACCGTCGAAATTTTTTTTCTGACCGTCGAAAATTTTTTTCTGACCGTCGAAATTTTTTTCTGACCGTCGAAAATTTTTTTCTGACCGTCGAAATTTTTTTTCTGCGGTTCGTTCATCTTTCCCACCGTCGAAATTTTTTTCTGACCGTCGAAAATTTTTTTCTGACCGTCGAAATTTTTTTCTGACCGTCGAAAATTTTTTTCTGACCGTCGAAATTTTTTTTCTGCGGTTCGTTCATCTTTCCCACCGTCGAAATTTTTTTCTGACCGTCGAAAATTTTTTTCTGACCGTCGAAATTTTTTTCTGACCGTCGAAAATTTTTTTCTGACCGTCGAAATTTTTTTTCTGCGGTTCGTTCATCTTTCCCACCGTCGAAATTTTTTTCTGACCGTCGAAAATTTTTTTCTGACCGTCGAAATTTTTTTTCTGCGGTTCGTTCATCTTTCCCACCGCCGAAATTTTTTTCTGACCGTCGAAAATTTTTTTCTGACCGTCGAAATTTTTTTTCTACGGTTCGTTCATCTTTCCCACCGTCGAAATTTTTTTCCAACCGTCGAAATTTTTTTTCTGACCGTCGAAATTTTTTTTCTGCGGTTCGTTCATCTTTCCCACCGTCGAAATTTTTTTCTGACCGTCGAAAATTTTTTTCTGACCGTCGAAATTTTTTTTCTGCGGTTCGTTCATCTTTCCCACCGTCGAAATTTTTTTCTGACCGTCGAAAATTTTTTTCTGACCGTCGAAATTTTTTTTCTGCGGTTCGTTCATCTTTCCCACCGTCGAAATTTTTTTCTGACCGTCGAAAATTTTTTTCTGACCGTCGAAATTTTTTTTCTGCGGTTCGTTCATCTTTCCCACCGTCGAAATTTTTTTCTGACCGTCGAAAATTTTTTTCTGACCGTCGAAATTTTTTTTCTGCGGTTCGTTCATCTTTCCCACCGTCGAAATTTTTTTCTGACCGTCGAAAATTTTTTTCTGACCGTCGAAATTTTTTTTCTGCGGTTCGTTCATCTTTCCCACCGTCGAAATTTTTTTCTGACCGTTGAAAATTTTTTTCTGACCGTCGAAATTTTTTTTCTGCGGTTCGTTCATCTTTCCCACCGTCGAAATTTTTTTCTGACCGTCGAAATTTTTTTTCTGCGGTTCGTTCAGCTTTCCCACCGTCGAAATTTTTTTCTGACCGTCGAAAATTTTTTTCTGACCGTCGAAATTTTTTTCTGCGGTTCGTTCATCTTTTCCACCGTCGAAATTTTTTTCTGACCGTCGAAAATTTTTTTCTGACCGTCGAAATTTTTTTCTGACCGTCGAAAATTTTTTTCTGACCGTCGAAATTTTTTTTCTGCGGTTCGTTCATCTTTCCCACCGTCGAAATTTTTTTCTGACCGTCGAAAATTTTTTTCTGACCGTCGAAATTTTTTTTCTGCGGTTCGTTCATCTTTCCCACCGTCGAAATTTTTTTCTGACCGTCGAAAATTTTTTTCTGACCGTCGAAATTTTTTTTCTGCGGTTCGTTCATCTTTCCCACCGTCGAAATTTTTTTCTGACCGTCGAAAATTTTTTTCTGACCGTCGAAATTTTTTTTCTGCGGTTCGTTCATCTTTCCCACCGTCGAAATTTTTTTCTGACCGTCGAAAATTTTTTTCTGACCGTCGAAATTTTTTTTCTGCGGTTCGTGCATCTTTCCCACCGTCGAAATTTTTTTCTGACCGTCGAAAATTTTTTTCTGACCGTCGAAATTTTTTTTCTGCGGCTCGTTCATCTTTCCCACCGTCGAAATTTTTTTCCAACCGTCGAAATTTTTTTTCTGCGGTTCGTTCATCTTTCCCACCGTCGAAATTTTTTTCTGACCGTCGAAATTTTTTTTCTGCGGTTCGTTCATCTTTCCCACCGTCGAAATTTTTTTCTGACCGTCGAAAATTTTTTTCTGACCGTCGAAATTTTTTTTCTGCGGTTCGTTCATCTTTCCCACCGTCGAAATTTTTTTCTGACCGTCGAAAATTTTTTTCTGACCGTCGAAATTTTTTTTCTGCGGTTCGTTCATCTTTCCCACCGTCGAAATTTTTTTCTGACCGTCGAAAATTTTTTTCTGACCGTCGAAATTTTTTTTCTGCGGTTCGTTCATCTTTCCCACCGTCGAAATTTTTTTCTGACCGTTGAAAATTTTTTTCTGACCGTCGAAATTTTTTTTCTGCGGTTCGTTCATCTTTCCCACCGTCGAAATTTTTTTCTGACCGTCGAAATTTTTTTTCTGCGGTTCGTTCAGCTTTCCCACCGTCGAAATTTTTTTCTGACCGTCGAAAATTTTTTTCTGACCGTCGAAATTTTTTTCTGCGGTTCGTTCATCTTTTCCACCGTCGAAATTTTTTTCTGACCGTCGAAAATTTTTTTCTGACCGTCGAAATTTTTTTCTGACCGTCGAAAATTTTTTTCTGACCGTCGAAATTTTTTTTCTGCGGTTCGTTCATCTTTCCCACCGTCGAAATTTTTTTCTGACCGTCGAAAATTTTTTTCTGACCGTCGAAATTTTTTTTCTGCGGTTCGTTCATCTTTCCCACCGTCAAAATTTTTTTCTGACCGTCGAAAATTTTTTTCTGACCGTCGAAATTTTTTTTCTGCGGTTCGTTCATCTTTCCCACCGTCGAAATTTTTTTCCAACCGTCGAAATTTTTTTTCTGACCGTCGAAATTTTTTTTCTGCGGTTCGTTCATCTTTCCCACCGTCGAAATTTTTTTCTGACCGTCGAAAATTTTTTTCTGACCGTCGAAATTTTTTTTCTGCGGTTCGTTCATCTTTCCCACCGTCGAAATTTTTTTCTGACCGTCGAAAATTTTTTTCTGACCGTCGAAATTTTTTTTCTGCGGTTCGTTCATCTTTCCCACCGTCGAAATTTTTTTCCAACCGTCGAAATTTTTTTTCTGACCGTCGAAATTTTTTTTCTGCGGTTCGTTCATCTTTCCCACCGTCGAAATTTTTTTCTGACCGTCGAAAATTTTTTTCTGACCGTCGAAATTTTTTTTCTGCGGTTCGTTCATCTTTCCCACCGTCGAAATTTTTTTCTGACCGTCGAAAATTTTTTTCTGACCGTCGAAATTTTTTTTCTGCGGTTCGTTCATCTTTCCCACCGTCGAAATTTTTTTCTGACCGTCGAAAATTTTTTTCTGACCGTCGAAATTTTTTTTCTGCGGTTCGTTCATCTTTCCCACCGTCGAAATTTTTTTCTGACCGTCGAAAATTTTTTTCTGACCGTCGAAATTTTTTTTCTGCGGTTCGTTCATCTTTCCCACCGTCGAAATTTTTTTCTGACCGTCGAAATTTTTTTTCTGCGGTTCGTTCATCTTTCCCACCGTCGAAATTTTTTTCTGACCGTCGAAAATTTTTTTCTGACCGTCGAAATTTTTTTTCTGCGGTTCGTTCATCTTTCCCACCGTCGAAATTTTTTTCTGACCGTCGAAAATTTTTTTCTGACCGTCGAAATTTTTTTTCTGCGGTTCGTGCATCTTTCCCACCGTCGAAATTTTTTTCTGACCGTCGAAAATTTTTTTCTGACCGTCGAAATTTTTTTTCTGCGGCTCGTTCATCTTTCCCACCGTCGAAATTTTTTTCCAACCGTCGAAATTTTTTTTCTGCGGTTCGTTCATCTTTCCCACCGTCGAAATTTTTTTCTGACCGTCGAAAATTTTTTTCTGACCGTCGAAATTTTTTTTCTGCGGTTCGTTCATCTTTCCCACCGTCGAAATTTTTTTCTGACCGTCGAAAATTTTTTTCTGACCGTCGAAATTTTTTTTCTGCGGTTCGTTCATCTTTCCCACCGTCGAAATTTTTTTCTGACCGTCGAAAATTTTTTTCTGACCGTCGAAATTTTTTTTCTGCGGTTCGTTCATCTTTCCCACCGTCGAAATTTTTTTCTGACCGTCGAAAATTTTTTTCTGACCGTCGAAATTTTTTTTCTGCGGTTCGTTCATCTTTCCCACCGTCGAAATTTTTTTCTGACCGTCGAAAATTTTTTTCTGACCGTCGAAATTTTTTTTCTGCGGTTCGTTCATCTTTCCCACCGTCGAAATTTTTTTCTGACCGTCGAAAATTTTTTTCTGACCGTCGAAATTTTTTTTCTGCGGTTCGTTCATCTTTCCCACCGTCGAAATTTTTTTCTGACCGTTGAAAATTTTTTTCTGACCGTCGAAATTTTTTTTCTGCGGTTCGTTCATCTTTCCCACCGTCGAAATTTTTTTCTGACCGTCGAAAATTTTTTTCTGACCGTCGAAATTTTTTTCTGACCGTCGAAAATTTTTTTCTGACCGTCGAAATTTTTTTTCTGCGGTTCGTTCATCTTTCCCACCGTCGAAATTTTTTTCCAACCGTCGAAATTTTTTTTCTGACCGTCGAAATTTTTTTTCTGCGGTTCGTTCATCTTTCCCACCGTCGAAATTTTTTTCTGACCGTCGAAAATTTTTTTCTGACCGTCGAAATTTTTTTTCTGCGGTTCGTTCATCTTTCCCACCGTCGAAATTTTTTTCTGACCGTCGAAAATTTTTTTCTGACCGTCGAAATTTTTTTTCTGCGGTTCGTTCATCTTTCCCACCGTCGAAATTTTTTTCTGACCGTCGAAAATTTTTTTCTGACCGTCGAAATTTTTTTTCTGACCGTCGAAAATTTTTTTCTGCAGTTCGTTCATCTTTCCCACCGTCGAAATTTTTTTCTGACCGTCGAATTTTTTTTTCTGCGGTTCGTTCATCTTTCCCACCGTCGAAATTTTTTTTCTGCGGTTCGTTCATCTTTCCCACCGTCGAAATTTTTTTCCAACCGTCGAAATTTTTTTTCTGACCGTCGAAATTTTTTTTCTGACCGTCGAAAATTTTTTTCTGACCGTCGAAATTTTTTTTCTGCGGTTCGTTCATCTTTCCCACCGTCGAAATTTTTTTCCCACCGTCGAAATTTTTTTTCTGACCGTCGAAATTTTTTTTCTGCGGTTCGTTCATCTTTCCCACCGTCGAAATTTTTTTCTGACCGTCGAAAATTTTTTTCTGCAGTTCGTTCATCTTTCCCACCGTCGAAATTTTTTTCTGACCGTCGAAATTTTTTTTCTGCGGTTCGTTCATCTTTCCCACCGTCGAAATTTTTTTCCAACCGTCGAAATTTTTTTTCTGACCGTCGAAATTTTTTTTCTGACCGTCGAAATTTTTTTTCTGCGGTTCGTTCATCTTTCCCACCGTCGAAATTTTTTTCTGACCGTCGAAATTTTTTTTCTGCGGTTCGTTCATCTTTCCCACCGTCGAAATTTTTTTCTGACCGTCGAAAATTTTTTTCTGACCGTCGAAATTTTTTTTCTGCGGTTCGTTCATCTTTCCCACCGTCGAAATTTTTTTCCCACCGTCGAAATTTTTTTTCTGACCGTCGAAATTTTTTTTCTGCGGTTCGTTCATCTTTCCCACCGTCGAAATTGTTTTCTGACCGTCGAAATTTTTTTTCTGCGGTTCGTTCATCTTTCCCACCGTCGAAATTTTTTTCTGACCGTCGAAAATTTTTTTCTGACCGTCGAAATTTTTTTTCTGCGGTTCGTTCATCTTTCCCACCGTCGAAATTTTTTTCTGACCGTCGAAAATTTTTTTCTGACCGTCGAAATTTTTTTTCTGCGGTTCGTTCATCTTTCCCACCGTCGAAATTTTTTTCTGACCGTCGAAAATTTTTTTCTGACCGTCGAAATTTTTTTTCTGCGGTTCGTTCATCTTTCCCACCGTCGAAATTGTTTTCTGACCGTCGAAATTTTTTTTCTGCGGTTCGTTCATCTTTCCCACCGTCGAAATTTTTTTCTGACCGTCGAAAATTTTTTTCTGACCGTCGAAATTTTTTTTCTGCGGTTCGTTCATCTTTCCCACCGTCGAAATTTTTTTCTGACCGTCGAAAATTTTTTTCTGACCGTCGAAATTTTTTTTCTGCGGTTCGTTCATCTTTCCCACGGTCGAAATTTTTTTCTGACCGTCGAAAATTTTTTTCTGACCGTCGAAATTTTTTTTCTGCGGTTCGTTCATCTTTCCCACCGTCGAAATTGTTTTCCCACCGTCGAACTTTTTTTGTGACCGTCGAAAATTTTTTTCTGACCGTCGAAATTTTTTTTCTGCGGTTCGTTCATCTTTCCCACCGTCGAAATTTTTTTCTGACCGTCGAAAATTTTTTTCTGACCGTCGAAATTTTTTTTCTGACCGTCGAAAATTTTTTTCTGCAGTTCGTTCATCTTTCCCACCGTCGAAATTTTTTTCCAACCGTCGAAATTTTTTTTCTGACCGTCGAAATTTTTTTTCTGCGGTTCGTTCATCTTTCCCACCGTCGAAATTTTTTTCTGACCGTCGAAATTTTTTTTCTGACCGTCGAAAATTTTTTTCTGCAGTTCGTTCATCTTTCCCACCGTCGAAATTTTTTTCCAACCGTCGAAATTTTTTTTCTGACCGTCGAAATTTTTTTTCTGCGGTTCGTTCATCTTTCCCACCGTCGAAATTTTTTTCTGACCGTCGAAATTTTTTTTCTGCGGTTCGTTCATCTTTCCCACCGTCGAAATTTTTTTCCAACCGTCGAAATTTTTTTTCTGACCGTCGAAATTTTTTTTCTGACCGTCGAAATTTTTTTTCTGCGGTTCGTTCATCTTTCCCACCGTCGAAATTTTTTTCTGACCGTCGAAATTTTTTTTCTGCGGTTCGTTCATCTTTCCCACCGTCGAAATTTTTTTCTGACCGTCGAAAATTTTTTTCTGACCGTCGAAATTTTTTTTCTGCGGTTCGTTCATCTTTCCCACCGTCGAAATTTTTTTCCCACCGTCGAAATTTTTTTTCTGACCGTCGAAATTTTTTTTCTGCGGTTCGTTCATCTTTCCCACCGTCGAAATTTTTTTCTGACCGTCGAATATTTTTTTCTGACCGTCGAAATTTTTTTTCTGCGGTTCGTTCATCTTTCCCACCGTCGAAATTGTTTTCTGACCGTCGAAATTTTTTTTCTGCGGTTCGTTCATCTTTCCCACCGTCGAAATTTTTTTCTGACCGTCGAAAATTTTTTTCTGACCGTCGAAATTTTTTTTCTGCGGTTCGTTCATCTTTCCCACCGTCGAAATTTTTTTCTGACCGTCGAAAATTTTTTTCTGACCGTCGAAATTTTTTTTCTGCGGTTCGTTCATCTTTCCCACCGTCGAAATTTTTTTCTGACCGTCGAAAATTTTTTTCTGACCGTCGAAATTTTTTTTCTGCGGTTCGTTCATCTTTCCCACCGTCGAAATTGTTTTCTGACCGTCGAAATTTTTTTTCTGCGGTTCGTTCATCTTTCCCACCGTCGAAATTTTTTTCTGACCGTCGAAAATTTTTTTCTGACCGTCGAAATTTTTTTTCTGCGGTTCGTTCATCTTTCCCACCGTCGAAATTTTTTTCTGACCGTCGAAAATTTTTTTCTGACCGTCGAAATTTTTTTTCTGCGGTTCGTTCATCTTTCCCACCGTCGAAATTTTTTTCTGACCGTCGAAAATTTTTTTCTGACCGTCGAAATTTTTTTTCTGCGGTTCGTTCATCTTTCCCACCGTCGAAATTGTTTTCCCACCGTCGAACTTTTTTTGTGACCGTCGAAAATTTTTTTCTGACCGTCGAAATTTTTTTTCTGCGGTTCGTTCATCTTTCCCACCGTCGAAATTTTTTTCTGACCGTCGAAAATTTTTTTCTGACCGTCGAAATTTTTTTCTGACCGTCGAAAATTTTTTTCTGACCGTCGAAATTTTTTTCTGCGGTTCGTTCATCTTTCCCACCGTCGAAATTTTTTTCCAACCGTCGAAATTTTTTTTCTGACCGTCGAAATTTTTTTTCTGCGGTTCGTTCATCTTTCCCACCGTCGAAATTTTTTTCTGACCGTCGAAATTTTTTTTCTGACCGTCGAAAATTTTTTTCTGCAGTTCGTTCATCTTTCCCACCGTCGAAATTTTTTTCCAACCGTCGAAATTTTTTTTCTGACCGTCGAAATTTTTTTTCTGCGGTTCGTTCATCTTTCCCACCGTCGAAATTTTTTTCTGACCGTCGAAAATTTTTTTCTGACCGTCGAAATTTTTTTCTGACCGTCGAAAATTTTTTTCTGACCGTCGAAATTTTTTTCTGCGGTTCGTTCATCTTTCCCACCGTCGAAATTTTTTTCTGACCGTCGAAAATTTTTTTCTGACCGTCGAAAATTTTTTTCTGCGGTTCGTTCATCTTTCCCACCGCCGAAATTTTTTTCTGACCGTCGAAATTTTTTTTCTGACCGTCGAAAATTTTTTTCTGCGGTTCGTTCATCTTTCCCACCGTCGAAATTTATTTCTGACCGTCGAAATTTTTTTTCTGACCGTCGAAAATTTTTTTCTGCGGTTCGTTCATCTTTCCCACCGTCGAAATTTTTTTCTGACCGTCGAAAATTTTTTTCTGACCGTCGAAATTTTTTTTCTGCGGTTCGTTCATCTTTCCCACCGTCGAAATTTTTTTCTGACCGTCGAAAATTTTTTTCTGACCGTCGAAATTTTTTTTCTGCGGTTCGTTCATCTTTCCCACCGTCGAAATTTTTTTCTGACCGTCGAAAATTTTTTTCTGACCGTCGAAATTTTTTTTCTGCGGTTCGTTCATCTTTCCCACCGTCGAAATTTTTTTCCCACCGTCGAAATTTTTTTTCTGACCGTCGAAAATTTTTTTCTGCGGTTCGTTCATCTTTCCCACCGTCGAAATTTTTTTCTGACCGTCGAAATTTTTTTTCTGACCGTCGAAATTTTTTTCTGCGGTTCGTTCATCTTTCCCACCGTCGAAATTTTTTTCTGACCGTCGAAAATTTTTTTCTGACCGTCGAAAATTTTTTTCTGCGGTTCGTTCATCTTTCCCACCGTCGAAATTTTTTTCTGACCGTCGAAATTTTTTTTCTGACCGTTGAAAATTTTTTTCTGCGGTTCGTTCAAGATGAACGAACCGCAGATATTTTTTTCTGACCGTCGAAATTTTTTTTCTGACCGTTGAAAATTTTTTTCTGCGGTTCGTTCAAGATGAACGAACCGCAGATATTTTTTTCTGACCGTCGAAAATTTTTTTCTGACCGTCGAAATTTTTTTTCTGCGGTTCGTTCATCTTTCCCACCGTCGAAATTTTTTTCTGACCGTCGAAAATTTTTTTCTGACCGTCGAAATTTTTTTCTGACCGTCGAAAATTTTTTTCTGACCGTCGAAATTTTTTTTCTGCTGTTCGTTCATTTTTCCCACCGTCGAAATTTTTTTCTGACCGTCGAAAATTTTTTTCTGACCGTCGAAATTTTTTTTCTGCGGTTCGTTCATCTTTCCCACCGTCGAAATTTTTTTCTGACCGTCGAAAATTTTTTTCTGACCGTCGAAATTTTTTTTCTGCGGTTCGTTCAAGATGAACGAACCGCAGATATTTTTTTCTGACCGTCGAAAATTTTTTTCTGACCGTCGAAATTTTTTTTCTGCGGTTCGTTCATCTTTCCCACCATCGAAATTTTTTTCTGACCGTCGAAAATTTTTTTCTGACCGTCGAAATTTTTTTTCTGACCGTCGAAAATTTTTTTCTGCAGTTCGTTCATCTTTCCCACCGTCGAAATTTTTTTCTGACCGTCGAAATTTTTTTTCTGCGGTTCGTTCATCTTTCCCACCGTCGAAATTTTTTTTCTGCGGTTCGTTCATCTTTCCCACCGTCGAAATTTTTTTCTGACCGTCGAAAATTTTTTTCTGCGGTTCGTTCATCTTTCCCACCGTCGAAATTTTTTTCTGACCGTCGAAATTTTTTTTCTGACCGTCGAAAATTTTTTTCTGCAGTTCGTTCATCTTTCCCACCGTCGAAATTTTTTTCCAACCGTCGAAATTTTTTTTCTGACCGTCGAAATTTTTTTTCTGCGGTTCGTTCATCTTTCCCACCGTCGAAATTTTTTTCTGACCGTCGAAAATTTTTTTCTGACCGTCGAAATTTTTTTCTGACCGTCGAAAATTTTTTTCTGACCGTCGAAATTTTTTTCTGCGGTTCGTTCATCTTTCCCACCGTCGAAATTTTTTTCTGACCGTCGAAAATTTTTTTCTGACCGTCGAAAATTTTTTTCTGCGGTTCGTTCATCTTTCCCACCGCCGAAATTTTTTTCTGACCGTCGAAATTTTTTTTCTGACCGTCGAAAATTTTTTTCTGCGGTTCGTTCATCTTTCCCACCGTCGAAATTTTTTTCTGACCGTCGAAAATTTTTTTCTGCGGTTCGTTCATCTTTCCCACCGTCGAAATTTTTTTCCCACCGTCGAAATTTTTTTTCTGACCGTCGAAATTTTTTTTCTGCGGTTCGTTCATCTTTCCCACCGTCGAAATTTTTTTCTGACCGTCGAAAATTTTTTTGTGACCGTCGAAATTTTTTTTCTGCGGTTCGTTCATCTTTCCCACCGTCGAAATTTTTTTCTGACCGTCGAAAATTTTTTTCTGACCGTCGAAATTTTTTTTCTGCGGTTCGTTCATCTTTCCCACCGTCGAAATTTTTTTCTGACCGTCGAAAATTTTTTTCTGACCGTCGAAATTTTTTTCTGACCGTCGAAAATTTTTTTCTGCGGTTCGTTCATCTTTCCCACCGTCGAAATTTTTTTCTGACCGTCGAAATTTTTTTTCTGACCGTCGAAAATTTTTTTCTGCGGTTCGTTCATCTTTCCCACCGTCGAAATTTTTTTCTGACCGTCGAAATTTTTTTTCTGACCGTCGAAAATTTTTTTCTGCGGTTCGTTCATCTTTCCCACCGTCGAAATTTTTTTCTGACCGTCGAAAATTTTTTTCTGGCCGTCGAAATTTTTTTTCTGCGGTTCGTTCATCTTTCCCACCGTCGAAATTTTTTTCTGACCGTCGAAATTTTTTTTCTGACCGTCGAAAATTTTTTTCTGCGGTTCGTTCATCTTTCCCACCGTCGAAATTTTTTTCTGACCGTCGAAAATTTTTTTCTGACCGTCGAAATTTTTTTTCTGCGGTTCGTTCATCTTTCCCACCGTCGAAATTTTTTTCCAACCGTCGAAATTTTTTTTCTGACCGTCGAAATTTTTTTTCTGCGGTTCGTTCATCTTTCCCACCGTCGAAATTTTTTTCTGACCGTCGAAAATTTTTTTCTGACCGTCGAAATTTTTTTTCTGCGGTTCGTTCATCTTTCCCACCGTCGAAATTTTTTTCTGACCGTCGAAAATTTTTTTCTGACCGTCGAATTTTTTTTTCTGCGGTTCGTTCATCTTTCCCACCGTCGAAATTTTTTTCTGACCGTCGAAAATTTTTTTCTGACCGTCGAAATTTTTTTTCTGACCGTCGAAAATTTTTTTCTGCAGTTCGTTCATCTTTCCCACCGTCGAAATTTTTTTCTGACCGTCGAATTTTTTTTTCTGCGGTTCGTTCATCTTTCCCACCGTCGAAATTTTTTTTCTGCGGTTCGTTCATCTTTCCCACCGTCGAAATTTTTTTCCAACCGTCGAAATTTTTTTTCTGACCGTCGAAATTTTTTTTCTGCGGTTCGTTCATCTTTCCCACCGTCGAAATTTTTTTCTGACCGTCGAAAATTTTTTTCTGACCGTCGAAATTTTTTTTCTGCGGTTCGTTCATCTTTCCCACCGTCGAAATTTTTTTCCCACCGTCGAAATTTTTTTTCTGACCGTCGAAATTTTTTTTCTGCGGTTCGTTCATCTTTCCCACCGTCGAAATTTTTTTCTGACCGTCGAAATTTTTTTTCTGCGGTTCGTTCATCTTTCCCACCGTCGAAATTTTTTTCCAACCGTCGAAATTTTTTTTCTGACCGTCGAAATTTTTTTTCTGACCGTCGAAATTTTTTTTCTGCGGTTCGTTCATCTTTCCCACCGTCGAAATTTTTTTCTGACCGTCGAAATTTTTTTTCTGCGGTTCGTTCATCTTTCCCACCGTCGAAATTTTTTTCTGACCGTCGAAAATTTTTTTCTGACCGTCGAAATTTTTTTTCTGCGGTTCGTTCATCTTTCCCACCGTCGAAATTTTTTTCCCACCGTCGAAATTTTTTTTCTGACCGTCGAAATTTTTTTTCTGCGGTTCGTTCATCTTTCCCACCGTCGAAATTTTTTTCTGACCGTCGAAAATTTTTTTCTGACCGTCGAAATTTTTTTTCTGCGGTTGTTCATCTTTCCCACCGTCGAAATTTTTTTCTGACCGTCGAAAATTTTTTTCTGACCGTCGAAATTTTTTTTCTGCGGTTCGTTCATCTTTCCCACCGTCGAAATTTTTTTCTGACCGTCGAAAATTTTTTTCTGACCGTCGAAATTTTTTTCTGACCGTCGAAATTTTTTTTCTGCGGTTCGTTCATCTTTCCCACCGTCGAAATTTTTTTCTGACCGTCGAAATTTTTTTTCTGACCGTCGAAAATTTTTTTCTGCGGTTCGTTCATCTTTCCCACCGTCGAAATTTTTTTCTGACCGTCGAAAATTTTTTTCTGACCGTCGAAATTTTTTTTCTGCGGTTCGTTCATCTTTCCCACCGTCGAAATTTTTTTCTGACCGTCGAAAATTTTTTTCTGACCGTCGAAATTTTTTTCTGACCGTCGAAATTTTTTTTCTGCGGTTCGTTCATCTTTCCCACCGTCGAAATTTTTTTCTGACCGTCGAAATTTTTTTTCTGACCGTCGAAAATTTTTTTCTGCGGTTCGTTCATCTTTCCCACCGTCGAAATTTTTTTCTGACCGTCGAAATTTTTTTTCTGACCGTCGAAAATTTTTTTCTGCGGTTCGTTCATCTTTCCCACCGTCGAAATTTTTTTCTGACCGTCGAAAATTTTTTTCTGACCGTCGAAATTTTTTTTCTGCGGTTCGTTCATCTTTCCCACCGTCGAAATTTTTTTCCAACCGTCGAAATTTTTTTTCTGACCGTCGAAATTTTTTTTCTGCGGTTCGTTCATCTTTCCCACCGTCGAAATTTTTTTCTGACCGTCGAAAATTTTTTTCTGACCGTCGAAATTTTTTTTCTGCGGTTCGTTCATCTTTCCCACCGTCGAAATTTTTTTCCCACCGTCGAAATTTTTTTTCTGACCGTCGAAATTTTTTTTCTGCGGTTCGTTCATCTTTCCCACCGTCGAAATTTTTTTCTGACCGTCGAAAATTTTTTTCTGACCGTCGAAATTTTTTTTCTGCGGTTCGTTCATCTTTCCCACCGTCGAAATTTTTTTCCCACCGTCGAAATTTTTTTTCTGACCGTCGAAATTTTTTTTCTGCGGTTCGTTCATCTTTCCCACCGTCGAAATTTTTTTCTGACCGTCGAAAATTTTTTTCTGACCGTCGAAATTTTTTTTCTGCGGTTCGTTCATCTTTCCCACCGTCGAAAATTTTTTTCTGACCGTCGAAAATTTTTTTCTGACCGTCGAAATTTTTTTTCTGCGGTTCGTTCATCTTTCCCACCGTCGAAATTTTTTTCTGACCGTCGAAAATTTTTTTCTGACCGTCGAAATTTTTTTTCTGCGGTTCGTTCATCTTTCCCACCGTCGAAATTTTTTTCTGACCGTCGAAATTTTTTTTCTGCGGTTCGTTCATCTTTCCCACCGTCGAAATTTTTTTCTGACCGTCGAAAATTTTTTTCTGACCGTCGAAATTTTTTTTCTGCGGTTCGTTCATCTTTCCCACCGTCGAAATTGTTTTCTGACCGTCGAAATTTTTTTTCTGCGGTTCGTTCATCTTTCCCACCGTCGAAATTTTTTTCTGACCGTCGAAAATTTTTTTCTGACCGTCGAAATTTTTTTTCTGCGGTTCGTTTATCTTTCCCACCGTCGAAATTTTTTTCCAACCGTCGAAATTTTTTTTCTGACCGTCGAAATTTTTTTTCTGCGGTTCGTTCATCTTTCCCACCGTCGAAATTTTTTTTCTGACCGTCGAAATTTTTTTTCTGCGGTTCGTTCATCTTTCCCACCGTCGAAATTTTTTTCTGACCGTCGAAAATTTTTTTCTGACCGTCGAAATTTTTTTTCTGCGGTTCGTTCATCTTTCCCACCGTCGAAATTTTTTTCTGACCGTCGAAAATTTTTTTCTGACCGTCGAAATTTTTTTTCTGCGGTTCGTTCATCTTTCCCACCGTCGAAATTTTTTTCTGACCGTCGAAAATTTTTTTCTGACCGTCGAAATTTTTTTTCTGCGGTTCGTTCATCTTTCCCACCGTCGAAATTTTTTTCTGACCGTCGAAAATTTTTTTCTGACCGTCGAAATTTTTTTTCTGCGGTTCGTTCATCTTTCCCACCGTCGAAACTTTTTTCTGACCGTCGAAAATTTTTTTCTGACCGTCGAAAATTTTTTTCTGCGGTTCGTTCATCTTTCCCACCGTCGAAATTTTTTTCTGACCGTCGAAAATTTTTTTCTGCGGTTCGTTCATCTTTCCCACCGTCGAAATTTTTTTCTGACCGTCGAAATTTTTTTTCTGACCGTCGAAAATTTTTTTCTGCGGTTCGTTCATCTTTCCCACCGTCGAAATTTTTTTCTGACCGTCGAAAATTTTTTTCTGACCGTCGAAATTTTTTTTCTGCGGTTCGTTCATCTTTCCCACCGTCGAAATTTTTTTCCAACCGTCGAAATTTTTTTTCTGACCGTCGAAATTTTTTTTCTGCGGTTCGTTCATCTTTCCCACCGTCGAAATTTTTTTCTGACCGTCGAAAATTTTTTTCTGACCGTCGAAATTTTTTTTCTGCGGTTCGTTCATCTTTCCCACCGTCGAAATTTTTTTCTGACCGTCGAAAATTTTTTTCTGACCGTCGAAATTTTTTTTCTGCGGTTCGTTCATCTTTCCCACCGTCGAAATTTTTTTCTGACCGTCGAAAATTTTTTTCTGACCGTCGAAATTTTTTTTCTGCGGTTCGTTCATCTTTCCCACCGTCGAAATTTTTTTCTGACCGTCGAATATTTTTTTCTGACCGTCGAAATTTTTGTTCTGCGGTTCGTTCATCTTTCCCACCGTCGAAATTGTTTTCTGACCGTCGAAATTTTTTTTCTGCGGTTCGTTCATCTTTCCCACCGTCGAAATTTTTTTCTGACCGTCGAAAATTTTTTTCTGACCGTCGAAATTTTTTTTCTGCGGTTCGTTCATCTTTCCCACCGTCGAAATTTTTTTCTGACCGTCGAAAATTTTTTTCTGACCGTCGAAATTTTTTTTCTGCGGTTCGTTCATCTTTCCCACCGTCGAAATTTTTTTCTGACCGTCGAAAATTTTTTTCTGACCGTCGAAATTTTTTTTCTGCGGTTCGTTCATCTTTCCCACCGTCGAAATTGTTTTCTGACCGTCGAAATTTTTTTTCTGCGGTTCGTTCATCTTTCCCACCGTCGAAATTTTTTTCTGACCGTCGAAAATTTTTTTCTGACCGTCGAAATTTTTTTCTGCGGTTCGTTCATCTTTCCCACCGTCGAAATTTTTTTCTGACCGTCGAAAATTTTTTTCTGACCGTCGAAAATTTTTTTCTGCGGTTCGTTCATCTTTCCCACCGCCGAAATTTTTTTCTGACCGTCGAAATTTTTTTTCTGACCGTCGAAAATTTTTTTCTGCGGTTCGTTCATCTTTCCCACCGTCGAAATTTATTTCTGACCGTCGAAATTTTTTTTCTGACCGTCGAAAATTTTTTTCTGCGGTTCGTTCATCTTTCCCACCGTCGAAATTTTTTTCTGACCGTCGAAAATTTTTTTCTGACCGTCGAAATTTTTTTTCTGCGGTTCGTTCATCTTTCCCACCGTCGAAATTTTTTTCTGACCGTCGAAAATTTTTTTCTGACCGTCGAAATTTTTTTTCTGCGGTTCGTTCATCTTTCCCACCGTCGAAATTTTTTTCTGACCGTCGAAAATTTTTTTCTGACCGTCGAAATTTTTTTTCTGCGGTTCGTTCATCTTTCCCACCGTCGAAATTTTTTTCCCACCGTCGAAATTTTTTTTCTGACCGTCGAAAATTTTTTTCTGCGGTTCGTTCATCTTTCCCACCGTCGAAATTTTTTTCTGACCGTCGAAATTTTTTTTCTGACCGTCGAAATTTTTTTTCTGCGGTTCGTTCATCTTTCCCACCGTCGAAATTTTTTTCTGACCGTCGAAAATTTTTTTCTGACCGTCGAAAATTTTTTTCTGCGGTTCGTTCATCTTTCCCACCGTCGAAATTTTTTTCTGACCGTCGAAATTTTTTTTCTGACCGTTGAAAATTTTTTTCTGCGGTTCGTTCATCTTTCCCACCGTCGAAATTTTTTTCTGACCGTCGAAAATTTTTTTCTGACCGTCGAAATTTTTTTTCTGCGGTTCGTTCATCTTTCCCACCGTCGAAATTTTTTTCTGACCGTCGAAAATTTTTTTCTGACCGTCGAAATTTTTTTTCTGCGGTTCGTTCAAGATGAACGAACCGCAGAAATTTTTTTCTGACCGTCGAAAATTTTTTTCTGACCGTCGAAATTTTTTTTCTGCGGTTCGTTCATCTTTCCCACCATCGAAATTTTTTTCTGACCGTCGAAAATTTTTTTCTGACCGTCGAAATTTTTTTTCTGACCGTCGAAAATTTTTTTCTGCAGTTCGTTCATCTTTCCCACCGTCGAAATTTTTTTCTGACCGTCGAAATTTTTTTTCTGCGGTTCGTTCATCTTTCCCACCGTCGAAATTTTTTTTCTGCGGTTCGTTCATCTTTCCCACCGTCGAAATTTTTTTCTGACCGTCGAAAATTTTTTTCTGCGGTTCGTTCATCTTTCCCACCGTCGAAATTTTTTTCTGACCGTCGAAATTTTTTTTCTGACCGTCGAAAATTTTTTTCTGCGGTTCGTTCATCTTTCCCACCGTCGAAATTTTTTTCTGACCGTCGAAAATTTTTTTCTGCGGTTCGTTCATCTTTCCCACCGTCGAAATTTTTTTCCCACCGTCGAAATTTTTTTCTGACCGTCGAAATTTTTTTTCTGCGGTTCGTTCATCTTTCCCACCGTCGAAATTTTTTTCTGACCGTCGAAAATTTTTTTCTGACCGTCGAAATTTTTTTTCTGCGGTTCGTTCATCTTTCCCACCGTCGAAATTTTTTTCTGACCGTCGAAAATTTTTTTCTGACCGTCGAAATTTTTTTTCTGCGGTTCGTTCATCTTTCCCACCGTCGAAATTTTTTTCTGACCGTCGAAAATTTTTTTCTGACCGTCGAAATTTTTTTCTGACCGTCGAAAATTTTTTTCTGCGGTTCGTTCATCTTTCCCACCGTCGAAATTTTTTTCTGACCGTCGAAATTTTTTTTCTGACCGTCGAAAATTTTTTTCTGCGGTTCGTTCATCTTTCCCACCGTCGAAATTTTTTTCTGACCGTCGAAATTTTTTTTCTGACCGTCGAAAATTTTTTTCTGCGGTTCGTTCATCTTTCCCACCGTCGAAATTTTTTTCTGACCGTCGAAAATTTTTTTCTGGCCGTCGAAATTTTTTTTCTGCGGTTCGTTCATCTTTCCCACCGTCGAAATTTTTTTCCAACCGTCGAAATTTTTTTTCTGACCGTCGAAATTTTTTTTCTGCGGTTCGTTCATCTTTCCCACCGTCGAAATTTTTTTCTGACCGTCGAAAATTTTTTTCTGACCGTCGAAATTTTTTTTCTGCGGTTCGTTCATCTTTCCCACCGTCGAAATTTTTTTTCCACCGTCGAAATTTTTTTTCTGACCGTCGAAATTTTTTTTCTGCGGTTCGTTCATCTTTCCCACCGTCGAAATTTTTTTCTGACCGTCGAAAATTTTTTTCTGACCGTCGAAATTTTTTTTCTGCGGTTCGTTCATCTTTCCCACCGTCGAAATTTTTTTCTGACCGTCGAAAATTTTTTTCTGACCGTCGAAATTTTTTTTCTGCGGTTCGTTCATCTTTCCCACCGTCGAAATTTTTTTCTGACCGTCGAAAATTTTTTTCTGACCGTCGAAATTTTTTTTCTGACCGTCGAAAATTTTTTTCTGCAGTTCGTTCATCTTTCCCACCGTCGAAATTTTTTTCTGACCGTCGAAATTTTTTTTCTGCGGTTCGTTCATCTTTCCCACCGTCGAAATTTTTTTCTGACCGTCGAAAATTTTTTTCTGCGGTTCGTTCATCTTTCCCACCGTCGAAATTTTTTTCTGACCGTCGAAAATTTTTTTCTGCGGTTCGTTCATCTTTCCCACCGTCGAAATTTTTTTCCAACCGTCGAATTTTTTTTTCTGACCGTCGAAATTTTTTTTCTGCGGTTCGTTCATCTTTCCCACCGTCGAAATTTTTTTCTGACCGTCGAAATTTTTTTTCTGACCGTCGAAAATTTTTTTCTGCAGTTCGTTCATCTTTCCCACCGTCGAAATTTTTTTCCAACCGTCGAAATTTTTTTTCTGACCGTCGAAATTTTTTTTCTGCGGTTCGTTCATCTTTCCCACCGTCGAAATTTTTTTCTGACCGTCGAAAATTTTTTTCTGACCGTCGAAATTTTTTTCTGACCGTCGAAAATTTTTTTCTGACCGTCGAAATTTTTTTTCTGCGGTTCGTTCATCTTTCCCACCGTCGAAATTGTTTTCTGACCGTCGAAAATTTTTTTCTGACCGTCGAAATTTTTTTTCTGCGGTTCGTTCATCTTTCCCACCGTCGAAAATTTTTTTCTGACCGTCGAAATTTTTTTTCTGACCGTCGAAAATTTTTTTCTGCAGTTCGTTCATCTTTCCCACCGTCCAAATTTTTTTCCAACCGTCGAAATTTTTTTTCTGACCGTCGAAATTTTTTTTCTGCGGTTCGTTCATCTTTCCCACCGTCGAAATTTTTTTCTGACCGTCGAAAATTTTTTTCTGACCGTCGAAATTTTTTTTCTGCGGTTCGTTCATCTTTCCCACCGTCGAAATTTTTTTCTGACCGTCGAAAATTTTTTTCTGACCGTCGAAATTTTTTTTCTGCGGTTCGTTCATCTTTCCCACCGTCGAAATTTTTTTCTGACCGTCGAAAATTATTTTCTGACCGTCGAAATTTTTTTTCTGCGGTTCGTTCATCTTTCCCACCGTCGAAATTTTTTTCTGACCGTCGAAAATTTTTTTCTGACCGTCGAATTTTTTTTTCTGCGGTTCGTTCATCTTTCCCACCGTCGAAATTTTTTTCTGACCGTCGAAAATTTTTTTCTGACCGTCGAAATTTTTTTTCTGCGGTTCGTTCATCTTTCCCACCGTCGAAATTTTTTTCTGACCGTCGAAAATTTTTTTCTGACCGTCGAAATTTTTTTTCTGACCGTCGAAAATTTTTTTCTGCAGTTCGTTCATCTTTCCCACCGTCGAAATTTTTTTCTGACCGTCGAAATTTTTTTTCTGCGGTTCGTTCATCTTTCCCACCGTCGAAATTTTTTTCTGACCGTCGAAATTTTTTTTCTGCGGTTCGTTCATCTTTCCCACCGTCGAAATTTTTTTCTGACCGTCGAAAATTTTTTTCTGACCGTCGAAATTTTTTTTCTGCGGTTCGTTCATCTTTCCCACCGTCGAAATTGTTTTCTGACCGTCGAAATTTTTTTTCTGCTGTTCGTTCATCTTTCCCACCGTCGAAATTTTTTTCTGACCGTCGAAAATTTTTTTCTGACCGTCGAAATTTTTTTTCTGCGGTTCGTTCATCTTTCCCACCGTCGAAATTGTTTTCTGACCGTCGAAAATTTTTTTCTGACCGTCGAAATTTTTTTTCTGCGGTTCGTTCATCTTTCCCACCGTCGAAAAATTTTTTCTGACCGTCGAAATTTTTTTTCTGACCGTCGAAAATTTTTTTCTGCAGTTCGTTCATCTTTCCCACCGTCGAAATTTTTTTCCAACCGTCGAAATTTTTTTTCTGACCGTCGAATTTTTTTTTCTGCGGTTCGTTCATCTTTCCCACCGTCGAAATTTTTTTCTGACCGTCGAAAATTTTTTTCTGACCGTCGAATTTTTTTTTCTGCGGTTCGTTCATCTTTCCCACCGTCGAAATTTTTTTCTGACCGTCGAAAATTTTTTTCTGACCGTCGAAATTTTTTTTCTGCGGTTCGTTCATCTTTCCCACCGTCGAAATTTTTTTCTGACCGTCGAAAATTTTTTTCTGACCGTCGAAATTTTTTTTCTGACCGTCGAAAATTTTTTTCTGCAGTTCGTTCATCTTTCCCACCGTCGAAATTTTTTTCTGACCGTCGAAATTTTTTTTCTGCGGTTCGTTCATCTTTCCCACCGTCGAAATTTTTTTCTGACCGTCGAAATTTTTTTTCTGCGGTTCGTTCATCTTTCCCACCGTCGAAATTTTTTTCTGACCGTCGAAAATTTTTTTCTGACCGTCGAAATTTTTTTTCTGCGGTTCGTTCATCTTTCCCACCGTCGAAATTGTTTTCTGACCGTCGAAATTTTTTTTCTGCTGTTCGTTCATCTTTCCCACCGTCGAAATTTTTTTCTGACCGTCGAAAATTTTTTTCTGACCGTCGAAATTTTTTTTCTGCGGTTCGTTCATCTTTCCCACCGTCGAAATTGTTTTCTGACCGTCGAAAATTTTTTTCTGACCGTCGAAATTTTTTTTCTGCGGTTCGTTCATCTTTCCCACCGTCGAAATTTTTTTCTGACCGTCGAAAATTTTTTTCTGACCGTCGAAAATTTTTTTCTGACCGTCGAAAATTTTTTTCTGCAGTTCGTTCATCTTTCCCACCGTCGAAATTTTTTTCCAACCGTCGAAATTTTTTTTCTGACCGTCGAAATTTTTTTTCTGCGGTTCGTTCATCTTTCCCACCGTCGAAATTTTTTTCTGACCGTCGAAAATTTTTTTCTGACCGTCGAAATTTTTTTTCTGCGGTTCGTTCATCTTTCCCACCGTCGAATTTTTTTTCTGACCGTCGAAAATTTTTTTCTGACCGTCGAAATTTTTTTTCTGCGGTTCGTTCATCTTTCCCACCGTCGAAATTTTTTTCTGACCGTCGAAAATTTTTTTCTGACCGTCGAAATTTTTTTTCTGACCGTCAAAAATTTTTTTCTGCAGTTCGTTCATCTTTCCCACCGTCGAAATTTTTTTCTGACCGTCGAAAATTTTTTTCTGCGGTTCGTTCATCTTTCCCACCGTCGAAATTTTTTTCTGACCGTCGAAAATTTTTTTCTGACCGTCGAAATTTTTTTTCTGCGGTTCGTTCATCTTTCCCACCGTCGAAATTTTTTTCCAACCGTCGAAATTTTTTTTCTGACCGTCGAAATTTTTTTTCTGCGGTTCGTTCATCTTTCCCACCGTCGAAATTTTTTTCTGACCGTCGAAAATTTTTTTCTTTGGTTGCTTCGATTTTTTCCATCAGTTAAAAAATGACGCGACCATCGAAAAATTTTTTCTTTGGTTGCTTCGATTTTTCCCATCAGTTAAAAAATGACGCGACCATCGAAAAATTTTTTCTTTGGTTGCTTCGATTTTTCCCATCAGTTAAAAAATGACGCGACCATCGAAAAAATTTTTCTGTGGTTGCTTCGATTATTCCCACCAGTTAAAAAATGACGCGACCATCGAAAAATTTTTTCTGTGGTTGGTTCGATTTTTCCCATCAGTTAAAAAATGACGCGACCATCGAAAAATTTTTTCTTTGGTTGCTTCGATTATTCCCACCAGTTAAAAAATGACGCGACCATCGAAAAATTTTTTCTTTGGTTGCTTCGATTTTTCCCATCAGTTAAAAAATGACGCGACCATCGAAAAATTTTTTCTGTGGTTGGCTCGATTATTCCCATCAGTTAAAAAATGACGCGACCATCGAAAAATTTTTTCTTTGGTTGCTTCGATTTTTCCCATCAGTTAAAAAATGACGCGACCATCGAAAAATTTTTTCTGTGGTTGCTTCGATTATTCCCACCAGTTAAAAAATGACGCGACCATCGAAAATTTTTTTCTGTGGTTGGTTCGATTATTCCCACCAGTTAAAAAATGACGCGACCATCGAAAAATTTTTTCTTTGGTTGCTTCGATTTTTCCCATCAGTTAAAAAATGACGCGACCATCGAAAAATTTTTTCTTTGGTTGCTTCGATTATTCCCACCAGTTAAAAAATGACGCGACCATCGAAAAATTTTTTCTTTGGTTGCTTCGATTATTCCCACCAGTTAAAAAATGACGCGACCATCGAAAAATTTTTTCTGTGGTTGCTTCGATTATTCCCACCAGTTAAAAAATGACGCGACCATCGAAAATTTTTTTCTTTGGTTGCTTCGATTTTTTCCATCAGTTAAAAAATGACGCGACCATCGAAAAATTTTTTCTTTGGTTGCTTCGATTTTTCCCATCAGTTAAAAAATGACGCGACCATCGAAAAATTTTTTCTGTGGTTGCTTCGATTATTCCCACCAGTTAAAAAATGCCGCGACCATCGAAAAATTTTTTCTGTGGTTGCTTCGATTTTTCTCATCAGTTAAAAAATGACGCGACCATCGAAAAATTTTTTCATTGGTTGCTTCGATTTTTTCCATCAGTTAAAAAATGACGCGACCATCGAAAAATTTTTTCTTTGGTTGCTTCGATTTTTCCCATCAGTTAAAAAATGACGCGACCATCGAAAAATTTTTTCTTTGGTTGCTTCGATTTTTCCCATCAGTTAAAAAATGACGCGACCATCGAAAAATTTTTTCTGTGGTTGCTTCGATTATTCCCACCAGTTAAAAAATGACGCGACCATCGAAAAATTTTTTCTGTGGTTGGTTCGATTATTCCCACCAGTTAAAAAATGACGCGACCATCGAAAAATTTTTTCTTTGGTTGCTTCGATTTTTCCCATCAGTTAAAAAATGACGCGACCATCGAAAAATTTTTTCTTTGGTTGGTTCGATTATTCCCACCAGTTAAAAAATGACGCGACCATCGAAAAATTTTTTCTTTGGTTGCTTCGATTTTTCCCATCAGTTAAAAAATGACGCGACCATCGAAAAATTTTTTCTGTGGTTGGCTCGATTATTCCCATCAGTTAAAAAATGACGCGACCATCGAAAAATTTTTTCTTTGGTTGCTTCGATTTTTCCCATCAGTTAAAAAATGACGCGACCATCGAAAAATTTTTTCTGTGGTTGCTTCGATTATTCCCACCAGTTAAAAAATGACGCGACCATCGAAAAATTTTTTCTGTGGTTGCTTCGATTATTCCCACCAGTTAAAAAATGACGCGACCATCGAAAAATTTTTTCTGTGGTTGGTTCGATTATTCCCACCAGTTAAAAAATGACGCGACCATCGAAAAATTTTTTTTTTGGTTGCTTCGATTATTCCCATCAGTTAAAAAATGACGCGACCATCGAAAAATTTTTTCTTTGGTTGCTTCTATTTTTCCCATCAGTTAAAAAATGACGCGACCATCGAAAATTTTTTTCTGTGGTTGCTTCGATTATTCCCACCAGTTAAAAAATGACGCGACCATCGAAAAATTTTTTCTGTGGTTGCTTCGATTATTCCCACCAGTTAAAAAATGACGCGACCATCGAAAATTTTTTTCTTTGGTTGCTTCGATTTTTCCCATCAGTTAAAAAATGACGCGACCATCGAAAAATTTTTTCTGTGGTTGCTTCGATTATTCCCACCAGTTAAAAAATGACGCGACCATCGAAAAATTTTTTCTTTGGTTGCTTCGATTTTTCCCATCAGTTAAAAAATGACGCGACCATCGAAAAATTTTTTCTTTGGTTGGTTCGATTATTCCCACCAGTTAAAAAATGACGCGACCATCGAAAAATTTTTTCTTTGGTTGCTTCGATTTTTCCCATCAGTTAAAAAATGACGCGACCATCGAAAAATTTTTTCTGTGGTTGGCTCGATTATTCCCATCAGTTAAAAAATGACGCGACCATCGAAAAATTTTTTCTTTGGTTGCTTCGATTTTTCCCATCAGTTAAAAAATGACGCGACCATCGAAAAATTTTTTCTGTGGTTGCTTCGATTATTCCCACCAGTTAAAAAATGACGCGACCATCGAAAAATTTTTTCTGTGGTTGCTTCGATTATTCCCACCAGTTAAAAAATGACGCGACCATCGAAAAATTTTTTCTGTGGTTGGTTCGATTATTCCCACCAGTTAAAAAATGACGCGACCATCGAAAAATTTTTTCTTTGGTTGCTTCGATTATTCCCATCAGTTAAAAAATGACGCGACCATCGAAAAATTTTTTCTTTGGTTGCTTCTATTTTTCCCATCAGTTAAAAAATGACGCGACCATCGAAAATTTTTTTCTGTGGTTGCTTCGATTATTCCCACCAGTTAAAAAATGACGCGACCATCGAAAAATTTTTTCTGTGGTTGCTTCGATTATTCCCACCAGTTAAAAAATGACGCGACCATCGAAAATTTTTTTCTTTGGTTGCTTCGATTTTTCCCATCAGTTAAAAAATGACGCGACCATCGAAAAATTTTTTCTTTGGTTGCTTCGATTTTTCTCATCAGTTAAAAAATGACGCGACCATCGAAAAATTTTTTCTTTGGTTGCTTCGATTTTTCCCATCAGTTAAAAAATGACGCGACCATCGAAAAATTTTTTCTGTGGTTGGCTCGATTATTCCCATCAGTTAAAAAATGACGCGACCATCGAAAAATTTGTTCTTTGGTTGCTTCGATTTTTCCCATCAGTTAAAAAATGACGCGACCATCGAAAAATTTTTTCTTTGGTTGCTTCGATTTTTTCCATCAGTGAAAAAATGACGCGACCATCGAAAAATTTTTTCTTTGGTTGCTTCGATTTTTCCCATCAGTTAAAAAATGACGCGACCATCGAAAAAATTTTTCTGTGGTTGCTTCGATTATTCCCACCAGTTAAAAAATGACGCGACCATCGAAAAATTTTTTCTGTGGTTGCTTCGATTATTCCCACCAGTTAAAAAATGACGCGACCATCGAAAAATTTTTTCTTTGGTTGCTTCGATTTTTCCCATCAGTTAAAAAATGACGCGACCATCGAAAAATTTTTTCTTTGGTTGCTTCGATTTTTCCCATCAGTTAAAAAATGACGCGACCATCGAAAAATTTTTTCTTTGGTTGCTTCGATTTTTTCCATCAGTGAAAAAATGACGCGACCATCGAAAAATTTTTTCTGTGGTTGGTTCGATTATTCCCATCAGTTAAAAAATGACGCGACCATCGAAAAATTTTTTCTTTGGTTGCTTCGATTATTCCCACCAGTTAAAAAATGACGCGACCATCGAAAAATTTTTTCTGTGGTTGGTTCGATTATTCCCACCAGTTAAAAAATGACGCGACCATCGAAAAATTTTTTCTTTGGTTGCTTCGATTATTCCCATCAGTTAAAAAATGACGCGACCATCGAAAAATTTTTTCTTTGGTTGCTTCTATTTTTCCCATCAGTTAAAAAATGACGCGACCATCGAAAATTTTTTTCTGTGGTTGCTTCGATTATTCCCACCAGTTAAAAAATGACGCGACCATCGAAAAATTTTTTCTGTGGTTGCTTCGATTATTCCCACCAGTTAAAAAATGACGCGACCATCGAAAATTTTTTTCTTTGGTTGCTTCGATTTTTCCCATCAGTTAAAAAATGACGCGACCATCGAAAAATTTTTTCTTTGGTTGCTTCGATTTTTCTCATCAGTTAAAAAATGACGCGACCATCGAAAAATTTTTTCTTTGGTTGCTTCGATTTTTCCCATCAGTTAAAAAATGACGCGACCATCGAAAAATTTTTTCTGTGGTTGGCTCGATTATTCCCATCAGTTAAAAAATGACGCGACCATCGAAAAATTTGTTCTTTGGTTGCTTCGATTTTTCCCATCAGTTAAAAAATGACGCGACCATCGAAAAATTTTTTCTTTGGTTGCTTCGATTTTTTCCATCAGTGAAAAAATGACGCGACCATCGAAAAATTTTTTCTTTGGTTGCTTCGATTTTTCCCATCAGTTAAAAAATGACGCGACCATCGAAAAAATTTTTCTGTGGTTGCTTCGATTATTCCCACCAGTTAAAAAATGACGCGACCATCGAAAAATTTTTTCTGTGGTTGCTTCGATTATTCCCACCAGTTAAAAAATGACGCGACCATCGAAAAATTTTTTCTTTGGTTGCTTCGATTTTTCCCATCAGTTAAAAAATGACGCGACCATCGAAAAATTTTTTCTTTGGTTGCTTCGATTTTTCCCATCAGTTAAAAAATGACGCGACCATCGAAAAATTTTTTCTGTGGTTGGCTCGATTATTCCCATCAGTTAAAAAATGACGCGACCATCGAAAAATTTTTTCTTTGGTTGCTTCGATTTTTCCCATCAGTTAAAAAATGACGCGACCATCGAAAAATTTTTTCTTTGGTTGCTTCGATTTTTTCCATCAGTGAAAAAATGACGCGACCATCGAAAAATTTTTTCTGTGGTTGGTTCGATTATTCCCATCAGTTAAAAAATGACGCGACCATCGAAAAATTTTTTCTTTGGTTGCTTCGATTATTCCCACCAGTTAAAAAATGACGCGACCATCGAAAAATTTTTTCTTTGGTTTCTTCGATTTTTCCCATCAGTTAAAAAATGACGCGACCATCGAAAAATTTTTTCTTTGGTTGCTTCGATTTTTCCCATCAGTTAAAAAATGACGCGACCATCGAAAAATTTTTTCTTTGGTTGCTTCGATTTTTCCCATCAGTTAAAAAATGACGCGACCATCGAAAAATTTTTTCTGTGGTTGCTTCGATTATTCCCACCAGTTAAAAAATGACGCGACCATCGAAAAATTTTTTCTGTGGTTGCTTCGATTATTCCCACCAGTTAAAAAATGACGCGACCATCGAAAAATTTTTTCTTTGGTTGCTTCGATTTTTCCCATCAGTTAAAAAATGACGCGACCATCGAAAAATTTTTTCTTTGGTTGCTTCGATTTTTCTCATCAGTTAAAAAATGACGCGACCATCGAAAAATTTTTTCTGTGGTTGCTTCGATTATTCCCACCAGTTAAAAAATGACGCGACCATCGAAAAATTTTTTCTGTGGTTGGTTCGATTAGTCCCACCAGTTAAAAAATGACGCGACCATCGAAAAATTTTTTCTTTGGTTGCTTCGATTATTCCCACCAGTTAAAAAATGACGCGACCATCGAAAAATTTTTTCTTTGGTTTCTTCGATTTTTCCCATCAGTTAAAAAATGACGCGACCATCGAAAAATTTTTTCTGTGGTTGGCTCGATTATTCCCATCAGTTAAAAAATGACGCGACCATCGAAAAATTTTTTCTTTGGTTGCTTCGATTTTTCCCATCAGTTAAAAAATGACGCGACCATCGAAAAATTTTTTCTGTGGTTGCTTCGATTATTCCCACCAGTTAAAAAATGACGCGACCATCGAAAAAATTTTTCTGTGGTTGGCTCGATTATTCCCATCAGTTAAAAAATGACGCGACCATCGAAAAATTTTTTCTTTGGTTGCTTCGATTTTTCCCATCAGTTAAAAATGACGCGACCATCGAAAAATTTTTTCTTTGGTTGCTTCGATTTTTCCCATCAGTTAAAAAATGACGCGACCATCGAAAAATTTTTTCTTTGGTTGCTTCGATTTTTCCCATCAGTTAAAAAATGACGCGACCATCGAAAAATTTTTTCTTTGGTTGCTTCGATTTTTTCCATCAGTTAAAAAATGACGCGACCATCGAAAAATTTTTTCTGTGGTTGCTTCGATTATTCCCACCAGTTAAAAAATGACGCGACCATCGAAAAATTTTTTCTGTGGTTGCTTCGATTATTCCCACCAGTTAAAAAATGACGCGACCATCGAAAAATTTTTTCTTTGGTTGCTTCGATTTTTCCCATCAGTTAAAAAATGACGCGACCATCGAAAATTTTTTTCTTTGGTTGCTTCGATTTTTCTCATCAGTTAAAAAATGACGCGACCATCGAAAATTTTTTTCTTTGGTTGCTTCGATTTTTCCCATCAGTTAAAAAATGACGCGACCATCGAAAAATTTTTTCTTTGGTTGCTTCGATTTTTTCCATCAGTTAAAAAATGACGCGACCATCGAAAAATTTTTTCTTTGGTTGCTTCGATTTTTCCCATCAGTTAAAAAATGACGCGTCCATCGAAAAATTTTTTCTTTGGTTTCTTCGATTTTTCCCATCAGTTAAAAAATGACGCGACCATCGAAAAATTTTTTCTGTGGTTGGTTCGATTATTCCCATCAGTTAAAAAATGACGCGACCAACGAAAAATTTTTTCTTTGGTTGCTTCGATTTTTCCCATCAGTTAAAAAATGACGCGACCATCGAAAATTTTTTTCTTTGGTTGCTTCGATTTTTCCCATCAGTTAAAAAATGACGCGACCATCGAAAAATTTTTTCTTTGGTTGCTTCGATTTTTTCCATCAGTTAAAAAATGACGCGACCATCGAAAAATTTTTTCTTTGGTTGCTTCGATTTTTTCCATCAGTTAAAAAATGACGCGACCATCGAAAAATTTTTTCTTTGGTTGCTTCGATTTTTCCCATCAGTTAAAAAATGACGCGACCATCGAAAAATTTTTTCTGTGGTTGCTTCGATTATTCCCACCAGTTAAAAAATGACGCGACCATCGAAAAATTTTTTCTGTGGTTGCTTCGATTATTCCCACCAGTTAAAAAATGACGCGACCATCGAAAAAATTTTTCTTTGGTTGCTTCGATTTTTCTCATCAGTTAAAAAATGACGCGACCATCGAAAATTTTTTTCTTTGGTTGCTTCGATTTTTCCCATCAGTTAAAAAATGACGCGACCATCGAAAAATTTTTTCTGTGGTTGGCTCGATTATTCCCATCAGTTAAAAAATGACGCGACCATCGAAAAATTTTTTCTTTGGTTGCTTCGATTTTTCCCATCAGTTAAAAAATGACGCGACCATCGAAAAATTTTTTCTTTGGTTGCTTCGATTTTTCAGTTAAAAAATGACGCGACCATCGAAAAATTTTTTCTTTGGTTGCTTCGATTTTTCCCATCAGTTAAAAAATGACGCGACCATCGAAAAATTTTTTCTGTGGTTGCTTCGATTATTCCCACCAGTTAAAAAATGACGCGACCATCGAAAAATTTTTTCTGTGGTTGGTTCGATTATTCCCACCAGTTAAAAAATGACGCGACCATCGAAAAATTTTTTCTTTGGTTGCTTCGATTATTCCCATCAGTTAAAAAATGACGCGACCATCGAAAAATTTTTTCTTTGGTTGCTTCGATTTTTCCCATCAGTTAAAAAATGACGCGACCATCGAAAATTTTTTTCTGTGGTTGCATCGATTATTCCCACCAGTTAAAAAATGACGCGACCATCGAAAAATTTTTTCTGTGGTTGCTTCGATTATTCCCACCAGTTAAAAAATGACGCGACCATCGAAAATTTTTTTCTTTGGTTGCTTCGATTTTTCCCATCAGTTAAAAAATGACGCGACCATCGAAAAATTTTTTCTTTGGTTGCTTCGATTTTTCTCATCAGTTAAAAAATGACGCGACCATCGAAAAATTTTTTCTTTGGTTGCTTCGATTTTTCCCATCAGTTAAAAAATGACGCGACCATCGAAAAATTTTTTCTGTGGTTGGCTCGATTATTCCCATCAGTTAAAAAATGACGCGACCATCGAAAAATTTGTTCTTTGGTTGCTTCGATTTTTCCCATCAGTTAAAAAATGACGCGACCATCGAAAAATTTTTTCTTTGGTTGCTTCGATTTTTTCCATCAGTGAAAAAATGACGCGACCATCGAAAAAATTTTTCTTTGGTTGCTTCGATTTTTCCCATCAGTTAAAAAATGACGCGACCATCGAAAAAATTTTTCTGTGGTTGCTTCGATTATTCCCACCAGTTAAAAAATGACGCGACCATCGAAAAATTTTTTCTGTGGTTGCTTCGATTATTCCCACCAGTTAAAAAATGACGCGACCATCGAAAAATTTTTTCTTTGGTTGCTTCGATTTTTCCCATCAGTTAAAAAATGACGCGACCATCGAAAAATTTTTTCTTTGGTTGCTTCGATTTTTCCCATCAGTTAAAAAATGACGCGACCATCGAAAAATTTTTTCTGTGGTTGGCTCGATTATTCCCATCAGTTAAAAAATGACGCGACCATCGAAAAATTTTTTCTTTGGTTGCTTCGATTTTTCCCATCAGTTAAAAAATGACGCGACCATCGAAAAATTTTTTCTTTTGTTGCTTCGATTTTTTCCATCAGTGAAAAAATGACGCGACCATCGAAAAATTTTTTCTGTGGTTGGTTCGATTATTCCCATCAGTTAAAAAATGACGCGACCATCGAAAAATTTTTTCTTTGGTTGCTTCGATTATTCCCACCAGTTAAAAAATGACGCGACCATCGAAAAATTTTTTCTTTGGTTTCTTCGATTTTTCCCATCAGTTAAAAAATGACGCGACCATCGAAAAATTTTTTCTTTGGTTGCTTCGATTTTTCCCATCAGTTAAAAAATGACGCGACCATCGAAAAATTTTTTCTGTGGTTGCTTCGATTATTCCCACCAGTTAAAAAATGACGCGACCATCGAAAAATTTTTTCTGTGGTTGCTTCGATTATTCCCACCAGTTAAAAAATGACGCGACCATCGAAAAATTTTTTCTTTGGTTGCTTCGATTTTTCCCATCAGTTAAAAAATGACGCGACCATCGAAAAATTTTTTCTTTGGTTGCTTCGATTTTTCTCATCAGTTAAAAAATGACGCGACCATCGAAAAATTTTTTCTGTGGTTGCTTCGATTATTCCCACCAGTTAAAAAATGACGCGACCATCGAAAAATTTTTTCTGTGGTTGGTTCGATTAGTCCCACCAGTTAAAAAATGACGCGACCATCGAAAAATTTTTTCTTTGGTTGCTTCGATTATTCCCACCAGTTAAAAAATGACGCGACCATCGAAAAATTTTTTCTTTGGTTTCTTCGATTTTTCCCATCAGTTAAAAAATGACGCGACCATCGAAAAATTTTTTCTGTGGTTGGCTCGATTATTCCCATCAGTTAAAAAATGACGCGACCATCGAAAAATTTTTTCTTTGGTTGCTTCGATTTTTCCCATCAGTTAAAAAATGACGCGACCATCGAAAAATTTTTTCTGTGGTTGCTTCGATTATTCCCACCAGTTAAAAAATGACGCGACCATCGAAAAAATTTTTCTGTGGTTGGCTCGATTATTCCCATCAGTTAAAAAATGACGCGACCATCGAAAAATTTTTTCTTTGGTTGCTTCGATTTTTTCCATCAGTTAAAAAATGACGCGACCATCGAAAAATTTTTTCTTTGGTTGCTTCGATTTTTCCCATCAGTTAAAAAATGACGCGACCATCGAAAAATTTTTTCTTTGGTTGCTTCGATTTTTTCCATCAGTTAAAAAATGACGCGACCATCGAAAAATTTTTTCTTTGGTTGCTTCGATTTTTCCCATCAGTTAAAAAATGACGCGACCATCGAAAAATTTTTTCTTTGGTTGCTTCGATTTTTTCCATCAGTGAAAAAATGACGCGACCATCGAAAAAATTTTTCTTTGGTTGCTTCGATTTTTCCCATCAGTTAAAAAATGACGCGACCATCGAAAAAATTTTTCTGTGGTTGCTTCGATTATTCCCACCAGTTAAAAAATGACGCGACCATCGAAAAATTTTTTCTGTGGTTGCTTCGATTATTCCCACCAGTTAAAAAATGACGCGACCATCGAAAAATTTTTTCTTTGGTTGCTTCGATTTTTCCCATCAGTTAAAAAATGACGCGACCATCGAAAAATTTTTTCTTTGGTTGCTTCGATTTTTCCCATCAGTTAAAAAATGACGCGACCATCGAAAAATTTTTTCTGTGGTTGGCTCGATTATTCCCATCAGTTAAAAAATGACGCGACCATCGAAAAATTTTTTCTTTGGTTGCTTCGATTTTTCCCATCAGTTAAAAAATGACGCGACCATCGAAAAATTTTTTCTTTTGTTGCTTCGATTTTTTCCATCAGTGAAAAAATGACGCGACCATCGAAAAATTTTTTCTGTGGTTGGTTCGATTATTCCCATCAGTTAAAAAATGACGCGACCATCGAAAAATTTTTTCTTTGGTTGCTTCGATTATTCCCACCAGTTAAAAAATGACGCGACCATCGAAAAATTTTTTCTTTGGTTTCTTCGATTTTTCCCATCAGTTAAAAAATGACGCGACCATCGAAAAATTTTTTCTTTGGTTGCTTCGATTTTTCCCATCAGTTAAAAAATGACGCGACCATCGAAAAATTTTTTCTTTGGTTGCTTCGATTTTTCCCATCAGTTAAAAAATGACGCGACCATCGAAAAATTTTTTCTGTGGTTGCTTCGATTATTCCCACCAGTTAAAAAATGACGCGACCATCGAAAAATTTTTTCTGTGGTTGCTTCGATTATTCCCACCAGTTAAAAAATGACGCGACCATCGAAAAATTTTTTCTTTGGTTGCTTCGATTTTTCCCATCAGTTAAAAAATGACGCGACCATCGAAAAATTTTTTCTTTGGTTGCTTCGATTTTTCTCATCAGTTAAAAAATGACGCGACCATCGAAAAATTTTTTCTGTGGTTGCTTCGATTATTCCCACCAGTTAAAAAATGACGCGACCATCGAAAAATTTTTTCTGTGGTTGGTTCGATTAGTCCCACCAGTTAAAAAATGACGCGACCATCGAAAAATTTTTTCTTTGGTTGCTTCGATTATTCCCACCAGTTAAAAAATGACGCGACCATCGAAAAATTTTTTCTTTGGTTTCTTCGATTTTTCCCATCAGTTAAAAAATGACGCGACCATCGAAAAATTTTTTCTGTGGTTGGCTCGATTATTCCCATCAGTTAAAAAATGACGCGACCATCGAAAAATTTTTTCTTTGGTTGCTTCGATTTTTCCCATCAGTTAAAAAATGACGCGACCATCGAAAAATTTTTTCTGTGGTTGCTTCGATTATTCCCACCAGTTAAAAAATGACGCGACCATCGAAAAAATTTTTCTGTGGTTGGCTCGATTATTCCCATCAGTTAAAAAATGACGCGACCATCGAAAAATTTTTTCTTTGGTTGCTTCGATTTTTTCCATCAGTTAAAAAATGACGCGACCATCGAAAAATTTTTTCTTTGGTTGCTTCGATTTTTCCCATCAGTTAAAAAATGACGCGACCATCGAAAAATTTTTTCTTTGGTTGCTTCGATTTTTTCCATCAGTTAAAAAATGACGCGACCATCGAAAAATTTTTTCTTTGGTTGCTTCGATTTTTCCCATCAGTTAAAAAATGACGCGACCATCGAAAAATTTTTTCTTTGGTTGCTTCGATTATTCCCACCAGTTAAAAAATGACGCGACCATCGAAAAATTTTTTCTGTGGTTGGCTCGATTATTCCCATCAGTTAAAAAATGACGCGACCATCGAAAAATTTTTTCTTTGGTTGCTTCGATTTTTTCCATCAGTTAAAAAATGACGCGACCATCGAAAAATTTTTTCTTTGGTTGCTTCGATTTTTCCCATCAGTTAAAAAATGACGCGACCATCGAAAAATTTTTTCTTTGGTTGCTTCGATTTTTTCCATCAGTTAAAAAATGACGCGACCATCGAAAAATTTTTTCTTTGGTTGCTTCGATTTTTCCCATCAGTTAAAAAATGACGCGACCATCGAAAAATTTTTTCTGTGGTTGGTTCGATTTTTCCCATCAGTTAAAAAATGACGCGACCATCGAAAAATTTTTTCTTTGGTTGCTTCGATTTTTCCCATCAGTTAAAAAATGACGCGACCATCGAAAATTTTTTTCTGCGGTTCGTTCATCTTTCCCACCGTCGAAATTTTTTTCTGACCGTTGAAATTTTTTTTCTGACCGTCGAAATTTTTTTTCTGCGGTTCGTTCATCTTTCCCACCGTCGAAATTTTTTTCTGACCGTCGAAAATTTTTTTCTGACCGTCGAAATTTTTTTTCTGCGGTTCGTTCATCTTTCCCACCGTCGAAATTTTTTTCCCACCGTCGAAATTTTTTTTCTGACCGTCGAAATTTTTTTTCTGCGGTTCGTTCATCTTTCCCACCGTCGAAATTTTTTTCTGACCGTCGAAAATTTTTTTCTGACCGTCGAAATTTTTTTTCTGCGGTTCGTTCATCTTTCCCACCGTCGAAATTTTTTTCTGACCGTCGAAAATTTTTTTCTGACCGTCGAAATTTTTTTTCTGACCGTCGAAAATTTTTTTCTGCAGTTCGTTCATCTTTCCCACCGTCGAAATTTTTTTCTGACCGTCGTAATTTTTTTTCTGCGGTTCGTTCATCTTTCCCACCGTCGAAATTTTTTTCTGACCGTCGAAAATTTTTTTCTGACCGTCGAAATTTTTTTTCTGCGGTTCGTTCATCTTTCCCACCGTCGAATTTTTTTTCTGACCGTCGAAAATTTTTTTCTGACCGTCGAAAATTTTTTTCTGACCGTCGAAATTTTTTTTCTGCGGTTCGTTCATCTTTCCCACCGTCGAATTTTTTTTCCAACCGTCGAAATTTTTTTTCTGACCGTCGAAATTTTTTTTCTGCGGTTCGTTCATCTTTCCTATCGTCGAAATTTTTTTCTGACCGTCGAAAATTTTTTTCTGACCGTCGAAATTTTTTTTCTGCGGTTCGTTCATCTTTCCCACCGTCGAAATTTTTTTCCAACCGTCGAAATTTTTTTTCTGACCGTCGAAATTTTTTTTCTGCGGTTCGTTCATCTTTCCCGCCGTCGAAATTTTTTTCTGACCGTCGAAAATTTTTTTCTGACCGTCGAAATTTTTTTCTGACCGTCGAAAATTTTTTTCTGCGGTTCGTTCATCTTTCCCACCGTCGAAATTTTTTTCTGACCGTCGAAATTTTTTTTCTGACCGTCGAAAATTTTTTTCTGCGGTTCGTTCATCTTTCCCACCGTCGAAATTTTTTTCTGACCGTCGAAATTTTTTTTCTGACCGTCGAAAATTTTTTTCTGCGGTTCGTTCATCTTTCCCACCGTCGAAATTTTTTTCTGACCGTCGAAAATTTTTTTCTGACCGTCGAAATTTTTTTTCTGCGGTTCGTTCATCTTTCCCACCGTCGAAATTTTTTTCTGACCGTCGAAAATTTTTTTCTGACCGTCGAAATTTTTTTTCTGCGGTTCGTTCATCTTTCCCACCGTCGAAATTTTTTTCTGACCGTCGAAAATTTTTTTCTGACCGTCGAAATTTTTTTTCTGCGGTTCGTTCATCTTTCCCACCGTCGAAATTTTTTTCTGACCGTCGAAAATTTTTTTCTGACCGTCGAAAATTTTTTTCTGCGGTTCGTTCATCTTTCCCACCGTCGAAATTTTTTTCTGACCGTCGAAATTTTTTTTCTGACCGTCGAAAATTTTTTTCTGCGGTTCGTTCATCTTTCCCACCGTCGAAATTTTTTTCTGACCGTCGAAAATTTTTTTCTGACCGTCGAATTTTTTTTTCTGCGGTTCGTTCATCTTTCCCACCGTCGAAATTTTTTTCCAACCGTCGAAATTTTTTTTCTGACCGTCGAAATTTTTTTTCTGCGGTTCGTTCATCTTTCCCACCGTCGAAATTTTTTTCTGACCGTCGAAAATTTTTTTCTGACCGTCGAAATTTTTTTTCTGCGGTTCGTTCATCTTTCCCACCGTCGAAATTTTTTTCTGACCGTCGAAATTTTTTTTCTGCGGTTCGTTCATCTTTCCCACCGTCGAAATTTTTTTCTGACCGTCGAAAATTATTTTCTGACCGTCGAAATTTTTTTTCTGCGGTTCGTTCATCTTTCCCACCGTCGAAATTTTTTTCTGACCGTCGAAAATTTTTTTCTGACCGTCGAAAATTTTTTTCTGACCGTCGAAAATTTTTTTCTGCAGTTCGTTCATCTTTCCCACCGTCGAAATTTTTTTCTGACCGTCGAAAATTTTTTTCTGACCGTCGAAATTTTTTTTCTGCGGTTCGTTCATCTTTCCCACCGTCGAAATTTTTTTCTGACCGTCGAAAATTTTTTTCTGACCGTCGAAATTTTTTTTCTGCGGTTCGTTCATCTTTCCCACCGTCGAAATTTTTTTCTGACCGTCGAAATTTTTTTTCTGACCGTCGAAAATTTTTTTCTGCGGTTCGTTCATCTTTCCCACCGTCGAAATTTTTTTCTGACCGTCGAAATTTTTTTTCTGCGGTTCGTTCATCTTTCCCACCGTCGAAATTTTTTTCCAACCGTCGAAATTTTTTTTCTGACCGTCGAAATTTTTTTTCTGCGGTTCGTTCATCTTTCCCACCGTCGAAATTTTTTTCTGACCGTCGAAATTTTTTTTCTGACCGTCGAAAATTTTTTTCTGCGGTTCGTTCATCTTTCCCACCGTCGAAATTTTTTTCTGACCGTCGAAATTTTTTTTCTGACAGTCGAAAATTTTTTTCTGCGGTTCGTTCATCTTTCCCACCGTCGAAATTTTTTTCTGACCGTCGAAAATTTTTTTCTGACCGTCGAAATTTTTTTTCTGCGGTTCGTTCATCTTTCCCACCGTCGAAATTTTTTTCTGACCGTCGAAAATTTTTTTCTGACCGTCGAAATTTTTTTTCTGCGGTTCGTTCATCTTTCCCACCGTCGAAATTTTTTTCTGACCGTCGAAAATTTTTTTCTGACCGTCGAAATTTTTTTTCTGCGGTTCGTTCATCTTTCCCACCGTCGAAATTTTTTTCTGACCGTCGAAAATTTTTTTCTGACCGTCGAAATTTTTTTTCTGCGGTTCGTTCATCTTTCCCACCGTCGAAATTTTTTTCTGACCGTCGAAAATTTTTTTCTGCGGTTCGTTCATCTTTCCCACCGTCGAAATTTTTTTCTGACCGTCGAAATTTTTTTTCTGACCGTCGAAAATTTTTTTCTGCGGTTCGTTCATCTTTCCCACCGTCGAAATTTTTTTCTGACCGTCGAAAATTTTTTTCTGCGGTTCGTTCATCTTTCCCACCGTCGAAATTTTTTTCTGACCGTCGAAATTTTTTTTCTGACCGTCGAAAATTTTTTTCTGCGGTTCGTTCATCTTTCCCACCGTCGAAATTTTTTTCTGACCGTCGAAAATTTTTTTCTGACCGTCGAAATTTTTTTTCTGCGGTTCGTTCATCTTTCCCACCGTCGAAATTTTTTTCCAACCGTCGAAATTTTTTTTCTGACCGTCGAAATATTTTTTCTGCGGTTCGTTCATCTTTCCCACCGTCGAAATTTTTTTCTGACCGTCGAAAATTTTTTTCTGACCGTCGAAATTTTTTTTCTGCGGTTCGTTCATCTTTCCCACCGTCGAAATCTTTTTCTGACCGTCGAAAATTTTTTTCTGACCGTCGAAATTTTTTTTCTGCGGTTCGTTCATCTTTCCCACCGTCGAAATTTTTTTCTGACCGTCGAAAATTTTTTTCTGACCGTCGAAATTTTTTTTCTGCGGTTCGTTCATCTTTCCCACCGTCGAAATTTTTTTCTGACCGTCGAAAATTTTTTTCTGACCGTCGAAAATTTTTTTCTGCGGTTGCTTCGATTTTTTCCATCAGTTAAAAAATGACGCGACCATCGAAAAATTTTTTCTTTGGTTGCTTCGATTTTTCCCATCAGTTAAAAAATGACGCGACCATCGAAAAATTTTTTCTTTGGTTGCTTCGATTTTTCCCATCAGTTAAAAAATGACGCGACCATCGAAAAATTTTTTCTGTGGTTGCTTCGATTATTCCCACCAGTTAAAAAATGACGCGACCATCGAAAAATTTTTTCTGTGGTTGGTTCGATTAGTCCCACCAGTTAAAAAGTGACGCGACCATCGAAAAATTTTTTCTTTGGTTGCTTCGATTTTTCCCATCAGTTAAAAAATGACGCGACCATCGAAAAATTTTTTCTGTGGTTGGCTCGATTATTCCCATCAGTTAAAAAATGACGCGACCATCGAAAAATTTTTTCTTTGGTTGCTTCGATTTTTCCCATCAGTTAAAAAATGACGCGACCATCGAAAAATTTTTTCTGTGGTTGCTTCGATTATTCCCACCAGTTAAAAAATGACGCGACCATCGAAAAATTTTTTCTGTGGTTGGTTCGATTATTCCCACCAGTTAAAAAATGACGCGACCATCGAAAAATTTTTTCTTTGGTTGCTTCGATTTTTCCCATCAGTTAAAAAATGACGCGACCATCGAAAATTTTTTTCTTTGGTTGCTTCGATTATTCCCACCAGTTAAAAAATGACGCGACCATCGAAAAATTTTTTCTTTGGTTGCTTCGATTTTTCCCATCAGTTAAAAAATGACGCGACCATCGAAAAATTTTTTCTGTGGTTGGGTCGATTATTCCCATCAGTTAAAAAATGACGCGACCATCGAAAAATTTTTTCTTTGGTTGCTTCGATTTTTCCCATCAGTTAAAAATGACGCGACCATCGAAAAATTTTTTCTTTGGTTTCTTCGATTTTTCCCATCAGTTAAAAAATGACGCGACCATCGAAAAATTTTTTCTTTGGTTGCTTCGATTTTTTCCATCAGTTAAAAAATGACGCGACCATCGAAAAATTTTTTCTTTGGTTGCTTCGATTTTTCCCATCAGTTAAAAAATGACGCGACCATCGAAAAATTTTTTCTTTGGTTGCTTCGATTTTTTCCATCAGTTAAAAAATGACGCGACCATCGAAAAATTTTTTCTTTGGTTGCTTCGATTTTTCCCATCAGTTAAAAAATGACGCGACCATCGAAAAATTTTTTCTGTGGTTGCTTCGATTATTCCCACCAGTTAAAAAATGACGCGACCATCGAAAAATTTTTTCTGTGGTTGCTTCGATTATTCCCACCAGTTAAAAAATGACGCGACCATCGAAAAATTTTTTCTTTGGTTGCTTCGATTTTTCCCATCAGTTAAAAAATGACGCGACCATCGAAAAATATTTTCTTTGGTTGCTTCGATTTTTCTCATCAGTTAAAAAATGACGCGACCATCGAAAAATTTTTTCTTTGGTTGCTTCGATTTTTCCCATCAGTTAAAAAATGACGCGACCATCGAAAAATTTTTTCTGTGGTTGGCTCGATTATTCCCATCAGTTAAAAAATGACGCGACCATCGAAAAATTTTTTCTTTGGTTGCTTCGATTTTTCCCATCAGTTAAAAAATGACGCGACCATCGAAAAATTTTTTCTTTGGTTGCTTCGATTTTTCCCATCAGTTAAAAAATGACGCGACCATCGAAAAATTTTTTCTTTGGTTGCTTCGATTTTTTCCATCAGTTAAAAAATGACGCGACCATCGAAAAATTTTTTCTTTGGTTGCTTCGATTTTTCCCATCAGTTAAAAAATGACGCGACCATCGAAAAATTTTTTCTTTGGTTGCTTCGATTTTTCCCATCAGTTAAAAAATGACGCGACCATCGAAAAATTTTTTCTTTGGTTGCTTCGATTTTTTCCATCAGTTAAAAAATGACGCGACCATCGAAAAATTTTTTCTTTGGTTGCTTCGATTTTTCCCATCAGTTAAAAAATGACGCGACCATCGAAAAATTTTTTCTTTGGTTGCTTCGATTTTTCCCATCAGTTAAAAAATGACGCGACCATCGAAAAATTTTTTCTGTGGTTGCTTCGATTATTCCCACCAGTTAAAAAATGACGCGACCATCGAAAAATTTTTTCTGTGGTTGGTTCGATTATTCCCACCAGTTAAAAAATGACGCGACCATCGAAAAATTTTTTCTTTGGTTGCTTCGATTTTTCCCATCAGTTAAAAAATGACGCGACTATCGAAAAATTTTTTCTTTGGTTGCTTCGATTATTCCCACCAGTTAAAAAATGACGCGACCATCGAAACATTTTTTCTTTGGTTGCTTCGATTTTTCCCATCAGTTAAAAAATGACGCGACCATCGAAAAATTTTTTCTGTGGTTGGCTCGATTATTCCCATCAGTTAAAAAATGACGCGACCATCGAAAAATTTTTTCTTTGGTTGCTTCGATTTTTCCCATCAGTTAAAAAATGACGCGACCATCGAAAAATTTTTTCTGTGGTTGCTTCGATTATTCCCACCAGTTAAAAAATGACGCGACCATCGAAAAATTTTTTCTGTGGTTGGTTCGATTATTCCCACCAGTTAAAAAATGACGCGACCATCGAAAAATTTTTTCTTTGGTTGCTTCGATTTTTCTCATCAGTTAAAAAATGACGCGACCATCGAAAATTTTTTTCTTTGGTTGCTTCGATTTTTCCCATCAGTTAAAAAATGACGCGACCATCGAAAAATTTTTTCTTTGGTTGCTTCGATTTTTTCCATCAGTTAAAAAATGACGCGACCATCGAAAAATTTTTTCTTTGGTTGCTTCGATTTTTCCCATCAGTTAAAAAATGACGCGACCATCGAAAAATTTTTTCTTTGGTTGCTTCGATTATTCCCACCAGTTAAAAAATGACGCGACCATCGAAAAATTTTTTCTGTGGTTGGCTCGATTATTCCCATCAGTTAAAAAATGACGCGACCATCGAAAAATTTTTTCTTTGGTTGCTTCGATTTTTCCCATCAGTTAAAAAATGACGCGACCATCGAAAAATTTTTTCTTTGGTTGCTTCGATTTTTTCCATCAGTTAAAAAATGACGCGACCATCGAAAAATTTTTTCTTTGGTTGCTTCGATTTTTTCCATCAGTTAAAAAATGACGCGACCATCGAAAAATTTTTTCTTTGGTTGCTTCGATTTTTCCCATCAGTTAAAAAATGACGCGACCATCGAAAAATTTTTTCTGTGGTTGCTTCGATTATTCCCACCAGTTAAAAAATGACGCGACCATCGAAAAATTTTTTCTGTGGTTGCTTCGATTATTCCCACCAGTTAAAAAATGACGCGACCATCGAAAAATTTTTTCTTTGGTTGCTTCGATTTTTCCCATCAGTTAAAAAATGACGCGACCATCGAAAAAATTTTTCTTTGGTTGCTTCGATTTTTCTCATCAGTTAAAAAATGACGCGACCATCGAAAAATTTTTTCTTTGGTTGCTTCGATTTTTCCCATCAGTTAAAAAATGACGCGACCATCGAAAAATTTTTTCTTTGGTTGCTTCGATTTTTCCCATCAGTTAAAAAATGACGCGACCATCGAAAAATTTTTTCTTTGGTTGCTTCGATTTTTCCCATCAGTTAAAAAATGACGCGACCATCGAAAATTTTTTTCTGTGGTTGGTTCGATTATTCCCACCAGTTAAAAAATGACGCGACCATCGAAAAATTTTTTCTTTGGTTGCTTCGATTTTTTCCATCAGTTAAAAAATGACGCGACCATCGAAAAATTTTTTCTTTGGTTGCTTCGATTTTTCCCATCAGTTAAAAAATGACGCGACCATCGAAAAATTTTTTCTTTGGTTTCTTCGATTTTTCCCATCAGTTAAAAAATGACGCGACCATCGAAAAATTTTTTCTGTGGTTGGTTCGATTATTCCCATCAGTTAAAAAATGACGCGACCAACGAAAAATTTTTTCTTTGGTTGCTTCGATTTTTCCCATCAGTTAAAAAATGACGCGACCATCGAAAAATTTTTTCTTTGGTTGCTTCGATTTTTCCCATCAGTTAAAAAATGACGCGACCATCGAAAAATTTTTTCTTTGGTTGCTTCGATTTTTCTCATCAGTTAAAAAATGACGCGACCATCGAAAAATTTTTTCTTTGGTTGCTTCGATTTTTCCCATCAGTTAAAAAATGACGCGACCATCGAAAAATTTTTTCTGTGGTTGGCTCGATTATTCCCATCAGTTAAAAAATGACGCGACCATCGAAAAATTTTTTCTTTGGTTGCTTCGATTTTTCCCATCAGTTAAAAAATGACGCGACCATCGAAAAATTTTTTCTTTGGTTGCTTCGATTTTTTCCATCAGTGAAAAAATGACGCGACCATCGAAAAATTTTTTCTTTGGTTGCTTCGATTTTTCCCATCAGTTAAAAAATGACGCGACCATCGAAAAATTTTTTCTTTGGTTGCTTCGATTATTCCCACCAGTTAAAAAATGACGCGACCATCGAAAAATTTTTTCTTTGGTTGCTTCGATTTTTCCCATCAGTTAAAAAATGACGCGACCATCGAAAAATTTTTTCTGTGGTTGGTTCGATTATTCCCATCAGTTAAAAAATGACGCGACCATCGAAAAATTTTTTCTTTGGTTGCTTCGATTATTCCCACCAGTTAAAAAATGACGCGACCATCGAAAAATTTTTTCTGTGGTTGGCTCGATTATTCCCATCAGTTAAAAAATGACGCGACCATCGAAAAATTTTTTCTTTGGTTGCTTCGATTTTTCCCATCAGTTAAAAAATGACGCGACCATCGAAAAATTTTTTCTTTGGTTGCTTCGATTTTTTCCATCAGTTAAAAAATGACGCGACCATCGAAAAATTTTTTCTTTGTTTGCTTCGATTTTTTCCATCAGTTAAAAAATGACGCGACCATCGAAAAATTTTTTCTTTGGTTGCTTCGATTATTCCCACCAGTTAAAAAATGACGCGACCATCGAAAAATTTTTTCTTTGGTTGCTTCGATTTTTCCCATCAGTTAAAAAATGACGCGACCATCGAAAAATTTTTTCTGTGGTTGCTTCGATTATTCCCACCAGTTAAAAAATGACGCGACCATCGAAAAATTTTTTCTTTGGTTGCTTCGATTTTTCCCATCAGTTAAAAATGACGCGACCATCGAAAAATTTTTTCTTTGGTTGCTTCGATTTTTCCCATCAGTTAAAAAATGACGCGACCATCGAAAAATTTTTTCTGTGGTTGCTTCGATTATTCCCACCAGTTAAAAAATGACGCGACCATCGAAAAATTTTTTCTTTGGTTGCTTCGATTTTTCCCATCAGTTAAAAAATGACGCGACCATCGAAAAATTTTTTCTTTGGTTGCTTCGATTTTTCCCATCAGTTAAAAAATGACGCGACCATCGAAAAATTTTTTCTTTGGTTGCTTCGATTTTTTCCATCAGTTAAAAAACGACGCGACCATCGAAAAATTTTTTCTTTGGTTGCTTCGATTTTTTCCATCAGTTAAAAAATGACGCGACCATCGAAAAATTTTTTCTTTGGTTGCTTCGATTTTTCCCATCAGTTAAAAAATGACGCGACCATCGAAAAATTTTTTCTTTGGTTTCTTCGATTTTTCCCATCAGTTAAAAAATGACGCGACCATCGAAAAATTTTTTCTGTGGTTGGTTCGATTATTCCCATCAGTTAAAAAATGACGCGACCAACGAAAAATTTTTTCTTTGGTTGCTTCGATTTTTCCCATCAGTTAAAAAATGACGCGACCATCGAAAAATTTTTTCTTTGGTTGCTTCGATTTTTCCCATCAGTTAAAAAATGACGCGACCATCGAAAAATTTTTTCTTTGGTTGCTTCGATTTTTCTCATCAGTTAAAAAATGACGCGACCATCGAAAAATTTTTTCTTTGGTTGCTTCGATTTTTCCCATCAGTTAAAAAATGACGCGACCATCGAAAAATTTTTTCTGTGGTTGGCTCGATTATTCCCATCAGTTAAAAAATGACGCGACCATCGAAAAATTTTTTCTTTGGTTGCTTCGATTTTTCCCATCAGTTAAAAAATGACGCGACCATCGAAAAATTTTTTCTTTGGTTGCTTCGATTTTTTCCATCAGTGAAAAAATGACGCGACCATCGAAAAATTTTTTCTTTGGTTGCTTCGATTTTTCCCATCAGTTAAAAAATGACGCGACCATCGAAAAATTTTTTCTTTGGTTGCTTCGATTATTCCCACCAGTTAAAAAATGACGCGACCATCGAAAAATTTTTTCTTTGGTTGCTTCGATTTTTCCCATCAGTTAAAAAATGACGCGACCATCGAAAAATTTTTTCTGTGGTTGGTTCGATTATTCCCATCAGTTAAAAAATGACGCGACCATCGAAAAATTTTTTCTTTGGTTGCTTCGATTATTCCCACCAGTTAAAAAATGACGCGACCATCGAAAAATTTTTTCTGTGGTTGGCTCGATTATTCCCATCAGTTAAAAAATGACGCGACCATCGAAAAATTTTTTCTTTGGTTGCTTCGATTTTTCCCATCAGTTAAAAAATGACGCGACCATCGAAAAATTTTTTCTTTGGTTGCTTCGATTTTTTCCATCAGTTAAAAAATGACGCGACCATCGAAAAATTTTTTCTTTGTTTGCTTCGATTTTTTCCATCAGTTAAAAAATGACGCGACCATCGAAAAATTTTTTCTTTGGTTGCTTCGATTATTCCCACCAGTTAAAAAATGACGCGACCATCGAAAAATTTTTTCTTTGGTTGCTTCGATTTTTCCCATCAGTTAAAAAATGACGCGACCATCGAAAAATTTTTTCTGTGGTTGCTTCGATTATTCCCACCAGTTAAAAAATGACGCGACCATCGAAAAATTTTTTCTTTGGTTGCTTCGATTTTTCCCATCAGTTAAAAATGACGCGACCATCGAAAAATTTTTTCTTTGGTTGCTTCGATTTTTCCCATCAGTTAAAAAATGACGCGACCATCGAAAAATTTTTTCTGTGGTTGCTTCGATTATTCCCACCAGTTAAAAAATGACGCGACCATCGAAAAATTTTTTCTTTGGTTGCTTCGATTTTTCCCATCAGTTAAAAAATGACGCGACCATCGAAAAATTTTTTCTTTGGTTGCTTCGATTTTTCCCATCAGTTAAAAAATGACGCGACCATCGAAAAATTTTTTCTTTGGTTGCTTCGATTTTTTCCATCAGTTAAAAAACGACGCGACCATCGAAAAATTTTTTCTTTGGTTGCTTCGATTTTTTCCATCAGTTAAAAAATGACGCGACCATCGAAAAATTTTTTCTTTGGTTGCTTCGATTTTTCCCATCAGCTAAAAAATGACGCGACCATCGAAAAATTTTTTCTGTGGTTGCTTCGATTATTCCCACCAGTTAAAAAATGACGCGACCATCGAAAAATTTTTTCTGTGGTTGCTTCGATTATTCCCACCAGTTAAAAAATGACGCGACCATCGAAAAATTTTTTCTTTGGTTGCTTCGATTTTTCCCATCAGTTAAAAAATGACGCGACCATCGAAAAAATTTTTCTTTGGTTGCTTCGATTTTTCTCATCAGTTAAAAAATGACGCGACCATCGAAAACTTTTTTCTTTGGTTGCTTCGATTTTTCCCATCAGTTAAAAAATGACGCGACCAACGAAAAATTTTTTCTTTGGTTGCTTCGATTTTTCCCATCAGTTAAAAAATGACGCGACCATCGAAAAATTTTTTCTTTGGTTGCTTCGATTTTTCCCATCAGTTAAAAAATGACGCGACCATCGAAAAATTTTTTCTGTGGTTGGCTCGATTATTCCCATCAGTTAAAAAATGACGCGACCATCGAAAAATTTTTTCTTTGGTTGCTTCGATTTTTCCCATCAGTTAAAAATGACGCGACCATCGAAAAATTTTTTCTTTGGTTGCTTCGATTTTTCCCATCAGTTAAAAAATGACGCGACCATCGAAAATTTTTTTCTTTGGTTGCTTCGATTATTCCCACCAGTTAAAAAATGACGCGACCATCGAAAAATTTTTTCTTTGGTTGCTTCGATTTTTCCCATCAGTTAAAAAATGACGCGACCATCGAAAAATTTTTTCTTTGGTTGCTTCGATTTTTCTCATCAGTTAAAAAATGACGCGACCATCGAAAAATTTTTTCTTTGGTTGCTTCGATTTTTCCCATCAGTTAAAAAATGACGCGACCATCGAAAAATTTTTTCTGTGGTTGGCTCGATTATTCCCATCAGTTAAAAAATGACGCGACCATCGAAAAATTTTTTCTTTGGTTGCTTCGATTTTTCCCATCAGTTAAAAAATGACGCGACCATCGAAAAATTTTTTCTTTGGTTGCTTCGATTTTTTCCATCAGTGAAAAAATGACGCGACCATCGAAAAATTTTTTCTTTGGTTGCTTCGATTTTTCCCATCAGTTAAAAAATGACGCGACCATCGAAAAATTTTTTCTTTGGTTGCTTCGATTATTCCCACCAGTTAAAAAATGACGCGACCATCGAAAAATTTTTTCTTTGGTTGCTTCGATCTTTCCCATCAGTTAAAAAATGACGCGACCATCGAAAAATTTTTTCTGTGGTTGGTTCGATTATTCCCATCAGTTAAAAAATGACGCGACCATCGAAAAATTTTTTCTTTGGTTGCTTCGATTATTCCCACCAGTTAAAAAATGACGCGACCATCGAAAATTTTTTTCTGTGGTTGGCTCGATTATTCCCATCAGTTAAAAAATGACGCGACCATCGAAAAATTTTTTCTTTGGTTGCTTCGATTTTTCCCATCAGTTAAAAAATGACGCGACCATCGAAAAATTTTTTCTTTGGTTGCTTCGATTTTTTCCATCAGTTAAAAAATGACGCGACCATCGAAAAATTTTTTCTTTGTTTGCTTCGATTTTTTCCATCAGTTAAAAAATGACGCGACCATCGAAAAATTTTTTCTTTGGTTGCTTCGATTATTCCCACCAGTTAAAAAATGACGCGACCATCGAAAAATTTTTTCTGTGGTTGGCTCGATTATTCCCATCAGTTAAAAAATGACGCGACCATCGAAAAATTTTTTCTTTGGTTGCTTCGATTTTTCCCATCAGTTAAAAAATGACGCGACCATCGAAAAATTTTTTCTTTGGTTGCTTCGATTTTTTCCATCAGTTAAAAAATGACGCGACCATCGAAAAATTTTTTCTTTGTTTGCTTCGATTTTTTCCATCAGTTAAAAAATGACGCGACCATCGAAAAATTTTTTCTTTGGTTGCTTCGATTATTCCCACCAGTTAAAAAATGACGCGACCATCGAAAAATTTTTTCTTTGGTTGCTTCGATTTTTCCCATCAGTTAAAAAATGACGCGACCATCGAAAAATTTTTTCTGTGGTTGCTTCGATTATTCCCACCAGTTAAAAAATGACGCGACCATCGAAAAATTTTTTCTTTGGTTGCTTCGATTTTTCCCATCAGTTAAAAATGACGCGACCATCGAAAAATTTTTTCTTTGGTTGCTTCGATTTTTCCCATCAGTTAAAAAATGACGCGACCATCGAAAAATTTTTTCTGTGGTTGCTTCGATTATTCCCACCAGTTAAAAAATGACGCGACCATCGAAAAATTTTTTCTTTGGTTGCTTCGATTTTTCCCATCAGTTAAAAAATGACGCGACCATCGAAAAATTTTTTCTTTGGTTGCTTCGATTTTTCCCATCAGTTAAAAAATGACGCGACCATCGAAAAATTTTTTCTTTGGTTGCTTCGATTTTTTCCATCAGTTAAAAAACGACGCGACCATCGAAAAATTTTTTCTTTGGTTGCTTCGATTTTTTCCATCAGTTAAAAAATGACGCGACCATCGAAAAATTTTTTCTTTGGTTGCTTCGATTTTTCCCATCAGCTAAAAAATGACGCGACCATCGAAAAATTTTTTCTGTGGTTGCTTCGATTATTCCCACCAGTTAAAAAATGACGCGACCATCGAAAAATTTTTTCTGTGGTTGCTTCGATTATTCCCACCAGTTAATAAATGACGCGACCATCGAAAAATTTTTTCTTTGGTTGCTTCGATTTTTCCCATCAGTTAAAAAATGACGCGACCATCGAAAAAATTTTTCTTTGGTTGCTTCGATTTTTCTCATCAGTTAAAAAATGACGCGACCATCGAAAACTTTTTTCTTTGGTTGCTTCGATTTTTCCCATCAGTTAAAAAATGACGCGACCAACGAAAAATTTTTTCTTTGGTTGCTTCGATTTTTCCCATCAGTTAAAAAATGACGCGACCATCGAAAAATTTTTTCTTTGGTTGCTTCGATTTTTCCCATCAGTTAAAAAATGACGCGACCATCGAAAAATTTTTTCTGTGGTTGGCTCGATTATTCCCATCAGTTAAAAAATGACGCGACCATCGAAAAATTTTTTCTTTGGTTGCTTCGATTTTTCCCATCAGTTAAAAATGACGCGACCATCGAAAAATTTTTTCTTTGGTTGCTTCGATTTTTCCCATCAGTTAAAAAATGACGCGACCATCGAAAATTTTTTTCTTTGGTTGCTTCGATTATTCCCACCAGTTAAAAAATGACGCGACCATCGAAAAATTTTTTCTTTGGTTGCTTCGATTTTTCCCATCAGTTAAAAAATGACGCGACCATCGAAAAATTTTTTCTTTGGTTGCTTCGATTTTTCTCATCAGTTAAAAAATGACGCGACCATCGAAAAATTTTTTCTTTGGTTGCTTCGATTTTTCCCATCAGTTAAAAAATGACGCGACCATCGAAAAATTTTTTCTGTGGTTGGCTCGATTATTCCCATCAGTTAAAAAATGACGCGACCATCGAAAAATTTTTTCTTTGGTTGCTTCGATTTTTCCCATCAGTTAAAAAATGACGCGACCATCGAAAAATTTTTTCTTTGGTTGCTTCGATTTTTTCCATCAGTGAAAAAATGACGCGACCATCGAAAAATTTTTTCTTTGGTTGCTTCGATTTTTCCCATCAGTTAAAAAATGACGCGACCATCGAAAAATTTTTTCTTTGGTTGCTTCGATTATTCCCACCAGTTAAAAAATGACGCGACCATCGAAAAATTTTTTCTTTGGTTGCTTCGATCTTTCCCATCAGTTAAAAAATGACGCGACCATCGAAAAATTTTTTCTGTGGTTGGTTCGATTATTCCCATCAGTTAAAAAATGACGCGACCATCGAAAAATTTTTTCTTTGGTTGCTTCGATTATTCCCACCAGTTAAAAAATGACGCGACCATCGAAAAATTTTTTCTGTGGTTGGCTCGATTATTCCCATCAGTTAAAAAATGACGCGACCATCGAAAAATTTTTTCTTTGGTTGCTTCGATTTTTCCCATCAGTTAAAAAATGACGCGACCATCGAAAAATTTTTTCTTTGGTTGCTTCGATTTTTTCCATCAGTTAAAAAATGACGCGACCATCGAAAAATTTTTTCTTTGTTTGCTTCGATTTTTTCCATCAGTTAAAAAATGACGCGACCATCGAAAAATTTTTTCTTTGGTTGCTTCGATTTTTCCCATCAGTTAAAAAATGACGCGACCATCGAAAAATTTTTTCTGTGGTTGCTTCGATTATTCCCACCAGTTAAAAAATGACGCGACCATCGAAAAATTTTTTCTGTGGTTGCTTCGATTATTCCCACCAGTTAAAAAATGACGCGACCATCGAAAAATTTTTTCTTTGGTTGCTTCGATTTTTCCCATCAGTTAAAAAATGACGCGACCATCGAAAAATTTTTTCTTTGGTTGCTTCGATTTTTCCCATCAGTTAAAAAATGACGCGACCATCGAAAAATTTTTTCTTTGGTTGCTTCGATTTTTCTCATCAGTTAAAAAATGACGCGACCATCGAAAAATTTTTTCTTTGGTTGCTTCGATTTTTCCCATCAGTTAAAAAATGACGCGACCATCGAAAAATTTTTTCTGTGGTTGGCTCGATTATTCCCATCAGTTAAAAAATGACGCGACCATCGAAAAATTTTTTCTTTGGTTGCTTCGATTTTTCCCATCAGTTAAAAAATGACGCGACCATCGAAAAATTTTTTCTTTGGTTGCTTCGATTTTTCCCATCAGTTAAAAAATGACGCGACCATCGAAAAATTTTTTCTTTGGTTGCTTCGATTATTCCCACCAGTTAAAAAATGACGCGACCATCGAAAAATTTTTTCTTTGGTTTCTTCGATTTTTCCCATCAGTTAAAAAATGACGCGACCATCGAAAAATTTTTTCTTTGGTTGCTTCGATTTTTCCCATCAGTTAAAAAATGACGCGACCATCGAAAAATTTTTTCTTTGGTTGCTTCGATTTTTTCCATCAGTGAAAAAATGACGCGACCATCGAAAAATTTTTTCTTTGGTTGCTTCGATTTTTCCCATCAGTTAAAAAATGACGCGACCATCGAAAAATTTTTTCTTTGGTTGCTTCGATTTTTCCCATCAGTTAAAAAATGACGCGACCATCGAAAAATTTTTTCTTTGGTTGCTTCGATTTTTCCCATCAGTTAAAAAATGACGCGACCATCGAAAAATTTTTTCTGTGGTTGGCTCGATTATTCCCATCAGTTAAAAAATGACGCGACCATCGAAAAATTTTTTCTTTGGTTGCTTCGATTTTTCCCATCAGTTAAAAATGACGCGACCATCGAAAAATTTTTTCTTTGGTTGCTTCGATTTTTCTCATCAGTTAAAAAATGACGCGACCATCGAAAAATTTTTTCTTTGGTTGCTTCGATTTTTCCCATCAGTTAAAAAATGACGCGACCATCGAAAATTTTTTCTGTGGTTGGCTCGATTATTCCCATCAGTTAAAAAATGACGCGACCATCGAAAAATTTTTTCTTTGGTTGCTTCGATTTTTCCCATCAGTTAAAAAATGACGCGACCATCGAAAAATTTTTTCTTTGGTTGCTTCGATTTTTTCCATCAGTGAAAAAATGACGCGACCATCGAAAAATTTTTTCTTTGGTTGCTTCGATTTTTCCCATCAGTTAAAAAATGACGCGACCATCGAAAAATTTTTTCTTTGGTTGCTTCGATTATTCCCACCAGTTAAAAAATGACGCGACCATCGAAAAATTTTTTCTTTGGTTTCTTCGATTTTTCCCATCAGTTAAAAAATGACGCGACCATCGAAAAATTTTTTCTGTGGTTGGTTCGATTATTCCCATCAGTTAAAAAATGACGCGACCATCGAAAAATTTTTTCTTTGGTTGCTTCGATTATTCCCACCAGTTAAAAAATGACGCGACCATCGAAAAATTTTTTCTGTGGTTGGCTCGATTATTCCCATCAGTTAAAAAATGACGCGACCATCGAAAAATTTTTTCTTTGGTTGCTTCGATTTTTCCCATCAGTTAAAAAATGACGCGACCATCGAAAAATTTTTTCTTTGGTTGCTTCGATTTTTTCCATCAGTTAAAAAATGACGCGACCATCGAAAAATTTTTTCTTTGGTTGCTTCGATTTTTTCCATCAGTTAAAAAATGACGCGACCATCGAAAAATTTTTTCTTTGGTTGCTTCGATTTTTCCCATCAGTTAAAAAATGACGCGACCATCGAAAAAATTTTTCTGTGGTTGGCTCGATTATTCCCATCAGTTAAAAAATGACGCGACCATCGAAAAATTTTTTCTTTGGTTGCTTCGATTTTTCCCATCAGTTAAAAATGACGCGACCATCGAAAAATTTTTTCTTTGGTTGCTTCGATTTTTCCCATCAGTTAAAAAATGACGCGACCATCGAAAAATTTTTTCTTTGGTTGCTTCGATTTTTCCCATCAGTTAAAAAATGACGCGACCATCGAAAAATTTTTTCTTTGGTTGCTTCGATTTTTTCCATCAGTTAAAAAATGACGCGACCATCGAAAAATTTTTTCTTTGGTTGCTTCGATTTTTCCCATCAGTTAAAAAATGACGCGACCATCGAAAAATTTTTTCTTTGGTTGCTTCGATTTTTTCCATCAGTTAAAAAATGACGCGACCATCGAAAAATTTTTTCTTTGGTTGCTTCGATTTTTCCCATCAGTTAAAAAATGACGCGACCATCGAAAAATTTTTTCTGTGGTTGCTTCGATTATTCCCACCAGTTAAAAAATGACGCGACCATCGAAAAATTTTTTCTGTGGTTGCTTCGATTATTCCCACCAGTTAAAAAATGACGCGACCATCGAAAAATTTTTTCTTTGGTTGCTTCGATTTTTCCCATCAGTTAAAAAATGACGCGAACATCGAAAAATTTTTTCTTTGGTTGCTTCGATTTTTCTCATCAGTTAAAAAATGACGCGACCATCGAAAAATTTTTTCTTTGGTTGCTTCGATTTTTCCCATCAGTTAAAAAATGACGCGACCATCGAAAAATTTTTTCTTTGGTTGCTTCGATTTTTTCCATCAGTTAAAAAATGACGCGACCATCGAAAAATTTTTTCTTTGGTTGCTTCGATTTTTCCCATCAGTTAAAAAATGACGCGACCATCGAAAAATTTTTTCTTTGGTTTCTTCGATTTTTCCCATCAGTTAAAAAATGACGCGACCATCGAAAAATTTTTTCTTTGGTTGCTTCGATTATTCCCACCAGTTAAAAAATGACGCGACCATCGAAAAATTTTTTCTTTGGTTGCTTCGATTATTCCCACCAGTTAAAAAATGACGCGACCATCGAAAAATTTTTTCTGTGGTTGGCTCGATTATTCCCATCAGTTAAAAAATGACGCGACCATCGAAAAATTTTTTCTTTGGTTGCTTCGATTTTTCCCATCAGTTAAAAAATGACGCGACCATCGAAAAATTTTTTCTTTGGTTGCTTCGATTACTCCCACCAGTTAAAAAATGACGCGACCATCGAAGAATTTTTTCTGTGGTTGGTTCGATTATTCCCATCAGTTAAAAAATGACGCGACCATCGAAAAATTTTTTCTTTGGTTGCTTCGATTTTTCCCATCAGTTAAAAAATGACGCGACCATCGAAAAATTTTTTCTTTGGTTGCTTCGATTTTTTCCATCAGTTAAAAAATGACGCGACCATCGAAAAATTTTTTCTTTGGTTGCTTCGATTTTTCCCATCAGTTAAAAAATGACGCGACCATCGAAAAATTTTTTCTTTGGTTGCTTCGATTTTTCCCATCAGTTAAAAAATGACGCGACCATCGAAAATTTTTTTCTGTGGTTGCTTCGATTATTCCCACCAGTTAAAAAATGACGCGACCATCGAAAAATTTTTTCTGTGGTTGGTTCGATTAGTCCCACCAGTTAAAAAATGACGCGACCATCGAAAAATTTTTTCTTTGGTTGCTTCGATTTTTCCCATCAGTTAAAAAATGACGCGACCATCGAAAAATTTTTTCTTTGGTTGCTTCGATTATTCCCACCAGTTAAAAAATGACGCGACCATCGAAAAATTTTTTCTTTGGTTGCTTCGATTTTTCCCATCAGTTAAAAAATGACGCGACCATCGAAAATTTTTTTCTGTGGTTGGCTCGATTATTCCCATCAGTTAAAAAATGACGCGACCATCGAAAAATTTTTTCTTTGGTTGCTTCGATTTTTCCCATCAGTTAAAAAATGACGCGACCATCGAAAAATTTTTTCTGTGGTTGCTTCGATTATTCCCACCAGTTAAAAAATGACGCGACCATCGAAAAATTTTTTCTGTGGTTGGTTCGATTATTCCCACCAGTTAAAAAATGACGCGACCATCGAAAAATTTTTTCTTTGGTTGCTTCGATTTTTCCCATCAGTTAAAAAATGACGCGACCATCGAAAAATTTTTTCTTTGGTTGCTTCGATTATTCCCATCAGTTAAAAAATGACGCGACCATCGAAAAATTTTTTCTGTGGTTGGCTCGATTATTCCCATCAGTTAAAAAATGACGCGACCATCGAAAAATTTTTTCTTTGGTTGCTTCGATTTTTCCCATCAGTTAAAAAATGACGCGACCATCGAAAAATTTTTTCTTTGGTTGCTTCGATTTTTCCCATCAGTTAAAAAATGACGCGACCATCGAAAAATTTTTTCTGTGGTTGGTTCGATTATTCCCATCAGTTAAAAAATGACGCGACCAACGAAAAATTTTTTCTTTGGTTGCTTCGATTTTTCCCATCAGTTAAAAAATGACGCGACCATCGAAAAATTTTTTCTTTGGTTGCTTCGATTTTTTCCATCAGTTAAAAAATGACGCGACCATCGAAAAATTTTTTCTTTGGTTGCTTCGATTTTTCCCATCAGTTAAAAAATGACGCGACCATCGAAAAATTTTTTCTGTGGTTGCTTCGATTATTCCCACCAGTTAAAAAATGACGCGACCATCGAAAAATTTTTTCTGTGGTTGCTTCGATTATTCCCACCAGTTAAAAAATGACGCGACCATCGAAAAATTTTTTCTTTGGTTGCTTCGATTTTTCCCATCAGTTAAAAAATGACGCGACCATCGAAAAATTTTTTCTTTGGTTGCTTCGATTTTTCTCATCAGTTAAAAAATGACGCGACCATCGAAAAATTTTTTCTTTGGTTGCTTCGATTTTTCCCATCAGTTAAAAAATGACGCGACCATCGAAAAATTTTTTCTTTGGTTGCTTCGATTTTTTCCATCAGTTAAAAAATGACGCGACCATCGAAAAATTTTTTCTTTGGTTGCTTCGATTTTTCCCATCAGTTAAAAAATGACGCGACCATCGAAAAAATTTTTCTTTGGTTTCTTCGATTTTTCCCATCAGTTAAAAAATGACGCGACCATCGAAAAATTTTTTCTGTGGTTGGCTCGATTATTCCCATCAGTTAAAAAATGACGCGACCATCGAAAAATTTTTTCTTTGGTTGCTTCGATTTTTCCCATCAGTTAAAAAATGACGCGACCATCGAAAAATTTTTTCTTTGGTTGCTTCGATTTTTCCCATCAGTTAAAAAATGACGCGACCATCGAAAAATTTTTTCTGTGGTTGGTTCGATTATTCCCATCAGTTAAAAAATGACGCGACCAACGAAAAATTTTTTCTTTGGTTGCTTCGATTTTTCCCATCAGTTAAAAAATGACGCGACCATCGAAAAATTTTTTCTTTGGTTGCTTCGATTTTTTCCATCAGTTAAAAAATGACGCGACCATCGAAAAATTTTTTCTTTGGTTGCTTCGATTTTTCCCATCAGTTAAAAAATGACGCGACCATCGAAAAATTTTTTCTGTGGTTGCTTCGATTATTCCCACCAGTTAAAAAATGACGCGACCATCGAAAAATTTTTTCTGTGGTTGCTTCGATTATTCCCACCAGTTAAAAAATGACGCGACCATCGAAAAATTTTTTCTTTGGTTGCTTCGATTTTTCCCATCAGTTAAAAAATGACGCGACCATCGAAAAATTTTTTCTTTGGTTGCTTCGATTTTTCTCATCAGTTAAAAAATGACGCGACCATCGAAAAATTTTTTCTTTGGTTGCTTCGATTTTTCCCATCAGTTAAAAAATGACGCGACCATCGAAAAATTTTTTCTTTGGTTGCTTCGATTTTTTCCATCAGTTAAAAAATGACGCGACCATCGAAAAATTTTTTCTTTGGTTGCTTCGATTTTTCCCATCAGTTAAAAAATGACGCGACCATCGAAAAAATTTTTCTTTGGTTTCTTCGATTTTTCCCATCAGTTAAAAAATGACGCGACCATCGAAAAATTTTTTCTGTGGTTGGTTCGATTATTCCCATCAGTTAAAAAATGACGCGACCAACGAAAAATTTTTTCTGTGGTTGGTTCGATTAGTCCCACCAGTTAAAAAATGACGCGACCATCGAAAAATTTTTTCTTTGGTTGCTTCGATTTTTCCCATCAGTTAAAAAATGACGCGACCATCGAAAAATTTTTTCTTTGGTTGCTTCGATTATTCCCACCAGTTAAAAAATGACGCGACCATCGAAAAATTTTTTCTTTGGTTGCTTCGATTTTTCCCATCAGTTAAAAAATGACGCGACCATCGAAAAATTTTTTCTGTGGTTGGCTCGATTATTCCCATCAGTTAAAACATGACGCGACCATCGAAAAATTTTTTCTTTGGTTGCTTCGATTTTTCCCATCAGTTAAAAAATGACGCGACCATCGAAAAATTTTTTCTGTGGTTGCTTCGATTATTCCCACCAGTTAAAAAATGACGCGACCATCGAAAAATTTTTTCTTTGGTTGCTTCGATTTTTTCCATCAGTTAAAAAATGACGCGACCATCGAAAAATTTTTTCTTTGGTTGCTTCGATTTTTCCCATCAGTTAAAAAATGACGCGACCATCGAAAAATTTTTTCTTTGGTTGCTTCGATTTTTTCCATCAGTTAAAAAATGACGCGACCATCGAAAAATTTTTTCTGTGGTTGCTTCGATTATTCCCACCAGTTAAAAAATGACGCGACCATCGAAAAATTTTTTCTGTGGTTGCTTCGATTATTCCCACCAGTTAAAAAATGACGCGACCATCGAAAAATTTTTTCTTTGGTTGCTTCGATTTTTCCCATCAGTTAAAAAATGACGCGACCATCGAAAAATTTTTTCTTTGGTTGCTTCGATTTTTCTCATCAGTTAAAAAATGACGCGACCATCGAAAAATTTTTTCTTTGGTTGCTTCGATTTTTCCCATCAGTTAAAAAATGACGCGACCATCGAAAAATTTTTTCTTTGGTTGCTTCGATTTTTCCCATCAGTTAAAAAATGACGCGACCATCGAAAAAATTTTTCTTTGGTTTCTTCGATTTTTCCCATCAGTTAAAAAATGACGCGACCATCGAAAATTTTTTTCTGTGGTTGGTTCGATTATTCCCATCAGTTAAAAAATGACGCGACCAACGAAAAATTTTTTCTTTGGTTGCTTCGATTTTTCCCATCAGTTAAAAAATGACGCGACCATCGAAAAATTTTTTCTTTGGTTGCTTCGATTATTCCCACCAGTTAAAAAATGACGCGACCATCGAAAAATTTTTTCTGTGGTTGGCTCGATTATTCCCATCAGTTAAAAAATGACGCGACCATCGAAAAATTTTTTCTTTGGTTGCTTCGATTTTTCCCATCATTTAAAAAATGACGCGACCATCGAAAAATTTTTTCTTTGGTTGCTTCGATTTTTTCCATCAGTTAAAAAATGACGCGACCATCGAAAAATTTTTTCTTTGGTTGCTTCGATTTTTCCCATCAGTTAAAAAATGACGCGACCATCGAAAAATTTTTTCTGTGGTTGGTTCGATTATTCCCACCAGTTAAAAAATGACGCGACCATCGAAAAATTTTTTCTTTGGTTGCTTCGATTTTTCCCATCAGTTAAAAAATGACGCGACCATCGAAAAATTTTTTCTTTGGTTGCTTCGATTTTTCCCATCAGTTAAAAAATGACGCGACCATCGAAAAATTTTTTCTTTGGTTGCTTCGATTTTTCCCGTCAGTTAAAAAATGACGCGACCATCGAAAAATTTTTTCTTTGGTTGCTTCGATTTTTCCCATCAGTTAAAAATGACGCGACCATCGAAAAATTTTTTCTTTGGTTGCTTCGATTTTTTCCATCAGTTAAAAAATGACGCGACCATCGAAAAAATTTTTCTTTGGTTTCTTCGATTTTTCCCATCAGTTAAAAAATGACGCGACCATCGAAAAATTTTTTCTGTGGTTGGTTCGATTATTCCCATCAGTTAAAAAATGACGCGACCAACGAAAAATTTTTTCTTTGGTTGCTTCGATTTTTCCCATCAGTTAAAAAATGACGCGACCATCGAAAAATTTTTTCTTTGGTTGCTTCGATTATTCCCACCAGTTAAAAAATGACGCGACCATCGAAAAATTTTTTCTGTGGTTGGCTCGATTATTCCCATCAGTTAAAAAATGACGCGACCATCGAAAAATTTTTTCTTTGGTTGCTTCGATTTTTCCCATCATTTAAAAAATGACGCGACCATCGAAAAATTTTTTCTTTGGTTGCTTCGATTTTTTCCATCAGTTAAAAAATGACGCGACCATCGAAAAATTTTTTCTTTGGTTGCTTCGATTTTTCCCATCAGTTAAAAAATGACGCGACCATCGAAAAATTTTTTCTGTGGTTGGTTCGATTATTCCCACCAGTTAAAAAATGACGCGACCATCGAAAAATTTTTTCTTTGGTTGCTTCGATTTTTCCCATCAGTTAAAAAATGACGCGACCATCGAAAAATTTTTTCTTTGGTTGCTTCGATTTTTCCCATCAGTTAAAAAATGACGCGACCATCGAAAAAATTTTTCTTTGGTTTCTTCGATTTTTCCCATCAGTTAAAAAATGACGCGACCATCGAAAAATTTTTTCTGTGGTTGGTTCGATTATTCCCATCAGTTAAAAAATGACGCGACCAACGAAAAATTTTTTCTGTGGTTGGTTCGATTAGTCCCACCAGTTAAAAAATGACGCGACCATCGAAAAATTTTTTCTTTGGTTGCTTCGATTTTTCCCATCAGTTAAAAAATGACGCGACCATCGAAAAATTTTTTCTTTGGTTGCTTCGATTATTCCCACCAGTTAAAAAATGACGCGACCATCGAAAAATTTTTTCTTTGGTTGCTTCGATTTTTCCCATCAGTTAAAAAATGACGCGACCATCGAAAAATTTTTTCTGTGGTTGGCTCGATTATTCCCATCAGTTAAAACATGACGCGACCATCGAAAAATTTTTTCTTTGGTTGCTTCGATTTTTCCCATCAGTTAAAAAATGACGCGACCATCGAAAAATTTTTTCTGTGGTTGCTTCGATTATTCCCACCAGTTAAAAAATGACGCGACCATCGAAAAATTTTTTCTTTGGTTGCTTCGATTTTTTCCATCAGTTAAAAAATGACGCGACCATCGAAAAATTTTTTCTTTGGTTGCTTCGATTTTTCCCATCAGTTAAAAAATGACGCGACCATCGAAAAATTTTTTCTTTGGTTGCTTCGATTTTTTCCATCAGTTAAAAAATGACGCGACCATCGAAAAATTTTTTCTGTGGTTGCTTCGATTATTCCCACCAGTTAAAAAATGACGCGACCATCGAAAAATTTTTTCTGTGGTTGCTTCGATTATTCCCACCAGTTAAAAAATGACGCGACCATCGAAAAATTTTTTCTTTGGTTGCTTCGATTTTTCCCATCAGTTAAAAAATGACGCGACCATCGAAAAATTTTTTCTTTGGTTGCTTCGATTTTTCTCATCAGTTAAAAAATGACGCGACCATCGAAAAATTTTTTCTTTGGTTGCTTCGATTTTTCCCATCAGTTAAAAAATGACGCGACCATCGAAAAATTTTTTCTTTGGTTGCTTCGATTTTTCCCATCAGTTAAAAAATGACGCGACCATCGAAAAAATTTTTCTTTGGTTTCTTCGATTTTTCCCATCAGTTAAAAAATGACGCGACCATCGAAAAATTTTTTCTGTGGTTGGTTCGATTATTCCCATCAGTTAAAAAATGACGCGACCAACGAAAAATTTTTTCTTTGGTTGCTTCGATTTTTCCCATCAGTTAAAAAATGACGCGACCATCGAAAAATTTTTTCTTTGGTTGCTTCGATTATTCCCACCAGTTAAAAAATGACGCGACCATCGAAAAATTTTTTCTGTGGTTGGCTCGATTATTCCCATCAGTTAAAAAATGACGCGACCATCGAAAAATTTTTTCTTTGGTTGCTTCGATTTTTCCCATCATTTAAAAAATGACGCGACCATCGAAAAATTTTTTCTTTGGTTGCTTCGATTTTTTCCATCAGTTAAAAAATGACGCGACCATCGAAAAATTTTTTCTTTGGTTGCTTCGATTTTTCCCATCAGTTAAGAAATGACGCGACCATCGAAAAATTTTTTCTGTGGTTGGTTCGATTATTCCCACCAGTTAAAAAATGACGCGACCATCGAAAAATTTTTTCTTTGGTTGCTTCGATTTTTCCCATCAGTTAAAAAATGACGCGACCATCGAAAAATTTTTTCTTTGGTTGCTTCGATTTTTCCCATCAGTTAAAAAATGACGCGACCATCGAAAAATTTTTTCTTTGGTTGCTTCGATTTTTCCCGTCAGTTAAAAAATGACGCGACCATCGAAAAATTTTTTCTTTGGTTGCTTCGATTTTTCCCATCAGTTAAAAATGACGCGACCATCGAAAAATTTTTTCTTTGGTTGCTTCGATTTTTTCCATCAGTTAAAAAATGACGCGACCATCGAAAAAATTTTTCTTTGGTTTCTTCGATTTTTCCCATCAGTTAAAAAATGACGCGACCATCGAAAAATTTTTTCTGTGGTTGGTTCGATTATTCCCATCAGTTAAAAAATGACGCGACCAACGAAAAATTTTTTCTTTGGTTGCTTCGATTTTTCCCATCAGTTAAAAAATGACGCGACCATCGAAAAATTTTTTCTTTGGTTGCTTCGATTATTCCCACCAGTTAAAAAATGACGCGACCATCGAAAAATTTTTTCTGTGGTTGGCTCGATTATTCCCATCAGTTAAAAAATGACGCGACCATCGAAAAATTTTTTCTTTGGTTGCTTCGATTTTTCCCATCATTTAAAAAATGACGCGACCATCGAAAAATTTTTTCTTTGGTTGCTTCGATTTTTTCCATCAGTTAAAAAATGACGCGACCATCGAAAAATTTTTTCTTTGGTTGCTTCGATTTTTCCCATCAGTTAAAAAATGACGCGACCATCGAAAAATTTTTTCTGTGGTTGGTTCGATTATTCCCACCAGTTAAAAAATGACGCGACCATCGAAAAATTTTTTCTTTGGTTGCTTCGATTTTTCCCATCAGTTAAAAAATGACGCGACCATCGAAAAATTTTTTCTTTGGTTGCTTCGATTTTTCCCATCAGTTAAAAAATGACGCGACCATCGAAAAATTTTTTCTGTGGTTGGCTCGATTATTCCCATCAGTTAAAAAATGACGCGACCATCGAAAAATTTTTTCTTTGGTTGCTTCGATTTTTCCCATCAGTTAAAAATGACGCGACCATCGAAAAATTTTTTCTTTGGTTGCTTCGATTTTTCCCATCAGTTAAAAAATGACGCGACCATCGAAAAATTTTTTCTTTGGTTGCTTCGATTTTTCCCATCAGTTAAAAAATGACGCGACCATCGAAAAATTTTTTCTTTGGTTGCTTCGATTTTTTCCATCAGTTAAAAAATGACGCGACCATCGAAAAATTTTTTCTTTGGTTGCTTCGATTTTTCCCATCAGTTAAAAAATGACGCGACCATCGAAAAATTTTTTCTGTGGTTGCTTCGATTATTCCCACCAGTTAAAAAATGACGCGACCATCGAAAAATTTTTTCTGTGGTTGGTTCGATTATTCCCACCAGTTAAAAAATGACGCGACCATCGAAAAATTTTTTCTTTGGTTGCTTCGATTTTTCCCATCAGTTAAAAAATGACGCGACCGTCGAAATTTTTTTTCTGCGGTTTGTTCATCTTTCCCACCGTCGAAATTTTTTTCCAACCGTCGAAATTTTTTTTCTGACCGTCGAAATTTTTTTTCTGCGGTTCGTTCATCTTTCCCACCGTCGAAATTTTTTTCTGACCGTCGAAAATTTTTTTCTGACCGTCGAAATTTTTTTTCTGCGGTTCGTTCATCTTTCCCACCGTCGAAATTTTTTTCTGACCGTCGAAAATTTTTTTCTGACCGTCGAAATTTTTTTTCTGACCGTCGAAAATTTTTTTCTGCAGTTCGTTCATCTTTCCCACCGTCGAAATTTTTTTCCAACCGTCGAAATTTTTTTTCTGACCGTCGAAATTTTTTTCTGCGGTTCGAAATTTTTTTCTGACCGTCGAAAATTTTTTTCTGACCGTCGAAATTTTTTTTCTGCGGTTCGTTCATCTTTCCCACCGTCGAAATTTTTTTCTGACCGTCGAAAATTTTTTTCTGCGGTTCGTTCATCTTTCCCACCGTCGAAATTTTTTTCTGACCGTCGAAATTTTTTTTCTGACCGTCGAAAATTTTTTTCTGCGGTTCGTTCATCTTTCCCACCGTCGAAATTTTTTTCTGACCGTCGAAAATTTTTTTCTGACCGTCGAAATTTTTTTTCTGCGGTTCGTTCATCTTTCCCACCGTCGAAATTTTTTTCTGACCGTCGAAAATTTTTTTCTGCAGTTCGTTCATCTTTCCCACCGTCGAAATTTTTTTCTGACCGTCGAAATTTTTTTTCTGCGGTTCGTTCATCTTTCCCACCGTCGAAATTTTTTTCCAACCGTCGAAATTTTTTTTCTGACCGTCGAAATTTTTTTTCTGCGGTTCGTTCATCTTTCCCACCGTCGAAATTTTTTTCTGACCGTCGAAAATTTTTTTCTGCAGTTCGTTCATCTTTCCCACCGTCGAAATTTTTTTCTGACCGTCGAAATTTTTTTTCTGCGGTTCGTTCATCTTTCCCACCGTCGAAATTTTTTTCCAACCGTCGAAATTTTTTTTCTGACCGTCGAAATTTTTTTTCTGCGGTTCGTTCATCTTTCCCACCGTCGAAATTTTTTTCTGACCGTCGAAAATTTTTTTGTGACCGTCGAAATTTTTTTTCTGCGGTTCGTTCATCTTTCCCACCGTCGAAATTTTTTTCCCACCGTCGAAATTTTTTTTCTGACCGTCGAAATTTTTTTTCTGCGGTTCGTTCATCTTTCCCACCGTCGAAATTTTTTTCTGACCGTCGAAAATTTTTTTCTGACCGTCGAAATTTTTTTTCTGCGGTTCGTTCATCTTTCCCACCGTCGAAATTTTTTTCTGACCGTCGAAATTTTTTTTCTGCGGTTCGTTCATCTTTCCCACCGTCGAAATTTTTTTCTGACCGTCGAAAATTTTTTTCTGACCGTCGAAATTTTTTTTCTGCGGTTCGTTCATCTTTCCCACCGTCGAAATTTTTTTCCCACCGTCGAAATTTTTTTTCTGACCGTCGAAATTTTTTTTCTGCGGTTCGTTCATCTTTCCCACCGTCGAAATTTTTTTCTGACCGTCGAAAATTTTTTTCTGACCGTCGAAATTTTTTTTCTGCGGTTCGTTCATCTTTCCCACCGTCGAAATTTTTTTCTGACCGTCGAAAATTTTTTTCTGACCGTCGAAATTTTTTTTCTGCGGTTCGTTCATCTTTCCCACCGTCGAAATTTTTTTCTGACCGTCGAAAATTTTTTTCTGACCGTCGAAATTTTTTTCTGACCGTCGAAAATTTTTTTCTGCGGTTCGTTCATCTTTCCCACCGTCGAAATTTTTTTCTGACCGTCGAAATTTTTTTTCTGACCGTCGAAAATTTTTTTCTGCGGTTCGTTCATCTTTCCCACCGTCGAAATTTTTTTCTGACCGTCGAAATTTCTTTTCTGACAGTCGAAAATTTTTTTCTGCGGTTCGTTCATCTTTCCCACCGTCGAAATTTTTTTCTGACCGTCGAAAATTTTTTTCTGACCGTCGAAATTTTTTTTCTGCGGTTCGTTCATCTTTCCCACCGTCGAAATTTTTTTCTGACCGTCGAAAATTTTTTTCTGACCGTCGAAATTTTTTTTCTGACCATCGAAAATTTTTTTCTGCAGTTCGTTCATCTTTCCCACCGTCGAAATTTTTTTCTGACCGTCGAAATTTTTTTCTGACCGTCGAAAATTTTTTTCTGACCGTCGAAATTTTTTTTCTGCGGTTCGTTCATCTTTCCCACCGTCGAAATTTTTTTCTGACCGTCGAAAATTTTTTTCTGACCGTCGAAATTTTTTTTCTGCGGTTCGTTCATCTTTCCCACCGTCGAAATTTTTTTCTGACCGTCGAAAATTTTTTTCTGACCGTCGAAATTTTTTTTCTGCGGTTCGTTCATCTTTCCCACCGTCGAAATTTTTTTCTGACCGTCGAAAATTTTTTTCTGACCGTCGAAATTTTTTTTCTGCGGTTCGTTCATCTTTCCCACCGTCGAAATTTTTTTCTGACCGTCGAAAATTTTTTTCTGACCGTCGAAATTTTTTTTCTGCGGTTCGTTCATCTTTCCCACCGTCGAAATTTTTTTCCCACCGTCGAAATTTTTTTTCTGACCGTCGAAATTTTTTTTCTGCGGTTCGTTCATCTTTCCCACCGTCGAAATTTTTTTCTGACCGTCGAAAATTTTTTTCTGCGGTTCGTTCATCTTTCCCACCGTCGAAATTTTTTTCTGACCGTCGAAAATTTTTTTCTGACCGTCGAAATTTTTTTTCTGCGGTTCGTTCATCTTTCCCACCGTCGAAATTTTTTTCCAACCGTCGAAATTTTTTTTCTGACCGTCGAAATTTTTTTTCTGCGGTTCGTTCATCTTTCCCACCGTCGAAATTTTCTTCTGACCGTCGAAAATTTTTTTCTGACCGTCGAAATTTTTTTTCTGCGGTTCGTTCATCTTTCCCACCGTCGAAATTTTTTTCCCACCGTCGAAATTTTTTTTCTGACCGTCGAAATTTTTTTTCTGCGGTTCGTTCATCTTTCCCACCGTCGAAATTTTTTTCTGACCGTCGAAAATTTTTTTCTGACCGTCGAAATTTTTTTTCTGCGGTTCGTTCATCTTTCCCACCGTCGAAATTTTTTTAAGACCGTCGAAAATTTTTTTCTGACCGTCGAAATTTTTTTTCTGCGGTTCGTTCATCTTTCCCACCGTCGAAATTTTTTTCTGACCGTCGAAAATTTTTTTCTGACCGTCGAAATTTTTTTTCTGACCGTCGAAAATTTTTTTCTGCAGTTCGTTCATCTTTCCCACCGTCGAAATTTTTTTCTGACCGTCGAAATTTCTTTTCTGCGGTTCGTTCATCTTTCCCACCGTCGAAATTTTTTTCTGACCGTCGAAAATTTTTTTCTGACCGTCGAAATTTTTTTTCTGCGGTTCGTTCATCTTTCCCACCGTCGAAATTTTTTTCTGACCGTCGAAAATTTTTTTCTGACCGTCGAAAATTTTTTTCTGCGGTTCGTTCATCTTTCCCACCGTCGAAATTTTTTTCTGACCGTCGAAAATTTTTTTCTGACCGTCGAAATTTTTTTTCTGCGGTTCGTTCATCTTTCCCACCGTCGAAATTTTTTTCCAACCGTCGAAATTTTTTTTCTGACCGTCGAAATTTTTTTTCTGCGGTTCGTTCATCTTTCCCACCGTCGAAATTTTTTTCTGACCGTCGAAAATTTTTTTCTGACCGTCGAAATTTTTTTTCTGCGGTTCGTTCATCTTTCCCACCGTCGAAATTTTTTTCTGACCGTCGAAAATTTTTTTCTGACCGTCGAAATTTTTTTTCTGCGGTTCGTTCATCTTTCCCACCGTCGAAATTTTTTTCTGACCGTCGAAAATTTTTTTCTGACCGTCGAAATTTTTTTTCTGCGGTTCGTTCATCTTTCCCACCGTCGAAATTGTTTTCTGACCGTCGAAATTTTTTTCTGCGGTTCGTTCATTTTTCCCACCGTCGAAATTTTTTTCTGACCGTCGAAAATTTTTTTCTGACCGTCGAAATTTTTTTTCTGCGGTTCGTTCATCTTTCCCACCGTCGAAATTTTTTTCTGACCGTCGAAAATTTTTTTCTGACCGTCGAAAATTTTTTTCTGCGGTTCGTTCATCTTTCCCACCGTCGAAATTTTTTTCTGACCGTCGAAAATTTTTTTCTGACCGTCGAAATTTTTTTCTGCGGTTCGTTCATCTTTCCCACCGTCGAAATTTTTTTCCAACCGTCGAAATTTTTTTTCTGACCGTCGAAATTTTTTTTCTGCGGTTCGTTCATCTTTCCCACCGTCGAAATTTTTTTCTGACCGTCGAAAATTTTTTTCTGACCGTCGAAATTTTTTTTCTGACCGTCGAAAATTTTTTTCTGCAGTTCGTTCATCTTTCCCACCGTCGAAATTTTTTTCTGACCGTCGAAATTTTTTTTCTGCGGTTCGTTCATCTTTCCCACCGTCGAAATTTTTTTCTGACCGCCGAAAATTTTTTTCTGACCGTCGAAATTTTTTTTCTGCGGTTCGTTCATCTTTCCCACCGTCGAAATTTTTTTCTGACCGTCGAAAATTTTTTTCTGACCGTCGAAAATTTTTTTCTGCGGTTCGTTCATCTTTCCCACCGTCGAAATTTTTTTCTGACCGTCGAAAATTTTTTTCTGACCGTCGAAATTTTTTTTCTGCGGTTCGTTCATCTTTCCCACCGTCGAAATTTTTTTCCAACCGTCGAAATTTTTTTTCTGACCGTCGAAATTTTTTTTCTGCGGTTCGTTCATCTTTCCCACCGTCGAAATTTTTTTCTGACCGTCGAAAATTTTTTTCTGACCGTCGAAATTTTTTTTCTGCGGTTCGTTCATCTTTCCCACCGTCGAAATTTTTTTCTGACCGTCGAAAATTTTTTTCTGACCGTCGAAATTTTTTTTCTGCGGTTCGTTCATCTTTCCCACCGTCGAAATTTTTTTCTGACCGTCGAAAATTTTTTTCTGCGGTTCGTTCATCTTTCCCACCGTCGAAATTTTTTTCTGACCGTCGAAAATTTTTTTCTGACCGTCGAAATTTTTTTTCTGCGGTTCGTTCATCTTTCCCACCGTCGAAATTTTTTTCTGACCGTCGAAAATTTTTTTCTGCGGTTCGTTCATCTTTCCCACCGTCGAAATTTTTTTCTGACCGTCGAAAATTTTTTTCTGACCGTCGAAATTTTTTTTCTGCGGTTCGTTCATCTTTCCCACCGTCGAAATTTTTTTCCAACCGTCGAAATTTTTTTTCTGACCGTCGAAATTTTTTTTCTGCGGTTCGTTCATCTTTCCCACCGTCGAAATTTTTTTCTGACCGTCGAAAATTTTTTTCTGACCGTCGAAATTTTTTTTCTGCGGTTCGTTCATCTTTCCCACCGTCGAAATTTTTTTCCCACCGTCGAAATTTTTTTTCTGACCGTCGAAATTTTTTTCTGCGGTTCGTTCATCTTTCCCACCGTCGAAATTTTTTTCTGACCGTCGAAAATTTTTTTCTGACCGTCGAAATTTTTTTTCTGCGGTTCGTTCATCTTTCCCACCGTCGAAATTTTTTTCTGACCGTCGAAAATTTTTTTCTGACCGTCGAAATTTTTTTTCTGACCGTCGAAAATTTTTTTCTGCAGTTCGTTCATCTTTCCCACCGTCGAAATTTTTTTCTGACCGTCGAAATTTTTTTTCTGCTGTTCGTTCATCTTTCCCACCGTCGAAATTTTTTTCTGACCGTCGAAAATTTTTTTCTGACCGTCGAAATTTTTTTTCTGCGGTTCGTTCATCTTTCCCACCGTCGAAATTTTTTTCTGACCGTCGAAAATTTTTTTCTGCGGTTCGTTCATCTTTCCCACCGTCGAAATTTTTTTCTGACCGTCGAAAATTTTTTTCTGACCGTCGAAATTTTTTTTCTGCGGTTCGTTCATCTTTCCCACCGTCGAAATTTTTTTCCAACCGTCGAAATTTTTTTTCTGACCGTCGAAATTTTTTTTCTGCGGTTCGTTCATCTTTCCCACCGTCGAAATTTTTTTCTGACCGTCGAAAATTTTTTTCTGACCGTCGAAATTTTTTTTCTGCGGTTCGTTCATCTTTCCCACCGTCGAAATTTTTTTCTGACCGTCGAAAATTTTTTTCTGACCGTCGAAATTTTTTTTCTGCGGTTCGTTCATCTTTCCCACCGTCGAAATTTTTTTCTGACCGTCGAAAATTTTTTTCTGACCGTCGAAATTTTTTTTCTGCGGTTCGTTCATCTTTCCCACCGTCGAAATTGTTTTCTGACCGTCGAAATTTTTTTCTGCGGTTCGTTCATTTTTCCCACCGTCGAAATTTTTTTCTGACCGTCGAAAATTTTTTTCTGACCGTCGAAATTTTTTTTCTGCGGTTCGTTCATCTTTCCCACCGTCGAAATTTTTTTCTGACCGTCGAAAATTTTTTTCTGCGGTTCGTTCATCTTTCCCACCGTCGAAATTTTTTTCTGACCGTCGAAAATTTTTTTCTGACCGTCGAAATTTTTTTCTGCGGTTCGTTCATCTTTCCCACCGTCGAAATTTTTTTCCAACCGTCGAAATTTTTTTTCTGACCGTCGAAATTTTTTTTCTGCGGTTCGTTCATCTTTCCCACCGTCGAAATTTTTTTCTGACCGTCGAAAATTTTTTTCTGACCGTCGAAATTTTTTTTCTGACCGTCGAAAATTTTTTTCTGCAGTTCGTTCATCTTTCCCACCGTCGAAATTGTTTTCTGACCGTCGAAATTTTTTTCTGCGGTTCGTTCATTTTTCCCACCGTCGAAATTTTTTTCTGACCGTCGAAAATTTTTTTCTGACCGTCGAAATTTTTTTTCTGCGGTTCGTTCATCTTTCCCACCGTCGAAATTTTTTTCTGACCGTCGAAAATTTTTTTCTGCGGTTCGTTCATCTTTCCCACCGTCGAAATTTTTTTCTGACCGTCGAAATTTTTTTCCAACCGTCGAAATTTTTTTTCTGACCGTCGAAATTTTTTTTCTGCGGTTCGTTCATCTTTCCCACCGTCGAAATTTTTTTCTGACCGTCGAAAATTTTTTTCTGACCGTCGAAATTCTTTTTCTGCGGTTCGTTCATCTTTCCCACCGTCGAAATTTTTTTCTGACCGTCGAAAATTTTTTTCTGACCGTCGAAATTTTTTTTCTGCGGTTCGTTCATCTTTCCCACCGTCGAAATTTTTTTCTGACCGTCGAAAATTTTTTTCTGACCGTCGAAATTTTTTTTCTGCGGTTCGTTCATCTTTCCCACCGTCGAAATTTTTTTCTGACCGTCGAAAATTTTTTTCTGACCGTCGAAATTTTTTTTCTGCGGTTCGTTCATCTTTCCCACCGTCGAAATTTTTTTCTGACCGTCGAAAATTTTTTTCTGACCGTCGAAATTTTTTTTCTGCGGTTCGTTCATCTTTCCCACCGTCGAAATTTTTTTCTGACCGTCGAAAATTTTTTTCTGACCGTCGAAATTTTTTTCTGCGGTTCGTTCATCTTTTCCACCGTCGAAATTTTTTTCTGACCGTCGAAAATTTTTTTCTGACCGTCGAAATTTTTTTCTGACCGTCGAAAATTTTTTTCTGACCGTCGAAATTTTTTTTCTGCGGTTCGTTCATCTTTCCCACCGTCGAAATTTTTTTCTGACCGTCGAAAATTTTTTTCTGACCGTCGAAATTTTTTTCTGACCGTCGAAAATTTTTTTCTGACCGTCGAAATTTTTTTTCTGCTGTTCGTTCATTTTTCCCACCGTCGAAATTTTTTTCTGACCGTCGAAAATTTTTTTCTGACCGTCGAAATTTTTTTTCTGCGGTTCGTTCATCTTTCCCACCGTCGAAATTTTTTTCTGACCGTCGAAAATTTTTTTCTGACCGTCGAAATTTTTTTTCTACGGTTCGTTCATCTTTCCCACCGTCGAAATTTTTTTCCAACCGTCGAAATTTTTTTTCTGACCGTCGAAATTTTTTTTCTGCCGTTCGTTCATCTTTCCCACCGTCGAAATTTTTTTCTGACCGTTGAAAATTTTTTTCTGACCGTCGAAATTTTTTTTCTGCGGTTCGTTCATCTTTCCCACCGTCGAAATTTTTTTCTGACCGTCGAAAATTTTTTTCTGACCGTCGAAATTTTTTTTCTGCGGTTCGTTCATCTTTCCCACCGTCGAAATTTTTTTCTGACCGTCGAAAATTTTTTTCTGACCGTCGAAATTTTTTTTCTGCGGTTCGTTCATCTTTCCCACCGTCGAAATTTTTTTCTGAACGTCGAAAATTTTTTTCTGACCTTCGAATTTTTTTTTCTGCGGTTCGTTCATCTTTCCCACCGTCGAAATTTTTTTCTGACCGTCGAAAATTTTTTTCTGACCGTCGAAATTTTTTTCTGACCGTCGAAAATTTTTTTCTGACCGTCGAAATTTTTTTCTGACCGTCGAAAATTTTTTTCTGCGGTTCGTTCATTTTTCCCACCGTCGAAATTTTTTTCTGACCGTCGAAAATTTTTTTCTGACCGTCGAAATTTTTTTCTGACCGTCGAAAATTTTTTTCTGACCGTCGAAATTTTTTTCTGACCGTCGAAAATTTTTTTCTGACCGTCGAAATTTTTTTTCTGCGGTTCGTTCATTTTTCCCACCGTCGAAATTTTTTTCTGACCGTCGAAAATTTTTTTCTGACCGTCGAAATTTTTTTCTGACCGTCGAAAATTTTTTTCTGACCGTCGAATTTTTTTTTCTGCGGTTCGTTCATCTTTCCCACCGTCGAAATTTTTTTCTGACCGTCGAAATTTTTTTTCTGCGGTTCGTGCATCTTTCCCACCGTCGAAATTTTTTTCTGACCGTCGAAAATTTTTTTCTGACCGTCGAAATTTTTTTTCTGCGGTTCGTTCATCTTTCCCACCGTCGAAATTTTTTTCCAACCGTCGAAATTTTTTTTCTGCGGTTCGTTCATCTTTCCCACCGTCGAAATTTTTTTCTGACCGTCGAAAATTTTTTTCTGACCGTCGAAATTTTTTTTCTGCGGTTCGTTCATCTTTCCCACCGTCGAAATTTTTTTCTGACCGTTGAAAATTTTTTTCTGACCGTCGAAATTTTTTTTCTGCGGTTCGTTCATCTTTCCCACCGTCGAAATTTTTTTCTGACCGTCGAAAATTTTTTTCTGCGGTTCGTTCATCTTTCCCACCGTCGAAATTTTTTTCTGACCGTCGAAAATTTTTTTCTGACCGTCGAAATTTTTTTTCTACGGTTCGTTCATCTTTCCCACCGTCGAAATTTTTTTCCAACCGTCGAAATTTTTTTTCTGACCGTCGAAATTTTTTTTCTGCGGTTCGTTCATCTTTCCCACCGTCGAAATTTTTTTCTGACCGTCGAAAATTTTTTTCTGACCGTCGAAATTTTTTTTCTACGGTTCGTTCATCTTTCCCACCGTCGAAATTTTTTTCTGACCGTCGAAAATTTTTTTCTGACCGTCGAAATTTTTTTTCTGCGGTTCGTTCATCTTTCCCACCGTCGAAATTTTTTTCTGACCGTCGAAAATTTTTTTCTGACCGTCGAAATTTTTTTTCTGCGGTTCGTTCATCTTTCCCACCGTCGAAATTTTTTTCTGACCGTCGAAAATTTTTTTCTGACCGTCGAAATTTTTTTTCTGCGGTTCGTTCATCTTTCCCACCGTCGAAATTTTTTTCTGACCGTTGAAAATTTTTTTCTGACCGTCGAAATTTTTTTTCTGCGGTTCGTTCATCTTTCCCACCGTCGAAATTTTTTTCTGACCGTCGAAAATTTTTTTCTGACCGTCGAAATTTTTTTTCTGCGGTTCGTTCATCTTTCCCACCGTCGAAATTTTTTTCTGACCGTCGAAAATTTTTTTCTGACCGTCGAAATTTTTTTCTGACCGTCGAAAATTTTTTTCTGACCGTCGAAATTTTTTTTCTGCGGTTCGTTCATCTTTCCCACCGTCGAAATTTTTTTCTGACCGTCGAAAATTTTTTTCTGACCGTCGAAATTTTTTTCTGCGGTTCGTTCATCTTTCCCACCGTCGAAATTTTTTTCTGACCGTCGAAAATTTTTTTCTGACCGTCGAAATTTTTTTTCTGCGGTTCGTTCATCTTTCCCACCGTCGAAATTTTTTTCTGACCGTCGAAATTTTTTTTCTGCGGTTCGTTCATCTTTCCCACCGTCGAAATTTTTTTCTGACCGTTGAAAATTTTTTTCTGACCGTCGAAATTTTTTTTCTGCGGTTCGTTCATCTTTCCCACCGTCGAAATTTTTTTCTGACCGTTGAAAATTTTTTTCTGACCGTCGAAATTTTTTTTCTGCGGTTCGTTCATCTTTCCCACCGTCGAAATTTTTTTCTGACCGTCGAAAATTTTTTTCTGACCGTCGAAATTTTTTTTCTGCGGTTCGTTCATCTTTCCCACCGTCGAAATTTTTTTCCAACCGTCGAAATTTTTTTTCTGACCGTCGAAATTTTTTTTCTGCGGTTCGTTCATCTTTCCCACCGTCGAAATTTTTTTCTGACCGTCGAAAATTTTTTTCTGACCGTCGAAATTTTTTTTCTGCGGTTCGTTCATCTTTCCCACCGTCGAAATTTTTTTCTGACCGTCGAAAATTTTTTTCTGACCGTCGAAATTTTTTTCTGACCGTCGAAAATTTTTTTCTGACCGTCGAAATGTTTTTTTCTGACCGTCGAAATTTTTTTCTGACCGTCGAAAATTTTTTTCTGACCGTCGAAATTTTTTTTCTGCGGTTCGTTCATCTTTCCCACCGTCGAAATTTTTTTCTGACCGTCGAAAATTTTTTTCTGACCGTCGAAATTTTTTTCTGACCGTCGAAATTTTTTTCTGACCGTCGAAAATTTTTTTCTGACCGTCGAAATTTTTTTCTGCGGTTCGTTCATCTTTTCCACCGTCGAAATTTTTTTCTGACCGTCGAAAATTTTTTTCTGACCGTCGAAATTTTTTTCTGACCGTCGAAAATTTTTTTCTGACCGTCGAAATTTTTTTTCTGCGGTTCGTTCATCTTTCCCACCGTCGAAATTTTTTTCTGACCGTTGAAAATTTTTTTCTGACCGTCGAAATTTTTTTTCTGCGGTTCGTTCATCTTTCCCACCGTCGAAATTTTTTTCTGACCGTCGAAAATTTTTTTCTGACCGTCGAAATTTTTTTTCTGCGGTTCGTTCATCTTTCCCACCGTCGAAATTTTTTTCTGACCGTCGAAAATTTTTTTCTGACCGTCGAAATTTTTTTCTGCGGTTCGTTCATCTTTTCCACCGTCGAAATTTTTTTCTGACCGTCGAAAATTTTTTTCTGACCGTCGAAATTTTTTTCTGACCGTCGAAAATTTTTTGCTGACCGTCGAAATTTTTTTTCTGCGGTTCGTTCATCTTTCCCACCGCCGAAATTTTTTTCTGACCGCCGAAAATTTTTTTCTGACCGTCGAAATTTTTTTCTGCGGTTCGTTCATCTTTTCCACCGTCGAAATTTTTTTCTGACCGTCGAAAATTTTTTTCTGACCGTCGAAATTTTTTTCTGACCGTCGAAAATTTTTTTCTGACCGTCGAAATTTTTTTTTCTGCGGTTCGTTAATCTTTCCCACCGTCGAAATTTTTTTCTGACCGTCGAAAATTTTTTTCTGACCGTCGAAATTTTTTTTCTGCGGTTCGTTCATCTTTCCCACCGTCGAAATTTTTTTCTGACCGTCGAAAATTTTTTTCTGACCGTCGAAATTTTTTTTCTGCGGTTCGTTCATCTTTCCCACCGTCGAAATTTTTTTCTGACCGTCGAAAATTTTTTTCTGACCGTCGAAATTTTTTTCTGCGGTTCGTTCATCTTTTCCACCGTCGAAATTTTTTTCTGACCGTCGAAAATTTTTTTCTGACCGTCGAAATTTTTTTCTGACCGTCGAAAATTTTTTTCTGACCGTCGAAATTTTTTTTCTGCGGTTCGTTCATCTTTCCCACCGTCGAAATTTTTTTCTGACCGTCGAAAATTTTTTTCTGACCGTCGAAATTTTTTTCTGCGGTTCGTTCATCTTTTCCACCGTCGAAATTTTTTTCTGACCGTCGAAAATTTTTTTCTGACCGTCGAAATTTTTTTCTGACCGTCGAAAATTTTTTTCTGACCGTCGAAATTTTTTTTCTGCGGTTCGTTCATCTTTCCCACCGTCGAAATTTTTTTCTGACCGTCGAAAATTTTTTTCTGACCGTCGAAATTTTTTTCTGCGGTTCGTTCATCTTTTCCACCGTCGAAATTTTTTTCTGACCGTCGAAAATTTTTTTCTGACCGTCGAAATTTTTTTCTGACCGTCGAAAATTTTTTTCTGACCGTCGAAATTTTTTTTCTGCGGTTCGTTCATCTTTCCCACCGTCGAAATTTTTTTCTGACCGTCGAAAATTTTTTTCTGACCGTCGAAATTTTTTTCTGCGGTTCGTTCATCTTTTCCACCGCCGAAATTTTTTTCTGACCGTCGAAAATTTTTTTCTGACCGTCGAAATTTTTTTCTGACCGTCGAAAATTTTTTTCTGACCGTCGAAATTTTTTTCTGACCGTCGAAAATTTTTTTCTGACCGTCGAAATTTTTTTTCTGCGGTTCGTTCATCTTTCCCACCGTCGAAATTTTTTTCTGACCGTCGAAAATTTTTTTCTGACCGTCGAAATTTTTTTTCTGCGGTTCGTTCATCTTTCCCACCGTCGAAATTTTTTTCTGACCGTTGAAAATTTTTTTCTGACCGTCGAAATTTTTTTTCTGCGGTTCGTTCATCTTTCCCACCGTCGAAATTTTTTTCTGACCGTCGAAAATTTTTTTCTGACCGTCGAAATTTTTTTCTGCGGTTCGTTCATCTTTCCCACCGTCGAAATTTTTTTCTGACCGTTGAAAATTTTTTTCTGACCGTCGAAATTTTTTTTCTGCGGTTCGTTCATCTTTCCCACCGTCGAAATTTTTTTCTGACCGTCGAAAATTTTTTTCTGCGGTTCGTTCATCTTTCCCACCGTCGAAATTTTTTTCTGACCGTCGAAAATTTTTTTCTGACCGTCGAAATTTTTTTCTGCGGTTCGTTCATCTTTTCCACCGTCGAAATTTTTTTCTGACCGTCGAAAATTTTTTTCTGACCGTCGAAATTTTTTTCTGACCGTCGAAAATTTTTTTCTGACCGTCGAAATTTTTTTTCTGCGGTTCGCTCATCTTTCCCACGTCGAAATTTTTTTCTGACCGTCGAAAATTTTTTTCTGACCGTCGAAATATTTTTTCTGCGGTTCGTTCATCTTTCCCACCGTCGAAAATTTTTTTCTGACCGTCGAAATTTTTTTCTGACCGTCGAAATTTTTTTTCTGCGGTTCGTTCATCTTTCCCACCGTCGAAATTTTTTTCTGACCGTCGAAAATTTTTTTCTGACCGTCGAAATTTTTTTTCTGCGGTTCGTTCATCTTTCCCACCGTCGAAATTTTTTTCTGACCGTCGAAAATTTTTTTCTGACCGTCGAAATTTTTTTTCTGCGGTTTGTTCATCTTTCCCACCGTCGAAATTTTTTTCTGACCGTCGAAAATTTTTTTCTGACCGTCGAAATTTTTTTCTGCGGTTCGTTCATCTTTTCCACCGTCGAAATTTTTTTCTGACCGTCGAAAATTTTTTTCTGACCGTCGAAATTTTTTTCTGACCGTCGAAAATTTTTTTCTGACCATCGAAATTTTTTTTCTGCGGTTCGTTCATCTTTCCCACCGTCGAAATTTTTTTCTGACCGTCGAAAATTTTTTTCTGACCGTCGAAATTTTTTTTTCTGCGGTTCGTTCATCTTTCCCACCGTCGAAATTTTTTTCTGACCGTTGAAAATTTTTTTCTGACCGTCGAAATTTTTTTTCTGCGGTTCGTTCATCTTTCCCACCGTCGAAATTTTTTTCTGACCGTCGAAAATTTTTTTCTGACCGTCGAAATTTTTTTTCTGCGGTTCGTTCATCTTTCCCACCGTCGAAATTTTTTTCTGACCGTCGAAAATTTTTTTCTGACCGTCGAAATATTTTTTCTGCGGTTCGTTCATCTTTCCCACCGTCGAAATTTTTTTCTGACCGTTGAAAATTTTTTTCTGACCGTCGAAATTTTTTTTCTGCGGTTCGTTCATCTTTCCCACCGTCGAAATTTTTTTCTGACCGTCGAAAATTTTTTTCTGACCGTCGAAATTTTTTTTCTGCGGTTCGTTCATCTTCCCCACCGTCGAAATTTTTTTCTGACCGTCGAAAATTTTTTTCTGACCGTCGAAATTTTTTTTCTACGGTTCGTTCATCTTTCCCACCGTCGAAATTTTTTTCCAACCGTCGAAATTTTTTTTCTGACCGTCGAAATTTTTTTTCTGCGGTCGTTCATCTTTCCCACCGTCGAAATTTTTTTGTGACCGTCGAAAATTTTTTTCTGACCGTCGAAATTTTTTTTCTGCGGTTCGTTCATCTTTCCCACCGTCGAAATTTTTTTCTGACCGTCGAAAATTTTTTTCTGACCGTCGAAATTTTTTTTCTGCGGTTCGTTCATCTTTCCCACCGTCGAAATTTTTTTCTGACCGTCGAAAATTTTTTTCTGACCGTCGAAATTTTTTTTCTGCGGTTCGTTCATCTTTCCCACCGTCGAAATTTTTTTCTGACCGTCGAAAATTTTTTTCTGACCGTCGAAATTTTTTTCTGACCGTCGAAAATTTTTTTCTGACCGTCGAAATTTTTTTTCTGCGGTTCGTTCATCTTTTCCACCGTCGAAATTTTTTTCTGACCGTCGAAAATTTTTTTCTGCGGTTCGTTCATCTTTCCCACCGTCGAAATTTTTTTCTGAACGTCGAAAATTTTTTTCTGACCGTCGAAAATTTTTTTCTGACCGTCGAAATTTTTTTTCTGCGGTTCGTTCATCTTTCCCACCGTCGAAATTTTTTTCTGACCGTCGAAAATTTTTTTCTGACCGTCGAAATTTTTTTTCTGCGGTTCGTTCATCTTTCCCACCGTCGAAATTTTTTTCTGACCGTCGAAAATTTTTTTCTGACCGTCGAAATTTTTTTTCTGCGGTTCGTTCATCTTTCCCACCGTCGAAATTTTTTTCTGACCGTCGAAAATTTTTTTCTGACCGTCGAAATTTTTTTTCTGCGGTTCGTTCATCTTTCCCACCGTCGAAATTTTTTTCTGACCGTTGAAAATTTCTTTCTGACCGTCGAAATTTTTTTTCTGCGGTTCGTTCATCTTTCCCACCGTCGAAATTTTTTTCTGACCGTCGAAAATTTTTTTCTGACCGTCGAAATTTTTTTTCTGCCGTTCGTTCATCTTTCCCACCGTCGAAATTTTTTTCTGACCGTTGAAAATTTTTTTCTGACCGTCGAAATTTTTTTTCTGCGGTTCGTTCATCTTTCCCACCGTCGAAATTTTTTTCTGACCGTCGAAAATTTTTTTCTGACCGTCGAAATTTTTTTCTGACCGTCGAAAATTTTTTTCTGACCGTCGAAATTTTTTTTCTGCGGTTCGTTCGTCTTTCCCACCGTCGAAATTTTTTTCTGACCGTCGAAAATTTTTTTCTGACCGTCGAAATTTTTTTTCTGCGGTTCGTTCATCTTTCCCACCGTCGAAATTTTTTTCTGACCGTTGAAAATTTTTTTCTGACCGTCGAAATTTTTTTTCTGCGGTTCGTTCATCTTTCCCACCGTCGAAATTTTTTTCTGACCGTCGAAAATTTTTTTCTGACCGTCGAAATTTTTTTTCTGCGGTTCGTTCATCTTTCCCACCGTCGAAATTTTTTTCTGAACGTCGAAAATTTTTTTCTGACCGTCGAAAATTTTTTTCTGACCGTCGAAATTTTTTTTCTGCGGTTCGTTCATCTTTCCCACCGTCGAAATTTTTTTCTGACCGTCGAAAATTTTTTTCTGACCGTCGAAAATTTTTTTCTGACCGTCGAAATTTTTTTTCTGCGGTTCGTTCATCTTTCCCACCGTCGAAATTTTTTTCTGACCGTCGAAAATTTTTTTCTGACCGTCGAAATTTTTTTCTGACCGTCGAAAATTTTTTTCTGACCGTCGAAATTTTTTTTCTGCGGTTCGTTCATCTTTCCCACCGTCGAAATTTTTTTCTGACCGTCGAAAATTTTTTTCTGACCGTCGAAATTTTTTTTCTGCGGTTCGTGCATCTTTCCCACCGTCGAAATTTTTTTCTGACCGTCGAAAATTTTTTTCTGACCGTCGAAATTTTTTTCTGACCGTCGAAATTTTTTTCTGCGGTTCGTTCATCTTTCCCACCGTCGAAATTTTTTTCCAACCGTCGAAATTTTTTTTCTGCGGTTCGTTCATTTTTCCCACCGTCGAAATTTTTTTCTGACCGTCGAAAATTTTTTTCTGACCGTCGAAATTTTTTTTCTGACCGTCGAAAATTTTTTTCTGCAGTTCGTTCATCTTTCCCACCGTCGAAATTGTTTTCTGACCGTCGAAATTTTTTTCTGCGGTTCGTTCATTTTTCCCACCGTCGAAATTTTTTTCTGACCGTCGAAAATTTTTTTCTGACCGTCGAAATTTTTTTTCTGCGGTTCGTTCATCTTTCCCACCGTCGAAATTTTTTTCTGACCGTCGAAAATTTTTTTCTGCGGTTCGTTCATCTTTCCCACCGTCGAAATTTTTTTCTGACCGTCGAAATTTTTTTCCAACCGTCGAAATTTTTTTTCTGACCGTCGAAATTTTTTTTCTGCGGTTCGTTCATCTTTCCCACCGTCGAAATTTTTTTCTGACCGTCGAAAATTTTTTTCTGACCGTCGAAATTCTTTTTCTGCGGTTCGTTCATCTTTCCCACCGTCGAAATTTTTTTCTGACCGTCGAAAATTTTTTTCTGACCGTCGAAATTTTTTTTCTGCGGTTCGTTCATCTTTCCCATCGTCGAAATTTTTTTCTGACCGTCGAAAATTTTTTTCTGACCGTCGAAATTTTTTTCTGACCGTCGAAAATTTTTTTCTGACCGTCGAAATTTTTTTTCTGCGGTTCGTTCATCTTTCCCACCGTCGAAATTTTTTTCTGACCGTCGAAATTTTTTTCTGACCGTCGAAAATTTTTTTCTGACCGTCGAAATTTTTTTCTGACCGTCGAAAATTTTTTGCTGACCGTCGAAATTTTTTTTCTGCGGTTCGTTCATCTTTCCCACCGCCGAAATTTTTTTCTGACCGCCGAAAATTTTTTTCTGACCGTCGAAATTTTTTTCTGCGGTTCGTTCATCTTTTCCACCGTCGAAATTTTTTTCTGACCGTCGAAAATTTTTTTCTGACCGTCGAAATTTTTTTCTGACCGTCGAAAATTTTTTTCTGACCGTCGAAATTTTTTTTTCTGCGGTTCGTTAATCTTTCCCACCGTCGAAATTTTTTTCTGACCGTCGAAAATTTTTTTCTGACCGTCGAAATTTTTTTTCTGCGGTTCGTTCATCTTTCCCACCGTCGAAATTTTTTTCTGACCGTCGAAAATTTTTTTCTGACCGTCGAAATTTTTTTTCTGCGGTTCGTTCATCTTTCCCACCGTCGAAATTTTTTTCTGACCGTCGAAAATTTTTTTCTGACCGTCGAAATTTTTTTCTGCGGTTCGTTCATCTTTTCCACCGTCGAAATTTTTTTCTGACCGTCGAAAATTTTTTTCTGACCGTCGAAATTTTTTTCTGACCGTCGAAAATTTTTTTCTGACCGTCGAAATTTTTTTTCTGCGGTTCGTTCATCTTTCCCACCGTCGAAATTTTTTTCTGACCGTCGAAAATTTTTTTCTGACCGTCGAAATTTTTTTCTGCGGTTCGTTCATCTTTTCCACCGTCGAAATTTTTTTCTGACCGTCGAAAATTTTTTTCTGACCGTCGAAATTTTTTTCTGACCGTCGAAAATTTTTTTCTGACCGTCGAAATTTTTTTTCTGCGGTTCGTTCATCTTTCCCACCGCCGAAATTTTTTTCTGACCGTCGAAAATTTTTTTCTGACCGTCGAAATTTTTTTCTGACCGTCGAAAATTTTTTTCTGACCGTCGAAATTTTTTTTCTGCGGTTCGTTCATCTTTCCCACCGTCGAAATTTTTTTCTGACCGTCGAAAATTTTTTTCTGACCGTCGAAATTTTTTTTCTGCGGTTCGTTCATCTTTCCCACCGTCGAAATTTTTTTCTGACCGTTGAAAATTTTTTTCTGACCGTCGAAATTTTTTTTCTGCGGTTCGTTCATCTTTCCCACCGTCGAAATTTTTTTCTGACCGTCGAAAATTTTTTTCTGACCGTCGAAACTTTTTTCTGCGGTTCGTTCATCTTTCCCACCGTCGAAATTTTTTTCTGACCGTTGAAAATTTTTTTCTGACCGTCGAAATTTTTTTTCTGCGGTTCGTTCATCTTTCCCACCGTCGAAATTTTTTTCTGACCGTCGAAAATTTTTTTCTGCGGTTCGTTCATCTTTCCCACCGTCGAAATTTTTTTCTGACCGTCGAAAATTTTTTTCTGACCGTCGAAATTTTTTTCTGCGGTTCGTTCATCTTTTCCACCGTCGAAATTTTTTTCTGACCGTCGAAAATTTTTTTCTGACCGTCGAAATTTTTTTCTGACCGTCGAAAATTTTTTTCTGACCGTCGAAATTTTTTTTCTGCGGTTCGTTCATCTTTCCCACGTCGAAATTTTTTTCTGACCGTCGAAAATTTTTTTCTGACCGTCGAAATATTTTTTCTGCGGTTCGTTCATCTTTCCCACCGTCGAAATTTTTTTCTGACCGTCGAAAATTTTTTTCTGACCGTCGAAATTTTTTTTCTACGGTTCGTTCATCTTTCCCACCGTCGAAATTTTTTTCCAACCGTCGAAATTTTTTTTCTGACCGTCGAAATTTTTTTCTGCGGTTCGTTCATCTTTCCCACCGTCGAAATTTTTTTCTGACCGTCGAAAATTTTTTTCTGACCGTCGAAATTTTTTTTCTGCGGTTCGTTCATCTTTCCCACCGTCGAAATTTTTTTCTGACCGTCGAAAATTTTTTTCTGACCGTCGAAATTTTTTTTCTGCGGTTCGTTCATCTTTCCCACCGTCGAAATTTTTTTCTGACCGTCGAAAATTTTTTTCTGACCGTCGAAATTTTTTTTCTGCGGTTCGTTCATCTTTCCCACCGTCGAAATTTTTTTCTGACCGTTGAAAATTTTTTTCTGACCGTCGAAATTTTTTTCTGCGGTTCGTTCATCTTTCCCACCGTCGAAATTTTTTTCTGACCGTTGAAAATTTTTTTCTGACCGTCGAAATTTTTTTTCTGCGGTTCGTTCATCTTTCCCACCGTCGAAATTTTTTTCTGACCGTCGAAAATTTTTTTCTGCGGTTCGTTCATCTTTCCCACCGTCGAAATTTTTTTCTGACCGTCGAAAATTTTTTTCTGACCGTCGAAATTTTTTTCTGCGGTTCGTTCATCTTTTCCACCGTCGAAATTTTTTTCTGACCGTCGAAAATTTTTTTCTGACCGTCGAAATTTTTTTCTGACCGTCGAAAATTTTTTTCTGACCGTCGAAATTTTTTTTCTGCGGTTCGTTCATCTTTCCCACGTCGAAATTTTTTTCTGACCGTCGAAAATTTTTTTCTGACCGTCGAAATATTTTTTCTGCGGTTCGTTCATCTTTCCCACCGTCGAAATTTTTTTCTGACCGTCGAAAATTTTTTTCTGACCGTCGAAATTTTTTTTCTACGGTTCGTTCATCTTTCCCACCGTCGAAATTTTTTTCCAACCGTCGAAATTTTTTTTCTGACCGTCGAAATTTTTTTCTGCGGTTCGTTCATCTTTCCCACCGTCGAAATTTTTTTCTGACCGTCGAAAATTTTTTTCTGACCGTCGAAATTTTTTTTCTGCGGTTCGTTCATCTTTCCCACCGTCGAAATTTTTTTCTGACCGTCGAAAATTTTTTTCTGACCGTCGAAATTTTTTTCTGCGGTTCGTTCATCTTTCCCACCGTCGAAATTTTTTTCTGACCGTCGAAAATTTTTTTCTGACCGTCGAAATTTTTTTTCTGCGGTTCGTTCATCTTTCCCACCGTCGAAATTTTTTTCTGACCGTCGAAAATTTTTTTCTGACCGTCGAAATTTTTTTTCTGCGGTTCGTTCATCTTTCCCACCGTCGAAATTTTTTTCCAACCGTCGAAATTTTTTTTCTGACCGTCGAAATTTTTTTTCTGCGGTTCGTTCATCTTTCCCACCGTCGAAATTTTTTTCTGACCGTCGAAAATTTTTTTCTGACCGTCGAAATTTTTTTCTGACCGTCGAAAATTTTTTTCTGACCGTCGAAATTTTTTTTCTGCGGTTCGTTCATCTTTCCCACCGTCGAAATTTTTTTCTGACCGTCGAAAATTTTTTTCTGACCGTCGAAATTTTTTTCTGACCGTCGAAAATTTTTTTCTGACCGTCGAAAATTTTTTTCTGACCGTCGAAATTTTTTTTCTGCGGTTCGTTCATCTTTCCCACCGTCGAAATTTTTTTCTGACCGTCGAAAATTTTTTTCTGACCGTCGAAATTTTTTTCTGCGGTTCGTTCATCTTTTCCACCGTCGAAATTTTTTTCTGACCGTCGAAAATTTTTTTCTGACCGTCGAAATTTTTTTCTGACCGTCGAAAATTTTTTTCTGACCGTCGAAATTTTTTTTCTGCGGTTCGTTCATCTTTCCCACCGTCGAAATTTTTTTCTGACCGTTGAAAATTTTTTTCTGACCGCCGAAATTTTTTTTCTGCGGTTCGTTCATCTTTCCCACCGTCGAAATTTTTTTCTGACCGTCGAAAATTTTTTTCTGACCGTCGAAATTTTTTTTCTGCGGTTCGTTCATCTTTCCCACCGTCGAAATTTTTTTCTGACCGTCGAAAATTTTTTTCTGACCGTCGAAATTTTTTTCTGCGGTTCGTTCATCTTTTCCACCGTCGAAATTTTTTTCTGACCGTCGAAAATTTTTTTCTGACCGTCGAAATTTTTTTCTGACCGTCGAAAATTTTTTTCTGACCGTCGAAATTTTTTTTCTGCGGTTCGTTCATCTTTCCCACCGTCGAAATTTTTTTCTGACCGCCGAAAATTTTTTTCTGACCGTCGAAATTTTTTTCTGCGGTTCGTTCATCTTTTCCACCGTCGAAATTTTTTTCTGACCGTCGAAAATTTTTTTCTGACCGTCGAAATTTTTTTCTGACCGTCGAAAATTTTTTTCTGACCGTCGAAATTTTTTTTCTGCGGTTCGTTCATCTTTCCCACCGTCGAAATTTTTTTCTGACCGTCGAAAATTTTTTTCTGACCGTCGAAATTTTTTTTCTGCGGTTCGTTCATCTTTCCCACCGTCGAAATTTTTTTCTGACCGTCGAAAATTTTTTTCTGACCGTCGAAATTTTTTTTCTGCGGTTCGTTCATCTTTCCCACCGTCGAAATTTTTTTCTGACCGTCGAAAATTTTTTTCTGACCGTCGAAATTTTTTTCTGCGGTTCGTTCATCTTTTCCACCGTCGAAATTTTTTTCTGACCGTCGAAAATTTTTTTCTGACCGTCGAAATTTTTTTCTGACCGTCGAAATTTTTTTTCTGCGGTTCGTTCATCTTTCCCACCGTCGAAATTTTTTTCTGACCGTCGAAAATTTTTTTCTGACCGTCGAAATATTTTTTCTGCGGTTCGTTCATCTTTCCCACCGTCGAAATTTTTTTCTGACCGTCGAAAATTTTTTTCTGACCGTCGAAATTTTTTTTCTGCGGTTCGTTCATCTTTCCCACCGTCGAAATTTTTTTCTGACCGTCGAAAATTTTTTTCTGACCGTCGAAATTTTTTTCTGCGGTTCGTTCATCTTTTCCACCGTCGAAATTTTTTTCTGACCGTCGAAAATTTTTTTCTGACCGTCGAAATTTTTTTCTGACCGTCGAAAATTTTTTTCTGACCATCGAAATTTTTTTTCTGCGGTTCGTTCATCTTTCCCACCGTCGAAATTTTTTTCTGACCGTCGAAAATTTTTTTCTGACCGTCGAAATTTTTTTTTCTGCGGTTCGTTCATCTTTCCCACCGTCGAAATTTTTTTCTGACCGTTGAAAATTTTTTTCTGACCGTCGAAATTTTTTTTCTGCGGTTCGTTCATCTTTCCCACCGTCGAAATTTTTTTCTGACCGTAGAAAATTTTTTTCTGACCGTCGAAATTTTTTTTCTGCGGTTCGTTCATCTTTCCCACCGTCGAAATTTTTTTCTGACCGTTGAAAATTTTTTTCTGACCGTCGAAATTTTTTTTCTGCGGTTCGTTCATCTTTCCCACCGTCGAAATTTTTTTCTGACCGTCGAAAATTTTTTTCTGACCGTCGAAATTTTTTTTCTGCGGTTCGTTCAGCTTTCCCACCGTCGAAATTTTTTTCTGACCGTCGAAAATTTTTTTCTGACCGTCGAAATTTTTTTCTGCGGTTCGTTCATCTTTTCCACCGTCGAAATTTTTTTCTGACCGTCGAAAATTTTTTTCTGACCGTCGAAATTTTTTTCTGACCGTCGAAAATTTTTTTCTGACCATCGAAATTTTTTTTCTGCGGTTCGTTCATCTTTCCCACCGTCGAAATTTTTTTCTGACCGTCGAAAATTTTTTTCTGACCGTCGAAATTTTTTTTTCTGCGGTTCGTTCATCTTTCCCACCGTCGAAATTTTTTTCTGACCGTTGAAAATTTTTTTCTGACCGTCGAAATTTTTTTTCTGCGGTTCGTTCATCTTTCCCACCGTCGAAATTTTTTTCTGACCGTAGAAAATTTTTTTCTGACCGTCGAAATTTTTTTTCTGCGGTTCGTTCATCTTTCCCACCGTCGAAATTTTTTTCTGACCGTTGAAAATTTTTTTCTGACCGTCGAAATTTTTTTTCTGCGGTTCGTTCATCTTTCCCACCGTCGAAATTTTTTTCTGACCGTCGAAAATTTTTTTCTGACCGTCGAAATTTTTTTTCTGCGGTTCGTTCAGCTTTCCCACCGTCGAAATTTTTTTCTGACCGTCGAAAATTTTTTTCTGACCGTCGAAATTTTTTTCTGCGGTTCGTTCATCTTTTCCACCGTCGAAATTTTTTCTGACCGTCGAAAATTTTTTTCTGACCGTCGAAATTTTTTTCTGACCGTCGAAAATTTTTTTCTGACCGTCGAAATTTTTTTTCTGCGGTTCGTTCATCTTTCCCACCGTCGAAATTTTTTTCTGACCGTCGAAAATTTTTTTCTGACCGTCGAAATTTTTTTTCTGCGGTTCGTTCATCTTTCCCACCGTCGAAATTTTTTTCCAACCGTCGAAATTTTTTTTCTGACCGTCGAAATTTTTTTTCTGCGGTTCGTTCATCTTTCCCACCGTCGAAATTTTTTTCTGACCGTCGAAAATTTTTTTCTGACCGTCGAAATTTTTTTTCTGCGGTTCGTTCATCTTTCCCACCGTCGAAATTTTTTTCTGACCGTCGAAAATTTTTTTCTGACCGTCGAAATTTTTTTTTCTGCGGTTCGTTCATCTTTCCCACCGTCGAAATTTTTTTCCAACCGTCGAAATTTTTTTTCTGACCGTCGAAATTTTTTTTCTGCGGTTCGTTCATCTTTCCCACCGTCGAAATTTTTTTCTGACCGTCGAAAATTTTTTTCTGACCGTCGAAATTTTTTTTCTGCGGTTCGTTCATCTTTCCCACCGTCGAAATTTTTTTCTGACCGTCGAAAATTTTTTTCTGACCGTCGAAATTTTTTTTCTGCGGTTCGTTCATCTTTCCCACCGTCGAAATTTTTTTCTGACCGTCGAAATTTTTTTTCTGCGGTTCGTTCATCTTTCCCACCGTCGAAATTTTTTTCTGACCGTCGAAAATTTTTTTCTGACCGTCGAAATTTTTTTTCTGCGGTTCGTTCATCTTTCCCACCGTCGAAATTTTTTTCTGACCGTCGAAAATTTTTTTCTGACCGTCGAAATTTTTTTTCTGCGGTTCGTTCATCTTTCCCACCGTCGAAATTTTTTTCTGACCGTTGAAAATTTTTTTCTGACCGTCGAAATTTTTTTTCTGCGGTTCGTTCATCTTTCCCACCGTCGAAATTTTTTTCTGACCGTCGAAAATTTTTTTCTGACCGTCGAAATTTTTTTCTGACCGTCGAAAATTTTTTTCTGACCGTCGAAATTTTTTTTCTGCGGTTCGTTCATCTTTCCCACCGTCGAAATTTTTTTCTGACCGTCGAAAATTTTTTTCTGACCGTCGAAATTTTTTTTCTGCGGTTCGTTCATCTTTCCCACCGTCGAAATTTTTTTCTGACCGTCGAAAAATTTTTTCTGAACGTCGAAATTTTTTTTCTGCGTTTCGTTCATCTTTCCCACCGTCGAAATTTTTTTCTGACCGTCGAAAATTTTTTTCTGACCGTCGAAATTTTTTTTCTGCGGTTCGTTCATCTTTCCCACCGTCGAAATTTTTTTCTGACCGTCGAAAATTTTTTTCTGACCGTCGAAATTTTTTTCTGACCGTCGAAAATTTTTTTCTGACCGTCGAAATTTTTTTTTCTGCGGTCCGTTCATCTTTCCCACCGTCGAAATTTTTTTCTGACCGTCGAAAATTTTTTTCTGACCGTCGAAATTTTTTTTCTGCGGTTCGTTCATCTTTCCCACCGTCGAAATTTTTTTCTGACCGTCGAAAATTTTTTTCTGACCGTCGAAATTTTTTTTCTGCGGTTCGTTCATCTTTCCCACCGTCGAAATTTTTTTCTGACCATCGAAAATTTTTTTCTGACCGTCGAAATTTTTTTTCTGCGGTTCGTTCATCTTTCCCACCGTCGAAATTTTTTTCTGACCGTCGAAAATTTTTTTCTGACCGTCGAAATTTTTTTTCTGCGGTTCGTTCATCTTTCCCACCGTCGAAATTTTTTTCCAACCGTCGAAATTTTTTTTCTGACCGTCGAAATTTTTTTTCTGCGGTTCGTTCATCTTTCCCACCGTCGAAATTTTTTTCTGACCGTCGAAAATTTTTTTCTGACCGTCGAAATTTTTTTTCTGCGGTTCGTTCATCTTTCCCACCGTCGAAATTTTTTTCTGACCGTCGAAAATTTTTTTCTGACCGTCGAAATTTTTTTTCTGCGGTTCGTTCATCTTTCCCACCGTCGAAATTTTTTTCTGACCGTCGAAAATTTTTTTCTGACCGTCGAAATTTTTTTTCTGCGGTTCGTTCATCTTTCCCACCGTCGAAATTTTTTTCTGACCGTCGAAAATTTTTTTCTGACCGTCGAAATTTTTTTTCTGCGGTTCGTTCATCTTTCCCACCGTCGAAATTTTTTTCTGACCGTCGAAAATTTTTTTCTGACCGTCGAAATTTTTTTTCTGCGGTTCGTTCATCTTTCCCACCGTCGAAATTTTTTTCTGACCGTTGAAAATTTTTTTCTGACCGTCGAAATTTTTTTTCTGCGGTTCGTTCATCTTTCCCACCGTCGAAATTTTTTTCTGACCGTCGAAAATTTTTTTCTGACCGTCGAAATTTTTTTCTGACCGTCGAAAATTTTTTTCTGACCGTCGAAATTTTTTTTCTACGGTTCGTTCATCTTTCCCACCGTCGAAATTTTTTTCCAACCGTCGAAAAATTTTTTCTGACCGTCGAAAATTTTTTTCTGCGGTTCGTTCATCTTTCCCACCGTCGAAATTTTTTTCTGACCGTCGAATATTTTTTTCTGACCGTCGAAATTTTTTTTCTGCGGTTCGTTCATCTTTCCCACCGTCGAAATTTTTTTCTGACCGTCGAAAATTTTTTCTGACCGTCGAAATTTTTTTCTGACCGTCGAAAATTTTTTTCTGACCGTCGAAATTTTTTTTCTGCGGTTCGTTCATCTTTCCCACCGTCGAAATTTTTTTCTGACCGTCGAAAATTTTTTTCTGACCGTCGAAATTTTTTTTCTGCGGTTCGTTCATCTTTCCCACCGTCGAAATTTTTTTCTGACCGTCGAAAATTTTTTTCTGACCGTCGAAATTTTTTTTCTGCGGTTCGTTCATCTTTCCCACCGCCGAAATTTTTTTCTGACCGTCGAAAATTTTTTTCTGACCGTCGAAATTTTTTTTCTGCGGTTCGTTCATCTTTCCCACCGTCGAAATTTTTTTCTGACCGTCGAAAATTTTTTTCTGACCGTCGAAATTTTTTTTCTGCGGTTCGTTCATCTTTCCCACCGTCGAAATTTTTTTCCAACCGTCGAAATTTTTTTTCTGACCGTCGAAATTTTTTTTCTGCGGTTCGTTCATCTTTCCCACCGTCGAAATTTTTTTCTGACCGTCGAAAATTTTTTTCTGACCGTCGAAATTTTTTTTCTGCGGTTCGTTCATCTTTCCCACCGTCGAAATTTTTTTCTGACCGTCGAAAATTTTTTTCTGACCGTCGAAATTTTTTTTCTGCGGTTCGTTCATCTTTCCCACCGTCGAAATTTTTTTCTGACCGTCGAAAATTTTTTTCTGACCGTCGAAATTTTTTTCTGACCGTCGAAAATTTTTTTCTGACCGTCGAAATTTTTTTTCTGCGGTTCGTTCATCTTTCCCACCGTCGAAATTTTTTTCTGACCGTCGAAAATTTTTTTCTGACCGTCGAAATATTTTTTCTGCGGTTCGTTCATCTTTCCCACCGTCGAAATTTTTTTCTGACCGTTGAAAATTTTTTTCTGACCGTCGAAATTTTTTTTCTGCGGTTCGTTCATCTTTCCCACCGTCGAAATTTTTTTCTGACCGTCGAAAATTTTTTTCTGACCGTCGAAATTTTTTTTCTGCGGTTCGTTCATCTTCCCCACCGTCGAAATTTTTTTCTGACCGTCGAAAATTTTTTTCTGACCGTCGAAATTTTTTTTCTACGGTTCGTTCATCTTTCCCACCGTCGAAATTTTTTTCCAACCGTCGAAATTTTTTTTCTGACCGTCGAAATTTTTTTTCTGCGGTCGTTCATCTTTCCCACCGTCGAAATTTTTTTGTGACCGTCGAAAATTTTTTTCTGACCGTCGAAATTTTTTTTCTGCGGTTCGTTCATCTTTCCCACCGTCGAAATTTTTTTCTGACCGTCGAAAATTTTTTTCTGACCGTCGAAATTTTTTTTCTGCGGTTCGTTCATCTTTCCCACCGTCGAAATTTTTTTCTGACCGTCGAAAATTTTTTTCTGACCGTCGAAATTTTTTTTCTGCGGTTCGTTCATCTTTCCCACCGTCGAAATTTTTTTCTGACCGTCGAAAATTTTTTTCTGACCGTCGAAATTTTTTTCTGACCGTCGAAAATTTTTTTCTGACCGTCGAAATTTTTTTTCTGCGGTTCGTTCATCTTTTCCACCGTCGAAATTTTTTTCTGACCGTCGAAAATTTTTTTCTGACCGTCGAAATTTTTTTTCTGCGGTTCGTTCATCTTTCCCACCGTCGAAATTTTTTTCTGACCGTCGAAAATTTTTTTCTGACCGTCGAAATTTTTTTTCTGCGGTTCGTTCATCTTTCCCACCGTCGAAATTTTTTTCTGACCGTCGAAAATTTTTTTCTGACCGTCGAAATTTTTTTTCTGCGGTTCGTTCATCTTTCCCACCGTCGAAATTTTTTTCTGACCGTTGAAAATTTTTTTCTGACCGTCGAAATTTTTTTTCTGCGGTTCGTTCATCTTTCCCACCGTCGAAATTTTTTTCTGACCGTCGAAAATTTTTTTCTGACCGTCGAAATTTTTTTTCTGCGGTTCGTTCATCTTTCCCACCGTCGAAATTTTTTTCTGACCGTCGAAAATTTTTTTCTGACCGTCGAAATTTTTTTTCTGCGGTTCGTTCATCTTTCCCACCGTCGAAATTTTTTTCTGACCGTTGAAAATTTCTTTCTGACCGTCGAAATTTTTTTTCTGCGGTTCGTTCATCTTTCCCACCGTCGAAATTTTTTTCTGACCGTCGAAAATTTTTTTCTGACCGTCGAAATTTTTTTTCTGCCGTTCGTTCATCTTTCCCACCGTCGAAATTTTTTTCTGACCGTTGAAAATTTTTTTCTGACCGTCGAAATTTTTTTTCTGCGGTTCGTTCATCTTTCCCACCGTCGAAATTTTTTTCTGACCGTCGAAAATTTTTTTCTGACCGTCGAAATTTTTTTCTGACCGTCGAAAATTTTTTTCTGACCGTCGAAATTTTTTTTCTGCGGTTCGTTCGTCTTTCCCACCGTCGAAATTTTTTTCTGACCGTCGAAAATTTTTTTCTGACCGTCGAAATTTTTTTTCTGCGGTTCGTTCATCTTTCCCACCGTCGAAATTTTTTTCTGACCGTTGAAAATTTTTTTCTGACCGTCGAAATTTTTTTTCTGCGGTTCGTTCATCTTTCCCACCGTCGAAATTTTTTTCTGACCGTCGAAAATTTTTTTCTGACCGTCGAAATTTTTTTTCTGCGGTTCGTTCATCTTTCCCACCGTCGAAATTTTTTTCTGAACGTCGAAAATTTTTTTCTGACCGTCGAAATTTTTTTTCTGCGGTTCGTTCATCTTTCCCACCGTCGAAATTTTTTTCTGACCGTCGAAAATTTTTTTCTGACCGTCGAAATTTTTTTCTGACCGTCGAAAATTTTTTTCTGACCGTCGAAATTTTTTTTCTGCGGTTCGTTCATCTTTCCCACCGTCGAAATTTTTTTCTGACCGTCGAAAATTTTTTTCTGACCGTCGAAATTTTTTTCTGACCGTCGAAAATTTTTTTCTGACCGTCGAAATTTTTTTTCTGCGGTTCGTTCATCTTTCCCACCGTCGAAATTTTTTTCTGACCGTCGAAAATTTTTTTCTGACCGTCGAAATTTTTTTTCTGCGGTTCGTGCATCTTTCCCACCGTCGAAATTTTTTTCTGACCGTCGAAAATTTTTTTCTGACCGTCGAAATTTTTTTCTGACCGTCGAAATTTTTTTCTGCGGTTCGTTCATCTTTCCCACCGTCGAAATTTTTTTCCAACCGTCGAAATTTTTTTTCTGCGGTTCGTTCATCTTTCCCACCGTCGAAATTTTTTTCTGACCGTCGAAAATTTTTTTCTGACCGTCGAAATTTTTTTTCTGCGGTTCGTTCATCTTTCCCACCGTCGAAATTTTTTTCTGACCGTCGAAAATTTTTTTCTGACCGTCGAAATTTTTTTCTGACCGTCGAAAATTTTTTTCTGACCGTCGAAATTTTTTTTCTGCGGTTCGTTCATCTTTCCCACCGTCGAAATTTTTTTCTGACCGTCGAAAATTTTTTTCTGACCGTCGAAATTTTTTTTCTGCGGTTCGTTCATCTTTCCCACCGTCGAAATTTTTTTCTGACCGTCGAAAATTTTTTTCTGACCGTCGAAATTTTTTTTCTGCGGTTCGTTCATCTTTCCCACCGTCGAAATTTTTTTTCCACCGTCGAAATTTTTTTTCTGACCGTCGAAATTTTTTTTTCTGCGGTTCGTTCATCTTTCCCACCGTCGAAATTTTTTTCTGACCGTCGAAAATTTTTTTCTGACCGTCGAAATTTTTTTCTGCGGTTCGTTCATCTTTCCCACCGTCGAAATTTTTTTCTGACCGTCGAAAATTTTTTTCTGACCGTCGAAATTTTTTTTCTGCGGTTCGTTCATCTTTCCCACCGTCGAAATTTTTTTCTGACCGTCGAAAATTTTTTTCTGACCGTCGAAATTTTTTTTCTGCGGTTCGTTCATCTTTCCCACCGTCGAAATTTTTTTCTGACCGTCGAAAATTTTTTTCTGACCGTCGAAATTTTTTTTCTGCGGTTCGTTCATCTTTCCCACCGTCGAAATTTTTTTTCTGTCCGTCGAAATTTTTTTTCTTCGGTTAGTTCGAATACTCGAATACTCGAATACTGGAGTACTCGAATACTCGAATACTCGAGTACTCGAATACTCGAATACTCGAATACTCGAGTACTCGAATACTCGAGTACTCGAATACTCGAATACTCGAGTACTCGAGTACTCGAATACTCGAATACTCGAGTACTCGAATACTCGAATACTCGAGTACTCGAATACTCAAATACTCGAATACTCAAATACTCGAATACTCGAATACTCGAATACTCGAATACTCGAATACTCGAATACTCGAATACTTGAATACTCGAATACTCGAATACTCGATACTCGATACTTAATACTCGAATACTCGAATACTCGTATACTCCAATACTCGAATACTTGAATACTCGAATACTCGAAAACTTGAATACTCGAATACTCGAATACTCGAATACACGAATACTCGAATACTCGATCTCGATACTCGATACTCCATACTCTACACTCGATACTCGATACTCGAATACTGGAGTACTCGAATACCCGAGTACTCGAATACTCGAGGACTCGAGTACTCGAGGACTCGAGTACTCGAATACTCGAATACTCGAATACTCGAATACTCGAATACTCGAATACTCGAATACTCGAATACTCGAATACTCGAATACTCGAATACTCGAATACTCGATACTCGATACTCGATACTCGATACTCGATACTCGATACTCGATACTCGATACTCGATACTCGATACTCGATACTCGATACTCGATAC
>CAXIES010000374.1:0-32500 GCA_964023965.1 Melinopterus prodromus
CGGGACATAGAAGTGTTGGTGAGGATAACGTTGAAATCTTGCATAGACAACCAAAAGGAAGAAAACTCCAGCTTCTTGAGGCCTATGAAATATGGTTTGCCAGAAGCAAGGATGGTTTCCTCAACGAACAGGTTGACATGGGGTATGAACCACTCTTCAAGACGCTAATTTAATTGTTTTCAACATCTCGGACTATAACTAATGCCTCTGTTGGCTTTTGTCCAATTAAATTTTTGTTTTAAAAAAAAAAAAAAAAAAAAAATTTTTTAATTTTCGATTTGAATTTTCTAAGCTGCTTGAACAATCTAACCAGTTTTCATGTGTATTTTCATGTCATTTTTCGCTTTTTAACTTTTTGACTAAAAATTTTTTTTTCTGAATTGAGTGTGTCATATTGTCTTGTGATTTATATGCTGTATTATTTTTTTTTTCACTCTGCTAGCTGATTTTACTTGTCATACCGCATGTTCCCCCCTTTTTGTATTCTTTTATATATTTTTTATATTTATATTTATTTTTATTTTGATTTGTGACATGTGTGTTGCATACCGCATAGGGGCTAAAGAACCTGTGTTCGTAATTTTTGCCTCTGCTGCTCTTTAACCTATGAGAGCGCCATCTTGTCGATAGCTAATGTTTGCGCTACACGTTTTAATTTCTCCGAGATATTACCGCATAAGATTCACCAATAGCCGAGGGTTGCATGTGAGGTGTGTTTTGATTTATATTTTGTTTTCACCTGTCGTTGTTTCCTTTTAATATGATCATAAATTTATAGACTTTTTCTTTTTTAGGTTTTTGAGGTTATGTTGCCAGTTATAATAATTGCCTTTTTCACCATAGACTAATTTTCCTGACAGTAAGTCTTCTATCGTTTTTTGCCTGATTTAGGTACTATTGTGCTCGCCGGTGTGTTTCCTTTTTTAAGTGTATTTTTCTATTGTAGCGTCACATATGATTATGCCCAGTGATGGGCGAAACTAGTCATTGAAGATACGAATAAAAATAAGAACAGAGAAGAACGTCTCCTTTATTTATCTTAATAAATGCCACACCTGTTCATCCTGCGTACAAACCTAATATTTTACAGTTTATGTTTACTTGTTGTGGAATAGTTGTTTTATTTTTTATAAAAAAAGGAAGGTGTTATGTATTGCAGTTACCTGTAATACCTCTGTTAGCGACTCCTATGTATTGCAGTTACCTGTATTGCCTGTATTACCGACCGTACGCATTTAGAATAAGATACACGGACGTTAGAGTCAGACGCGACATGACACCCTTCGTACAAGGTGCTCAATGTAACCGAACGTGGTAAGTTGTAACTATAAGTGAAGTGAGTACAATAAACATTACAGTAGTAAAGTGTTAGTTTCATTTAATAAAGAAACACAAGATCACAACAATATTGATAACTTTTTACTTTATCATACGCAATATGGTAAAGTATTGTAATCATGCCGAAAAAAAAAATTGAGATTTTAGCGGAAATATGTCTTTTTGGGTCCCCTGAACATTTTTGACCAAGGTACAAAAAAATGTCTGTGTGTGTGTGTGTGTGTGTTTGTGCGTGTGTGTGTAAACGATTTTTGTGGCGACGATTGCGGAGAAACTACTAAAGGTATCGGGACGAAAGTTCAAATTTAGAAGTTTTATGACCAAACTTAGAGCTGAAAAGCTTTTGGTTCAAAAGGGTCCAAAGGAACTGGTAGTTTATTCTAAGCCTTTTTCAAGGATTTTGCAGATGAGCCGCCATTTCTGTAATTTCGTCAAAATAGTTAAATAATAACTTAAAGCAGAGGAAATTTTGAATAATTTATGCCTATGACATTTTTTGGTAACATTAATAGTTTAGCTGCAAGAGCAAATTCTATTTGATAGAGATCGGTCGCATCTGCATTGATATGAAACTGCATAGTAGCCAGGATTTTGAGAAATATTTTTTTGTGCTGTCACCACAGAAATGTCTATGTCTGTCACCACGCTGTCACACTCGGAGAACCGCTATGGAACGTCATCTACAGTGTCATGAACGAATATAAATCTGTCAGAATTTGAATTAGCTTTTTAAACTTGACATTTCGTAGTGGTATCAACCTAACATTTTCTATACCCAAATATAACCATTTTTGAATTTTTTTTAAATTCGTATTTCTCAAAAAGCAATACAAAAAACGTTGATGTCACTCCTGCCGAAAACTACATAGCGCGACTCGCTCACATGCGACGACGACGCTCCGCCATCGGTGACGCACCGCATCACCGCTCGTTGTGCTATTCCGTACTTTCGGCACTTGTGAGATAAACAACTATTATTCTGATGACAGTAGGTAGTGTCAAATGCTGATGCTTTGACAATACCTTCGATTGATACTATTGACTATCAAAATATCTGTCAAATCCTGGCTAACTAGTTTAATTTTAATGCAGACACGATTTATCTCAGTCAAATAGATTCTCATGCAGCTAAACTATTAATTTTATATATTGTATGATAAAGTCATGTGCCTGGCTACATCAGATTTTTTTATTTTTTGGTGGTGGTAAGCGTATAGGCGTTTTCAAAAGGTGCATATCTTGTCAGGTTATTGCGTTCTTTACGCATTTTTTTATGAAGCGCTTGCACCCCACTTAAAGAAGTGCTGTAAATGCGTCAAAAACATTTGGGAAAAAATTTTTGCAATTTCACGTAAAAATACAGAGATTTCGGTTTCCTATGAGACTATTTTGAGGATTCCAGGACAATGGGTTCAGCTGGAATAAAATAGAAAAGCGAAACACTACTGCCTTCCGGTATCTACCTACGGTAGTCAGACGATGACACATTGCCCACGGTATCGCTCTGTCTCTTTTGGTTGCGCCTGCAACACAACTCGCCAGCCAATATAAAGCGCGGGTCCGTTCCACTTATACGTAGTATATACAGTTCACTGGGGCCGATGGGATACCCAGTGTTGCCAGATGAGTGAAACTTAAGTCCCTAGCGCTTAGTTCTAAAATTCTCTAGAATTCCCTGATTTTTTAATTATTTCCGCAGAATTAAGGGTGCCGAAACGGGTGCGTTCCGCACCAAGAAAGTTCAGCAACGGACTTCGTAAATCGTACAGATCTTTTAATTTTGCTTTTAAATTTGAGATATTTTGCAGTCAAAGGGTACTAATTGAATGTAGCTACAGCATACGAACAGGACAACGATAACTAAAAAGAGAATACATACCTCTCTGTTCAAACGCACAAAAATCGTCGTTTTTGCTGCTTCGTACCGATTTTCCAATTAAAGCAATTTCTTGGATATTTTACTGCATGTATTGATAGGTGATTTTACTATGCAGTGGATGAAGCAAGGATTTACAAATCCAAAAACAAAATTGTAAGTTATTGTCTATTGTTCAATTTTGACCAATTTTCGGTATGTATTCCCTTTTTAGTTATCGTTGTCCTGTTCGTATGCTGTAGCTACATTCAATTAATACCCTTTGAGTGCAAAAAATCTCAAATTTAAAAGCAAAATTAAAATATCGGTACGAAGTACGTTTTTACAATTTACGTGTAAAATTCGCAAAATGGGTTTTCGGGTAGTGAGTGTTATACTGATTAAAATGTTTCAAATAGAATTATTAGTTTTTCATTTCATTAAAAAGTGACAGCAGACTGAAATATTAACAAAATCATATTTTAAACTGCTTCAACTTATTAAGCAATTGAAAAACCAATAAGTCCATATGAAACATTTTAAGCTAAATGACATTTACTTTCTAGAAATAAAATAGTAAACATTTTCGTATGGATTTATTTGTTGTTCATTTGCTGACTAAATTTATTTTTATGTATTGACTGTGTTTTTTTTTCGTGTTTGCATCGTTATATATGTATTTTATTTTTGTTTCTTTTGTTAATACTTCAATCGGCTATAACGGCTATAATTTTAATTGCTGAATTGAAAAACAATTAAGTCCCATATGAAACATATTACTCAAAATGACATTTGAAAACATGGAACACAGTGTATATTAAATAAAAAATAAATATTTATTAACAGATAGTAATAATGCATAATATTTGTGATCACCACCGAGATTTCCTATTTAATTTTATATGAATGTTTTGATTTCATATATTTTATTTAAGGGTGCCGAAATGAGTGCGTTCCGCACCATAGAAAGTTCAGCAAATTGGGTAAACACTTCGTACCCATCTTTTAATTTTGCTTTTAAATATGAGAATTTTTGCATTCAAAGGTTTATTGAATGTACTATGTCTACATACTTCGTATGTCTACAGCATACGAACTGCTGACCTAGGGAATTACCCTCTCCGTTCAAACGCACAAAAATCGTCGTTTTTGCTGCTTCGTACGGATCATCTAACTAAAATCTATACATTGTATGAAACAAGGATTTACAAATCCAATAACAAAATTGTAAGTTATTGTCTATTGTCCAATTCTGACCAAGTTTCGGTATGTATTCTCTTTTTATGATATGAATGTGTGAGTGTCCATTGTGCAAGGGAGAATAAAAATCTTGAAGTGAAATTTTGTCCTTGCAAAGTATATTTACATTTCTATAAACATGTTTCGGTGGGCACCACCATCATCAGTATCATAATCTACAAAAGGAACAAGAAACAACGAATAAGCAAACGAGATATACACAAAAATTCAAGAAATTCATCAAACAATGCAACAAATCTTTCAAAAATTCACAAATCCAAAAATCTTTCCAAAAACATGTTACACCGCGGTTTTGACCAGTTATATTTGCGTAATTGTTTTCCTTATCTCGTTTCCACATTGAGGAATTTTGGGGCTGTTGCACAATCGTTGAAGTCTTAGGGTCGTTTGGCTCTTTGGCGCTGCTGTAGTTACAGCCAAGTGGTTAGCGCTTCCGCTACCGGCCGTAAGATGTCGCGGCGTGTACCGCTTTGGGCCGGTCAGCCCATTGTTTTGGCTGATTACTCTTCGGTGGAGGATGGGAGAAATTTAATTTTTGCATTTTTGTGCTGGGCAAAAATTTAGCTTTCCATCAAGCCCTCATTTTGTGAAATCCGTGCAGTTTGGAGAATTAAGGGTCTTTTCGCGTTGTTTCTTGGGTGTACCACTTTTTGCACCCGTGACGTATTATTTTCATTTTTGGTGAATTTATTCGGTTTCTCGGAACTGTATATTGGGATCTTGTTGACCGGGTTATTGTGAGTCTCCTTGGATTTTTCTGCTCCTAATGACTGGTTCCCTTTTATTAAAGTCGCTCTAATTGCCTTTTTGCGAAGTTTTTGGTCCGGTTAAAGTGGGGAGCGAGGCTATATATAGATCCTCATTTGGTCCCACTGGATTGTTGAGTCTTGGTTGTTAGACGAATCGCTGTCAGTCAACTTTATCCTGGAGTCTACGTGAAGCTGTGTGGAAGTGACTTGGAGTTGCTCGTTTGTTTGGTGCCTTGCTGGTGTACGAAGTATCTCTCGCTGTATGCGGAACCATCCTTCCCAAGCTAAGAAGTTTTAACCATTGTGGTGTGTTATATGGTTGGAACCCCGTCGCCTTTTGTGCGGATTCAGTACGTAGAATACTGTTGGATTCACGGTTAAGCCCGCTCAAGATCTTAGGGTGAGTCTCTGGTTCGTTTGTTACTTTTAGAATTGGTTCCTTATTGCGGGGAATATTTTTAGGCTTCTTCGTCTGGGCATCGTCGGATATTTATTCTTCGTCTGGACCTCTTTGGATATTTATTCTACGTCTGGTGGCCTTTATCCTTTTGTGTGGTGTCTTCGTCTGGGGACGTTTTCGTCTTTGGATCGGAGGACAACCCTTTCGATCGGAGGACCAGTTTCGTGGAGTTATAACTTTGGCACGACTTGATCGAGTGGATCTAGCGGACCGGGTGGCGTCCTGGAGTGGAGCGTCGGAAGCTGCGGAGAGTTTGCCTTGCTCGGACTGCGGGTGTCTACGTGGGACGGGGACATTCCTTCGCTGCCGAGGTCAAGGTTTGACTTATATTTATATCTCCACCGGGCCCCTGCGTGGCCCTCGCCCTTGACGCAGTGCTGCCGGAGGTTTATTCGTGTCGTAATTAATTGTATTTTTCTTTCATTGTATAATTTACTTTGGGTGAGCCGTTCACCACTATCGTGTCTTTGTCCGGAAGGTTTCTAACCTCACCTACCCCAACAAACAGCTGTTGCGGTGGACCGTTGTTGTGCGTATGCTGTAACGGTAGCTAGCCTCCCTCAACCTCTTTAATAATTTTTATTTGATTTGAATTTCAATTATATAGATTGCTTTAATTTAATTTAATTTAATTTAATTAGATAAGTTTAACTTATTTTTGTCTTCTCTAATTTACTTGGTCGTTTATATTTGATAAACGTTGAGGTTAGGTTAGTCGGGTGAAGGGGTACCGGCAAAGTGTTTCTTTAAGGTTTGAGAATTTTAATTTACAATTTAATTTTGAATTTGAATTGTCCTGGTCATTTGGGACAATAATTTATTTAATATTGCCTTATTTCAATTTATTAATTTTATCCCTTTTGACACTGTTGTTAATCAAATTCCCAACGCTTTTCGGTCGGATTCATTTAATTTAATTTTACGTCTGGACGAATATCATCCCAGATACTGCGGTGAATTTCGTGCTTGGCCAAGAACGTGTTCGTCGGTTGTCGCATTTATCTTTCGGGTTTTTCAGGTTAATTATCGGCACTAACGTTGCCGAAGCGTTGCTATTTGATATTGTGGTGTATTTGATAAATTGTATTATTGTGACTTGTTCTGGTGTGGATTATTTGAACGGTGGTCGACCTTGCTGGTCAGTGGATATTTTCCCGAGATACCGCTGTAATTTCGTGTACTTTTTTTGTCTGTGGGTATTAAATAAACTTGATTTTCTGGCAACTTTGGTTCTCTTCTTGTCCCTGTGTGGCATCATTTCTCTTTCAGCCAGCTTTCACAATCAAGCGATAGTCCACGGCGGGGTTCAGATTGTGTGGCGCCCATTTCGGAACACCTTGCGGTTGGATGTTGTTTATCCCCACGCCCTCTCCCAGAGTTGGTCGGTGCAACCCCAAGGACTGCATGAGCGCACAGGTAGAGCCCAAGGTTCCGGAACTTATTTTAAAATATTTTATAGCTTTCATCGGGAATAGAAAGTCAAGGTGTTTCAAACACATACAAAACAAATTGAAATACAGGAGAACAAATATCATCGGGGTGGGCAACTTTCAAAAGGGGAATCCCACAGGGGTCAATTATAGGATGCATTTTGTTCGTAATATATTGCAATGACTTACCATGTATTCTGTCCCACGACGTCGGAATGTTTGCGGATGATATCTCCGTTATTTTCCGCACGGAGACCGAAGAACAGATGGAAGGTGAAATAAAGGGCAGCCTTCAACAATTAGAACGTTGGTTTCGAAGCAACAGCCTAAAACTTAATATAGGAAAGAAAAAAATAATTCGTTTTGGTCTTTCAAGTATCAACACCATATCAGTTGATTATAACGATGTATTACTTACCTCTGTGGATAGTACCAAGTTCCTGGGAATGATGATCGACTCGCGCCTAAATTGGAACGATCACATTGTTGAGCTATTATTCAAGATCTCTTCCGTCAGATACGCACTAAGAACGATATCGGCATTGGTGTCTGAACGCGCTGCACTGGCTTCTTAACATTATGCCTTTGTATTCACCTCCGTGAACTTGGCCCCTCCTTTTTCGAAATTTGGAATTCTGTTTCTACAGATCGTTTGCAATTGCTTGCACCCTTTTTATTTTCGTTTACACCCTCACCGTTTCCGAGATAAAATTAAAACAAATTCGGAGGGGCCAGATTCACAGTAGCCCCTCCTTTTGCGAAATTTGAAATTCTATTTCTACAGATCGTTTGCAATTCGTTTGCAATTGTTTGCGCCCTTTTTAGTTTCGTTTGCACCCCCGCCGTTTTCGAGATAAAATTAAAACAATTTTGCGAAGCGTGAACTTGGCCCCTCCTTTTTCAAAATTTCAATTTGTTTTTCTACAGATCGTTTGCAATTCGTTTGCAATTATTTGCACCCTTTTTAGTTTCGTTTGCACCCCTACCGTTTTCGTGGTAAAATTAAAACAATTTTGTGAAGCATGAACTTGGCCCCTCCTTTTTCAAAATTTCAATTTTTTTCTACAGATCGTTTGCAATTCGTTTGCAATTGTTTGCACCCTTTTTAGTTTCGTTTAAAACCCTACAGTTTTCGTGAAAAAATTAAAACAATTTTGTGAAGTGAGAATTTGGTCCTCCTGTTAAAACATATTTTTTTTCTTCACTTGTTTGCACTCTTTTTAGTTTTGTTTCCACCACTACTGTTTTCAGATGTATTTCAAATAAACTTTCAAATAAAAACTTACCCCTTTTTATAAATTTCTAAATCATTTTCTATAGATTTATTACCATTGTATTGCATATGCTTGCACTCTCTTTGTTCTTGCACCACTACAGTTTTTGAAAAAAAAAACAAAAATACAAGTAAATAAGTGTGAACGAACCGATACTTATTAATTTAAACAAAAAAATAACAAAATACAAATTACAGTAAATTGAAGGGACAATAAATTAACCTGAATTGCACACCCATGTACATGCTATCCCATTTTCTCTCCAGCACAATGTTTGTTTTAGATAGTTGTAATTTCATACTGCATAAAAGAAGACACATGGACTTACTGTTTTTCCAACTCCTTAGAAAGTTACAGCCATTTGAAATATTAACAAAACCGTGTTATAAATAGCTCTACTTTCTCAAGGAATCGAAAAACCAATAAGTCTATTAGAAACTTCTTACTCAGAATGACAATTACTTTCGAGAAAAAAATAAGTTTCATTTTTATTTATGGACTCCTTTTTAAGGAATTTATTATTTATTGAAACCCTTCTCAACTAAATTGACACCCGATAAATTAACAGAATACCTACTCGCTGTGGAAAGCAGTGAGGAAGTCCAAGAGGCCAGTGGCCCATGTCCCACCTATAAGACGAAGAAACTGCAGCTGGGCAAGAGACCTAAAACAGAAGGCTGAAATTTTGGCACATCTAACAGAAATCTGCCCGTCCAACAAAATCAAATCAGAGCCAATATACCCTATGAAAAAGAAGGCATTCAGCTACTTACTCCAAAGGAAATTGCCAGAGAAATCAAGACAAACCTGAACTCAAAGAAGGCACCGGGAACACAGGGAACAATAATTTAAAAAAGGTATTGTTATGCTGGCGTATCTAAAAGAACTTATCATGATACCAAAACTAGGCAAACCACCGAATGAGGCGAAACCATATCGCTTAACATCATTGTTAAGCGCAGATTATAGTGCCGTAAACTTAACCGTCACCGTAACCGCAAAAGCAATCGCTTACGCATGGGGTTGCCTAAAGTGACCGTAAAAACATTACGGAGCACTATAACTGCTAATCAAAAAACGTGCATGTTCAACTTTCTTACTGCACGGTTACGGTTAAGTTTACGGCACTATAATCTGCGCTTTACCAATGATATCGAAGCCCTTTGAAAAGCTGCTTCTAAAGAGAATGAAACCTATCATTGAGAGAAAGGAACTAATTCCTAATCAACTATTTGGTTTTAGAGAAAAGCATTCTACTATAGATCAAGCCCATAGAATAACGGATATCATCGAGAATGCATTAGAAGAAAGGCTGAGCTAAAACAAAGAAAACATATTTATTTATTTCATCAATTGTTTTTAAAATCTCTTTGATGATGTTCTTTTTTGGGTTTATACGTATTTTATTTAAAAATATCTTTATTGTGTTACTACTTCAAGCGGCTTCAAGGGTGTTGAAAAACAAATTCAAAAAGTCCATTAATTTTTTTTGTTCAGTATGACATAACTATCTAAAAGAACATTTTTGAGGAAGAGAAATTGGGATACCTCGCTGTATATGTGTATGCGCTTTTCTTTTGTTAGCTATAGAACATTGCAAAAAGAGGAAAGCGACATGCAGTTAAATTTTGAAAAAGAGGGGCCGCGTTCACACTTCACGAAATTGTTTTAATTTTATTGCGATAACGGTAGGGGTGGAAACGAAACTAAAAAGGGTGCAAATATTTGCAAACGAATTGCAAACGATCTGTAGAAAAAAATTGAATTTTGAAAAAGGAGGGGCCAAGTTCACGCTTCACAAAATTGTTTTAATTTTACCACGAAAACGGTAGGGGTGCAAACGAAACTAAAAAGGGTGCAAATAATTGCAAACGAATTGCAAACGATCTGTAGAAAAAAAAATTTAAATTTTGACAAAGGAGGGACCAAGTTCACGCTTCACAAAATTCTTTTAATTTTCCCACGAAAACGGTAGGGGTGCAAACGAAACTAAAAAGGGTGAAAATAATTACAAACGATCTGTAGAAAAACAAATTGAAATTTTGAAAAAGGAGGGGACAAGTTAACGCTTCACAAAATTATTTTAATTTTACCACGAAAACGGTAGGGGTGCAAACGAAACTAAAAAGGGTGCAAATAATTGCAAACGAATTGCAAACGATCTGTAGAAATAGAATTTAAAATTTCGAAAAAGGAGGGGCTTCTGTGAATCAGTCCCTCCGAATTTGTTTTAATTTTATCTCGAAAACGGCGGGGGTGCAAACGAAACTAAAAAGGGTGCAAACAATTGCAAACGATCTGTAGAAATAGAATTTAAAATTTCGAAAAAGGAGGGGCTTCTGTGAATCAGCCCCTCCGAATTTGTTTTATTTTTATCTCGAATACGGCGGGGGTGCAAACGAAACTAAAAAGGGTGCAAACAATTGCAAACGAATTGCAAACGATCTGTAGAAATAGAATTTAAAATTTCGAAAAAGGAGGGGCTTCTGTGAATCTGGCCCCTCATAATTTGTTTTAATTTTATCTCGAAAACGGCGGGGGTGCAAACGAAACTAAAAAGGGTGCAAACAATTGCAAACGAATTGCAAACGATCTGTAGAAATAGAATTTCAAATTTCGAAAAAGGAGGGGCTACTGTGAATCTGGCCCCTCCGAATTGGTTTTAATTTTATCTCGGAAACGGTGAGGGTGCAAACGAAAATAAAAAGGATGCAAGCAATTGCAAACGAATTGCAAACGATCTCTAGAAACAGAATTCCAAATTTCGAAAAAGGAGGGGCCAAGTTCATAGAGGTCTTGTATTCTCCAGAATAAACTACGGCATTCAGTTATGGGGAAATTCCGTAGATGCACCAAAAGTTTTCAAAATGCAGAAGTCGTGTTTGAGAAACATCTTCCAACTGAGACTGAGACCTCGCGATTCCTGCAAAGACATCTTTAAAACAAAATCCTTACTTACCGTACCTTCGATCTACGTGTGGGTTTGTGCAGTCTTTGTAAAAACATACTACAACGAAATATTCTCCATATTTGAAACTAATCATCAATATTACACGAGAGGCAATAGCACAAAGCTACTCAAAATCCCACAAACCGCATCTGCAAGCATTTACAGGGGACTGGTAATTCAGATGCTGAAGTTATACAACCATCTACCCGAAGGACTACGCAACCTCCCGAACAAGATCTTTAAAATTAAACTAAAAAAATACCTTCTTGAACAGATTACTCTACGTGGTAACACTACCGGGGAGCCGGAAAGTGTCCGAGTAATTGTTTTAAGTTTTTAAAGTTCAACAACAGATTTCTCTCCGTAGTAACTCTACTGGCAAACCGGCAATAGTGTTCGAGAAACTGTTTTCTGTTGAGTACCCTTCGTAGGAACACTACCAGAGAGCAGCCTCACTCTCCATATGGCCAAAGGCTTAGACGGCAATAGTGTATGGGAAACTGTTTCCTTTTAAGAACCCTTCGTAGGAACACTAACGGAGAGCAGCCTCACTCTCCATATCGTCAAAGGCTTAGACGGCAATAGTGTATGGGTTGATGTTAAAAAATACCATTGGAGTGCAGCCTCACACTCCGGGTCCAGTGGCTTGGGGATGGTATTAGTGAGCCAAAAACGTTAGGTTAGATACTGGTTTATTATAAAAATCTTTGGGCTAATATACAAAAAGTCGTCTTAAAACTATTACAGTGGTACTAAAATCTAATAAATTTTCTTAATAAAACACATGTAAGTATAAATAAAAATGTTGATAACCACTGATTCCAATTGCACGCGGGACTGATGATTTTTGCTGACTTCGCGTGTCAGCGTTCTTGGTTCCAACGAAATTTCCTTGAATGTGGCGTGACCGTCCGATTCTGCTGAATTGCACATGGACATATACACGTTTACCTAGAACTGGCATTGTGTCGCTATTTTTATAATAGTATGTGTTGCGGCTGCAACAGTTGATTTTGATTGTTTATGGTTATTTATTTTACATTATGGGAACCAGAATGTTTGGAAATCCAGTTTTCCCCCGCTTCCCTTCACCCCATGATTTTCCCACTACCCAAACTCACTCAGCTATAGAAAGCAGACCCGAGTGCATCGTTCGTGTCCCAATACACGCCCAACCCGTCTCAAATATAGTTTTTCGCGGAGAACGCGACCCTAAGTGTTACGTGTGGTCAACCCCTGGCCATATCAAGTGTTTCGTCGTCACCAGGTCAATTTAGAGGAGTGTTATCCGTGCTGAACCAGCTGCCGTGGATTAGGTTGGTGAGTTTTCCAGACTTTTCCATAGCACTAAAACTACAGTGTCATGAACAAATATAAATCTGTCAGAATTTGAATTAGCTTTTTAAACTTGACGTTTCGTCAAAGTGGTACCAACCTAACATTTCCTATACAGAAATATAACCATTTTTTAATTATTTTTTGTAAATACATGTTTCTCAAAAAGCAACACAATAAACGTTGATGTCACTCCTGCCGAAAACTATGTAGCGCGACTCGCTCACATGCGACGGAGACGCTCCGCCTTCGGTGACGCGCCGCATCACCGCTCGTCGCGCTATTCCGTACTTTCGGCACTTGTGACACAAATAACTCTTATTCTAACGACATAGTGTAGGTAGTGTCAAATGCTGATGCTTTGACAATACCTACGATTTATCTCAATAAAATAGATTCTCATAGAGCTAAAGTATTAATTTTATATATTGTATGATAAAGTCATGTGCCTGGCCACATCAGATTTTTTTCACTTACAGGAACTTCCTATCTGGAATTACCTCCTTTAAAAATTATTGACAGCGGATATCGGATGTAGTAATCGGTTTGCCTTGATGTGAGACATACACCGACGTAGCCATGATGATGAAGTATTTTAATATGTGCCTAATTAAAATTTTTACAATTATAACTTACGTTACTATGTATTTTAGTATAAATGAAATATTACTGCAATTGCATATCGAAACAAAAATATTAACAAATAACAATCTTTAGCTACGAGCGGCATTATCATACCATCTTGTACAGAAAACTTAAAATGAAATGAAACAGAAGTGACCCTTCGGTTTTATGACTAACAGGTAGGTATACGACGACCGACAATCTCCGACCTACGTTTGGTGTGCACTAGCTGCAGTCATGTTACCATATAATTTTCTTCGGGCCCGCGCGGGCCTTAAGGGTTGCCATAGTTATATGTCAAATATATCAAATATTTGTCATTCAAATTGTAAATTTTAAGTCATCAATGTCAATTATTTGCGATTAAGGTTATAAGTTTGACAATTAATTGTCTGTACTGTCACTCGGCAATGTCAATTATTGGCGATTAAGGTTATAAGTTTGACAATTAATTGTTTGTATTGTTATTCAGCTCCGTAGATACGCATGTCACGTGATAACGTCAAAATTTTTATTAATGTTATTCAAACGGAGGAACAAAACCATTGTAGGACATAACATTTTGTATGCACATCGGACAATACTTGACTCGGGCGACTTAAAAAGCTCTCGGGCCTATCGTCCCTCGAGCTTTTTAAAAGGTAACCCTCAGGGCATAAACATCTGTGTAATGCCCTTGGTACATAAATAACTATTACATTTATTATTAGAATCAGTTAACTAATATACAGTTAGCTTTGAAGAAGCGAACAGCATGGTTAGCGAAGTCAGACATTATTAATTTTGACTCACGGCATAACCAGGAAACTATTTATCTTCTAAATGATTCTGGCCGTGAACACATTTGAACTCAGTTACATATTAAATTCCATTTTACGTTTTCTTCGTGCATCAATAATCTCGAATGTCTCGTTCATACTTAGCAGACATCGACACTTTCAGGTATTAAAAAACGCCATTAAAAAATTTTAATTTTGTCTGCTTGTCTCAATATTGGCTAACCAAAACTTGTCTCCTCCGAAGTTTTATTTACAATTTGTAGGAATACAATTTATTACAATTTGTAGGAAACATATTTCCTAGAAATAGTAATATTTTATCTGTTGTATAGCGTCGCCTATTATGAATTGACATATGGATATTTAATTTCTACTAATGTCTCTGTCTTGATCATTCAATCAGGAGACGCCCTCAGAAAATTAAAATCATTTTCTTAAAAATCGTTTTTTTTAGTTTGTTTTCCCATCTGTTCTGTAAAAATAAAGCTAACCTTCCTTCTTACTGGTTGACCCTTTCCATTGATACCCTCTTTTATTGTTTTATTTATAACGCTGACCGCATCTAATTTTGAGAAGTAGCTCACATAAGGCAGCCGTATTTTTAGTTTGCCAAAATTTTGACGCGTCTGTCATGAGAAAAACAACAAGTCGAACTAAAGCCAACCTTCCCACATTGATTGCGATTGATCTTAATTCAGAATTTATGCCTATCCAGCGATGGCCAAATTTCTGATTTAAAAAGTTCTTGACAGAGTTTATATTGTGTATGGGCGCACCATCAAGCTGAAACCAAATTGGCGCCCATTGAATAGGGTATTTGACTGTATTAAAAATATAGCTAGTCATCCTAATAGATTACAATTTAAGGAATCTATTTGTTATTACTTTCCAAAAATATATACTTTATTTCTATAAAAAGAGCAAAATTAAAATTGAATTTTATTCACGTCCTACCACGTGATCGAAAACGCTCTGTTATAGGCTCAGCCTCCAGTGACGTCATTCGTTAGTACGCTTATGAATCTCCCGTTTGAATTTACTACGTTAATTTACAAACAATAGGAAACAACTTTGTTAACGCGGTTAGTGGTAATTTACCGAAGGTTAACGCTTTGATGGTGGGATTCTACTTTAAACATAATCCTTATTTTTACGCTCCGCAACTAGGCAACGTGTAAAAAGTGCAATGTAAGCATAACTCTGTAGGTTAGGTTAGTCCTAACCTTAAACTGTCAGATAATACCTGGGTCGAAAATACGATAGGAAACTTATTCTAGTCAGTTTTACTTATGTCGAAGTAATCTTCACAACAAAAAACACTTTTATTGGCCGCTACTTATTTCTTTTGGATTTCTACGAGCCAGTCTCAACAACTTTCTTCGCAACTTCAAATCTTGCGGAACAGCTACAAATAGTTTATCCGACGTTTTTATTGACGTATTTCTGCATTGTGGATTTATACACTGTTTATAAGCCATTTTTATGTAGAAATTGTGAAAACTACACATACAACACAATTACCAAACGGCGACGCAGCCGATGCTTACAGACCATATGGGCCGATTGGACCAGATTGGACATCGAGTGACGTCACAAGCCAGAAACTGTCGTTTTGGAGGGACCTTTTGTGATTAAATTTTTAACGCTGATTTTAATGAAATATAGAGAATGTAATTACGAAACATAATGCATTTACAACGTAGAGTGAACGAATAAACACACTAAGATGGTTTTCCAATAATAGTCCAATACCCTATTAACGGCAAATAGTCCAAAAACTGAAAATATAATTCCCCATTTAAATTTTGCCAAAAAAATATCCAAATATTTGATTATTCAAAATGCCGCTCAGCTGCACATTGGTCTTAAAATGGTCTGATCTCTCTTGTAAAGATCGGGATTTCATGTGCCTATCACCGGCACAAGAATGAAGAATGGGACTGTTCTTTGACGTAAATATAGCCTCATCTATCCAAAATAATATTAAAAAGATCTGTTCTCTACCATTTTCCTCTCAAACCAGATGGCAAAGTCATACCTGATGTCCTTTCTTTTAGTGTACTTATAAATTTTGGTTTATAAGGGTGTTACTTGTTTAGTCTTAGTATTTCATGTACTGTTGATTTACTGCATTGGCTGTGTGCAGCAATTTGTCGAACAGAAGTCGTTTTATGCTCGATTACTTCTTGCAACACTGGCAAAACTTGTTTCCTCATTGTTGGCAACATGTCTATTTGTGGGGTGTCTTGGAATTATTTTCAACAGACCCAGCCTGTTTGAATTTTTTCTTTATGCTGAGAATGGTTGAATGGTTTGTGTGGATGTCTTTCATTCAAAATAGCAACAACATCTCGGTGCGGTCTATTTTCTCCATGTATTAAAACAATTTCAACTTTTTGTTGTAAGTGTACGCATTGTTTTAACAGTTACAGCACATAAACTAATTTGTATTAATGTAGGTATTTTAGTAATTGTAAGTAGTAGAAATAAATTAAGTTCATAGATAATAAATTAGCATTAGTCACATATTCATAATAGTTATTAACATAATAACGGGTAAGTCAGTCATAATTAATTCAAGAAACAATAGATGTTTGATGCCTAAGTTATTTTTATTAAAATATTATCAGTGAAAATAAAACTTGATACGTGGTAGTACCGCGCCTACCACCACTTGAGAATCGCTCGCTGTAGATGGATACCTACTATAATAAACCTATCCACAGTCAGTAGTATTAACCGAATAAAAGGTAAGTCATGCTCCTGAAGTAGTTATTGTATGATATATTAATATCTACAGGGTGAAATAACAACTTCGCACCAAGAAAATGAGAAATTTTGCTAGTTCTAAATAAACATTAGTTATCATACCAAAATAACAAAAAATATAAAAAATGTATTCTAATTTCTAAAAAATAGATTAAAGAGAACCTTTTAGTATCACTGGCATTTACTAATATTTGTCACAAGAGTAATAATTAAGAAAAAAAATTAAAATATTTATTTTTCAAGGTAGGTGGCTCTGACTTCATATTTAAATATAATTTTTACTTCTAAACAACATTTCCAAATAAAGTTTATCGATAATAATGAAAACAAAGGTACTTACTTTTATCACAAATTCATATATTCTGAATCGCTCGGTATATGGAACCGAAATTTACATATTTGACTGTTGCAGTTTTGGTTTCATACGAGCCGCACTTTCATAAAGAATAAAATTTTCTGAGAAATACACAATAATAACGTTTTCCATATGGTGCGGACTTTCGTGGACAAACAGTATAATTTGTGGTTAATGACGTTTCAGAGATTCGGGAAGAAGTTAATAAATAATCCATACTGAATACCTACTTTATTGTGTAAATTTACATTTCTGGCATGCACCGCAAATAGTCGTAACTGCATTGAGTTTCAGAATTTCATACTAAAACCTATGTCGTGTGTGGTATCATTGGATAGATATTTTTAAATAAATTAGCCTTCGTTGGAAACAATCTTGCCCAATCATACGGTTTACGAAATAAAACCATATGATATCGGATTATAGTGAGAATTAATTTTTGTCGGATTATGTCGGATTATGGTTTCTTTCGTGAACGTTATTATGTTTTCTATGTCAAGATTTTGAAAGCAAAATCTTTATTTTGATCTTAAAGCTACCTTTGTCTACAGTACATAATAGAATAGATGCAAGTTTAATTAAAATTCTTTCATTGGTTTTACAAAAATCGATAATTGATGTGGCTCCAGTAATACTGACTGTGATAACCAAATCCTGGAATAATTTATTAATTACATTTAACAGGATAGTGCTTTTTGAGGTATCTCATAACTTTAAGGGGGGGTTCCGGTTTTCTGATAAAAATTATATTGTTTAAGATCTTAAGATACGAAAAACGTTTCATGAAAAAATTTGCAAAAGTAGCCAAGTTATAAGCAATTAGTTGATGGCGTGCTGGTGCCAAACATACAGAGCCAGCGGATCGGTCGGATCGCGCGCTCAACAATTTTTCCGCTCGAACTAAAATTTGTTCAAGCCAACATATCTTGCAGTGTGTGGTTATCTATCATTAAAATATGGTTTCCATGTACAGGATGTTCATTTTATTGTGAAAATTTAGTTTTCTTTTCAAATGGAATACCCTGTATATTTTTACATTTAAATTCAAAGACTAATTCTAAAAATTTTTATTGCTATCATTTTCTACTTGACAAATAACATTTACTTATTTTGCAAGCGATATCTCCAATCCTGCAAAACTGAAAGTTACCAAAAACTGCTTTCAATAAATTGATTTTATCAGAACACTGCTTTGAAAACTACTGGAAACTGTTTTAGAACTAAATAACATTTGATTTCAACAAGATGGTGCCCCGCAGCAGTACGGTGTCCAAGTGCGAAAGTATTTAAATTAAATTTTTCCGCAGAGGTGGATTGGAAGGAGAGGATCAATTGAATAGTCACCTAGGTCGCCGGATTTGCAAATTTTTGGATTTTTCTATTCGGGGGCACCTAAAGTCCAAGGTTTACACCAGTAGGCCGCAAAATATTGATGCGTTCAAGCAGTGGATAGTGGACGAAGTATTACTGTCGAACATTTAGAAAACATATCTAGTAGTATTTAGAAAACTGTTTACGGGAATTTGTTGATAGGTTGCGGCATTGTCAAGCCGCTCAGGGATGGCTATTTGAAAATTTAATTTAATTACTTTGTTATTTTTTCTTGAATTTGTTATTATTTATCCGTTTGTCAATAAAATAAACAGCCTCTATATTAATAGTATATTTAAGCAGAGCTTGTTTAAAAATATGTTTTACGGTTGGAGAACTATGTAGGTATTCTGGTAACTATGACTAATTTTAATTAATTGCTTATAACTCAAAAATAATCCATTCTACAAGAAAATTATATTAATAATAAATGTTTTGAATTAGTTTAGAATTACAAAATGTAAAAATATACAGTGCTCCATTTTTGTTTAAAGTAAAAAAGCTTTGGCTTGATATTATTTTGAAATTTTTTGAGGTTGGAGAGTTATGTAGGTGTACTGGTAATTTTGGCTAACGCTGTATATAAAGAGGGTTGACCTCAGCCCCGGGACTACCTCCTGTCGTGTACGGATATATACTCCGCGGGGGCTGTGGGTTGGAGCGTTGGGTTCGATGAAGCTTGTACATTGAAAAGAATAGACTTTCTATGGTTTACCAATCAGAAGACACCTAGACTGTTGATAACACGTACAATGCTGTGTGGACCAAATTCTATCATAAGATCCAGACGAATGAAAATCCCCAGCATATATACTGCCCTTCGGGATCACAGAGTTGGTACAAATGCGAAAAACCAAAGCCGAGAACACTCTGGATGAAGTCAATAGCACATGGTAAAAATGTCGAAAATGCCATCAAGTCGATTTACAACAACTTGTTGTCGAGAGAGTTGCTAGAACGGTGTTTCGGTGGTGACACTCAAAACAACAACTAAAGCTTCAATTTGACTGTTTGGCGCGTCGAACCCAAACATCTTCACCGTGGCTCAAAACCTATCAAAATTGACGCTTATGCAGCAACAGGAATTTATATTAAAGGCTTTTCGGCCGTCCTTAAAGCTAACACAACAATTGGAATCGTTATTGGCACGAAAACTAAGATATTTGCAGCACTTGAGGCTGCAAAATAAGCTTAAACGCGGCGTAGAAATGAGCAAATGTCTCAAAATATATTCTACGAAGTGGAGGAAGGAATAAAGTATAGCATATTAGCAGAAAAATACAGTAAGTTCTCGGTTTCACATGATAAACTGTACTTGAAAGTTTAAACGCGTAACAGTTTCTTTGCAAACGGTTGGCAAGATATTTCAAAAACTATTTGACCGAATGACTTGAAATTTTAAATGGATGTTCAGTAAACGCCCCCATTTGATGAACCAGAAATGCAATAAGTTATGTACCTTTCTTTTCATAGTGAAAACATGGCCATTCTTTTTGAGAAAAATCGATATTTTGAGTTCGACAAGTCAGAATTTACTCAAAATTAAATATTTTTATTTTCTGGTTCATCAAACGATAACTACTTATGTATCAAGTAGGCCGCTATTCGATATTTTTATTTCAGGTCACCTGGAGTGGCCCAATCGTGCCAACCAGTGACCGCCGATCTTCGCGCAGTGTCATGGTCGCGGGTGGCTAATGTGCGTCATTCATGATATTTCTTTATTATTTTTTTATTTCTGAATACTTGAAAAGCTACTAAATATATGTGCTAGATTTACAATCCATTTGATGCATAGTCTCGCCAATAGAAAATTCTAAAAACGGTAATTTTAGAGGAAAAACCCGGACACCCCCCTTAAACACTTCACCACATAACTATGAAACCATAAAAAATAAACAAGAATAAACCAGTAAGGAGATTCTTCATTTATTGCGTTGTTCGAAAGGAAAAGTAACTATAAGTAACTAAGTAACTATAAGTAACTATAAAAAATAACTAAAGACTATTATTATAGTATATACGTAGTTTTAAATTTAGAATATGAAAAATATTAAGTAATAATTCACAAGTCATTTTATGTTTTTTTTTCCTATAATATTATATTAAGGATACTATAACAATTTAACCTGCAAAAATTCGAAAATTGATTTTAACCGTTTTTATTTAAATTTAAAAAAATTCTAAACCGCACTGTTGTAAGTTGTATAAACCCTAGCCCAATACATGGTACATCACCATTAAACTCAGATAGTTAAACTTTTGGTTTTTGACCCGTCGCCCACTTTTATGAAAAAATATAAGAAATGAATAATAAAAAAATTCCCATATAATCCCACATAAACTTTTCCTATCTACGGAAATATAACAGTATAATCGTATAAAGTAATAATTTTAGCCTAATATATTGGTAGCTCTCTTCGCCTGATACCAACTTTTACTCCAGTCTTGGGCGTCAAAACAATTTCAGCTGCTAAGCTAAGTTCATGTCCAACCGAAAAGAATTTATAATTCAGCACTGCCTTGACTATGCCAACTTTAGCTGCTAGGATTCCATATTTCTGACCTGAAAAACAGACCATATTGTATCTTCTTTTTTTACTTTCTTAACTATTGGTCATCGATCCTATGTTTAAGATTGACAGTGAACAATAATCTAACTGGAAGGGACTGGCGCTCTACTTTAGCTGGCTAGAATTGAGGCAGGCGCAAGCAAAAGAGACAGAACGATGACGTGGGCTATGTGTCACTGTCTGACTACCGTAGGTAGATAGCGAAAGGCAGTAGTGTTTCGCTTTTTTGTTTTATTCCAGCTAAACCCATTGTCCTATAAACCTGAAAATGGTCTCATAGTAAACCTAAATCTTTGCATTTTTACCTGAAATTCCCAAAATTTGTCCCGAAAAGTTTTTGACGCATTTCAAGTGATTATTTAAGTGGGATGCGGATGGTTTCATAAAAAAAGGGAAAAGCGCAATAACCTGACGAGATATGCAGCTTTTGAAAACGCCTATATGCTTACCATAAACAAACAAAAGTTATCAATATAAGTTACAATAAGTTTCAACTGTCTTTCTCGAACTTTTTTAATGTGATGATAAGTTTTGTGAATTATCTTTACGACAATAAACAGATCTATCAATATCGGTACAAAAAATATAGGGTTTAAATAAAGTGTCGATGACGTCATAAGTAGAAAACAATTGAAAGTAGGAAATTAAATTTGATGTAAATATGTTTGTTTTGAAAATTAAAAATCGTAAAAATTTCCCAAATAACAAACCGTTTCAGACATTGTGTCATGTTTCTTACTTTATTCGCTCAATAATTTATAAGTATATTAATATACATATAATACATATAATCAGCACCATGTGGACTACTTTTAATGTCAGAATGCGTTTCCTTAATTCAGTAATACAAAGAGCATTTAGTAATTGGACTGCAAATGGTTCAAATTAAGGAAAAGCTACTGACATACAAGGTGTCTCTCGGAACTGGTACATTAGAAGTTCCTCATGTTCTACTATTCGTGGAAAATTGAAATTTTGGTAATAGAATTTACTCGATATGAGCACTTCAGCTAAAATATTCTCAAGTTAACTGTCACGTCTGATCACCGGAAGCCGGCATCAATTTGGTTATTTTAAATGGAATGATATAATTTTTATTTTATTTTTGGTTTCTAAGTGTCAAAAACCATTATTTTTAATAAGGTGTCTCTATACCTAAATATCATCATTTTTGGGTTTTTTTGATTTTACTAATTTTTTGGTGATTTTTTGGGTTACGTTTAAAATTGAATATCTAGGTTATTATGGAATCTAGAAGTTTCATTATTGGTCGTCCAAAACTAGAAACATAACCAAATAAGACGATGTTTAGTTCATCATGATATCTTATACAGGGGTGTTAAAAATGTACAACACAATAATTGAATTTTTAAACATAAAATTCTAATTTTTTCAAATGGTACGGTGATACGCCTTTCGATAGGAAATCTGATTGCGTATCAATCAATATTAGGGTTCCCTATATCTATCTTTAACAGTTTTTTAGATATTGCCTGTACAAATGATTGCAAACGAAATACCAAACGATTTATTCTTCATTCACAGGAATATAACAACTTTGGAACAGTAGAACAACAGAAAAATGTTAAAAAGGATTGTTAAAACTAAAATAATATATTTGGGATATCTAACTTAAATTAAAATTTAATTATGTTGTTGAAATGCTGCGTGTTCGGCTCGAAATATTTTAAAACTCGCTGTACTTCTGTGGTCGTCGTTGTTCGGATTTCTTGTCCCTGAAGTCATTAATGGTGGCTACTACTCTGTTAGTCAATTCTTCTCGAGTATTAACTGGCGTGGAATAGACCTGACTTTACACATGACCCCAGAAATAAAAGGCTAATGGTGTTAAATCTGGTGAGCTTGGTGGCTACCGCCAGGGTCCCCTATTTCCGAACCACCTATCGTAAAACATCTGATTCAGTTGAATGGATACCACATGTGAAGAATGTGCCCGTGCACCGTCCATTTGATAAAAGCAGCCGCGTAAAATATTGAGGGGAAGAGTTTCGCAAAAATTGGTCACGCATGAACGCAAAATTTCTAAATATCTATCACTATTTAAATTTTCGTTTTATATTTCGTATCTAATTTCGTCTGCCATTATTAAATGGGAGTATTCAAAATGGATTTAAAGAAAGTGACAATATCTCAAAAACTATTAAAGATAGATATAGGGAACCCTAATATTGATTGATAGGGAATCAGATTTCCTATCGAAAGGCGTATCGGTATACAGGAAGTTCCATTTGAAAAAAATGAGTTTATTACGATTAAAAATTCCATTATTGTGTTGTAAATTTTGAACATCCTGTATAAGATATCATGATGAATGATGAAAGATCATCTTATTTAGTAATGTTTCTAGTTTTGGACCACCAATCATGAAACTTCCAGTTACAATAATAACCGAGATATTCAATTATATTACAGCCTCGTCTCATAAATAATACTATGTAGTGCCTTCTATTCTTGTACTGCATCACACGTTTAGAGTAAAAAACTGAAAAAACTACCTGCTACGCCGGCTGCGGGCAATGCCTGATTCACTATATCATTCTTCGTTCGTGTGCTGAATCGTACGGATCGTTTTGCACAGTGCGTATTTAATATAATTTAATACAATCTAGTGTATTTAAAAATGCCTAAATAATCTCAAAAATGGCATAGGAACGATAGTGACAGTGACTATTCGATGGACCGAAAAATGTTAAAGTTAAAGAAGAAGCTGTCAAAATTAAATGGAAAGAAAAAGGAAACGGCATTTTCCAACTCAGAGGGCGAAGAGGTCAGAGCAAGAATGGACTTGGTTGTGAACACAAGATCGTCAATAGAAAACAAATTATCAGTAGATAATTTTAAAACCTGCTTGTTACAGCAGTATTTGCAATAGTTTGCAATTAGCTTGCTTATGTTAGCAATGCCCGTATTATAGGTATATAATACAATATCTTATCATTAGATAAGAAAAACCTGCTTGTGACAGCAGTATTTGCAATAGTTTGCAATTAGCTTGGTTATGTTAGCAATGCTCGTATTATAGGTATATAATATCTTATCTTTAGATAAGAAAAACTTGCTTGTGACAGCAGTATTTGCAATGGTTTGCAATTGGCTTGCTTATGTTAGCAATGCCCGTATTATAGGTATATAATACAATATCTTATCATTAGATAAGAAAAACTTGCTTGTGACAGCAGTATTTGCAATGGTTTGCAATTAGCTTGCTTATGTTAGCAATGCCCGTATTATAGGTATATAATACAATATCTTATCTTTAGATAAGAAAAACTTGCTTGTGACAGCAGTATTGGCAATGGTTTGCAATTAGCTTGCTTATGTTAGCAATGCCCGTATTATAGGTATATAATACAATATCTTATCCTTAGATAAGAAGAACTTGCTCGTGACAACATAGTTGGCAATTACCTTGCTTGTGATAGCAATATTATAAGGTATGTATATAATATAATAAATTATCATTAGATAATAAAAACTTGCTGGTGACAGCATAGTTGGTAATTAGCTTGCTTGGGAGAGCAATATTATATATGTATATAATATAACATATTATCGTAGATAATATAAACCTGCTTGTGACAGCATGGTGTGCATTAGCTTGCATGTGATAGCAATGCTCATAATATAAACGTATTTACATATATATTGTATAACATATTATCGTAGACAATAATATAAACTTGCTTGTGACAGCATAGTTGACAAATAGCGTACTTGTGATATCAATGCTCATAATTAATATTCATATATATATATATATATATATATTGAATAATAGATTATCATTAGATATTATAAACCTGCTTGTGACAGCATGGACTGCTTTTGTATATATCATAATATAGGGCTGTGTTTGTGAACACAGACCTCCAATAAAGTAGCCGTAATATGCTTATGAGAGCATAGTTTGCAAATAGCTTGCTTGTGATAGTAATGCTCATCATATAATTACGTACAATATATAACCGAATAGAAAAAGGGACAAGAATATATAACATATCTTTGATGTAAAGTTAAGAATAAAATATAATACGTTATCATTATACTAGAAGTTTGCTTGTGACAGCATACTTGGGAATTAGCTTGTTTGCTCATATTATACGAGTATATGTTATGATATTATTTACATATAACAAAAATACTCGCGTTTTTTAAAACGCATTTGTTTGCATGAATAATACAATCCGCTATTATAATTGTTTTCCAAACAAAGGAGGAGGTATAGGTATATGGAAGAAGAAATATTGTCGCAGGTACTAATGGCGCCTACTGGTAGGTGTCAGTTACCGCGGGCTCAAAGCTACATCCAGTAGCTACTGCTGGAATCTCGCGAGTTCATATCAAATGAGACAATAGATGACAATCTAATTTGACTCAAAGTGGAGACAGCTCTGTTCAGCTATATGTAGGGTGTTAACAGCAAGGTTGCAAAAGGAGAGGGTGTAGAATCCACTCAACGATTTATAAAGGGTTTGAGCGATTCAAAAACAAAATCAGACGGGAGCTTGCGGCTTAAAATTTAAGCAAGGGTTTTAATGTGGCCATAATGAAAGCCCCCACAAATTAATGGTAATCTGACGTGATTTTTTCACCTAAGAATACCAAAAATTAGTATGAAAGGAATGGTCAAAGAAGTTAAATATCAGGGGTCCGTCTCAGACAAAGTCTAAAGGACCAGATCAGAGCGAACAGCGTCAACAATCAAAGACTCTCTACACAAGAACCAGTACCTACGCAGGGTACAGGTCGCACCCAACGCAATAAACGGATAGGGGCGAAGAACAATAAGTAAATGTACAGGTTTGAAAAACTGCTAGACTTTGAGCCTTTCTTACAGTAGTTGATGTAACGTTACTAAAATTAAGATGGAAAATTAGCTCGGATGTTGGGTAAATTTGGTTTTGTAACATGTCCCGTCCAAAATATTGTGCCTACAAGGGTAGAATTGGTTAATATTAACTATTCTCAAATGTATAAAAGATGGTGATATTCCGGAGGGATGAAGATTTTAAATAAATTACAGCGATAACCTGGAAATTACTCAGGGACTATTGCGTAGCTAGCGCAATGCTCTAACAAACTGAGCTGTCATTCTCAATTTTTATTAAATTGGTAAAAATTACTAAATGGCAACTTCAGACACTTATTTGCCAGTCGCTGTAAGAGAATGGGATAAAAAATATCTAGATTTAAATTTAACAATGTACCTTATCAATGTCATTGTATGCCGCTTATATTATCCTCTGCTTACCTATTATTTTATCAAAATAATGAAACGGTGGTGAAAGATTAGAATTTTTTTTTTTGCCGGTTAGTTACCTGAATGATTTTCTGCTATAAAATAAAACAGCAAAGAATTGTCAGAAATGGTTAACGATACAATTAAACTACTAGAATATTTGAGATATGGAATTAACTATCATAAACGTAAACTACATAGTGTATATTATGCACTAGGGAAGAAATACTTTTAGGGTGCATTCGTAATTCCGTTACAATAGCAATTTCGTTGCCAAATAAAAAAAAATAAAAAAAATGGGGGAATTTTGTCTTACCGTAACACACTCATAAATATGTGCAAAATACGTGAATTTACAAGATTCTTAGGAGTAAAGACTTCAGCCGGTGCCGCTGGACGCTACGATGACTCTTTATGAAACCTTTCGATTGAATTTTGTTAAATTGAGGCTTTAATGCTGTAATAAACATCTCTGATAATCTTTCGAAAGGCGTCATTAGTGGGTACAGAATATCCCCAAAACAATTCGAAAATATCCGCAAAACTTTATATTATTCAGATGCGTTATAAAATCGGATGGGGTATTGGGAGATCTATCAATTTATTTAGAATTACTGGCTCTATTTTTTAAGTAGAGATTTTTAAGTAGGTTTTCCAAAAACACATCAAATTGTAATATTATATGTAGTGTTGATAATACAGTAATTTTACCATCTAGTTAGGTTGGCCAGGGAGACTTGGATATGGTGCAAAGCAAAAATATTTACTTACAGGCATTAGTACTACAGGCATCTTTAGACAGACATGAGACAGAGTTCAGTCGAGAATGGGATATAACGGTACAAAAGGGGAGTTAAGCTGCTACTTTTGGGATATGATAGTTAAGTTTGAAAAGCCAAAAATTGATATTTGGCATTTCGGACGAACACAAATTGTAGAATTTTATTTTGTGCTTGAAATATCCGGAAAGTTTTGTTGGTTTGATGCTCTTGTCAATTGGAATAGTGGTCCTTCTTTGGCCCTCACAGCTGTTGTACAAGTCATTGTAGAAAGCTGGACACCTGGAGCGTCTTAGATATCGATGTTTCAATGTTAGAATCCAACGGTATTTGTTTTGAAATTTTCAATAATTAATGTTTGACTAGCAGCCATATTGCAAATTTTGGTGATTAGCAGAAGGTTTTAGAGCTTTATTAAAGGCGCGTTTGGGTTACGACCGAGTTTGTCAAAATATAACGTTACCTGGGAATCGGAGATAGTCTCAGGGTATGTACAATGTACATGACATATTGGAGCTGTTGTCCACCAAACTTGCAGTGTTGATGGCACTAGCTTCTACATGACGTAATTATTTGCATAATAAAAGCAATGAACTGTTGGAATTGTCTTAGAAAATGGCAAGCGGATAATAACATCCAGGCCAATCAGACGGCCTACTCTGAAACTGCCATATTTCCATCAAAATCGCAATATATGTGCAGTAACTGCTGGTGTACAGTACTGTAATAAAACTAAATATTACAAAAAATCCTAGATGATAATAATAAAAGTGGATTGAGATGTAACCATTTCCGTCTCACATTACAAACCAGGCGCCTCCACATTACCCGCTGCTGAACTTACTGCTTAATTACAGTAAGATTAACAAGGAGACGGATAGATAACTCTAATACTTTTGTAAATTTTAGATAAGTCGGTTAAGTTATAGTCGGCAGTTTTTTGTTTTTTTTTCGGAAACAATTAAAAATAAATTACTTAATAATGTTAACATACGTAGAAGATAGTTTAATATTAGCTTTATTAGGATCATAGGAAGCTAATGTGGAGTTAATAATTTGGATTATCGTTTGTTGAAACAAACCTTCTTATGTGGGAGAAATAAAATTTTGTTGTTTATATCTCTAAACATCTACAATGTATTATTTATGAGACGAGGCTGTAATATAATTACAAGATCAAACGAACTTACCTAAGTGAAGTTCGATCTTGATTATATGAAGCCTCGTCGAAATAAATAATCACCCACCACTCCCTAATAGCCCCTTAAGTAACAGCAAACATTTTTTCCCAGACTCTGAAGAAATGAAATAGTGAATCAGGCATATGCCCGCAGCCGGCGCAGCAGGTAGTTTTTTCAGTTTTTTACTCTAAACGTGTGATTCAGTACAAGAATAGAAGGTACTACAATGTATTATTTATTTCGACGAGGCTTCATACAATCAAGATCGAACTTCACTTAGGTAAGTTCGTTTGATCTTGTAATTTTGTGCGGTTATTAGATACTTAAAAATCGTCAATAAATAGAGATAATTGAAATAAGATATTCATTAACAATCTTGACAATTCAGATATTAACTTAATTGTATCTTACGGACGCCTTGTACATTTTTATTTTGCATGATTTCTGTGTGGTCAGCTTGATCGGTTGCCGACCGTTAACAGTACTTTTCTACTCCTATTGAGGAATGCATTCATTATCATGGCAATTTATGATAAGTAATACTAACCATTCCCCACACACATGGCAAATATTTCATTCGTGGCTCCTCATACCCCGCGAGTAGTGAGAAATATTTCATTCCTCACGCCTTTAGAACCAATCACAGCTCTGGATTTTTCATTTCCATATTGTTTTGATACACTGCTTATCGACATTGTCAAGGCATTGAGAACGTCGCTAAGTGACAAGCGCACCAAACAATTTTAATCTGTCAAAATCCTGTAAACCGTCATAGTGACATACAACCGTCCCTATATGCTCAAAACTTTATTTATAAAATTTCGTTGCATGGTCGTAGAAAAAGTATAGTATTCCATTCGCAAGTAATTGCAATTTCTCACTCGAACGCTTTGCAGCACTCGCCTACGGCTCGTGCTGCAAACTTCGTTCTCGTGAGAAATTGCTTACATTACTTGCTCATAGAATAATATACTATTGTTAACATATGACCTCAAAACTCTGACACTATTTGTCAACCTACAAATTTGTTCCGGATTCATCAATTTTATTCGTCGCGGTATTCTTGCCGACACTTAATTCAGTAGCAATTTCTCGAATGCTGATTCCATCATGGTTCGAGTTCTAATTATTGCCTACTGAAATTCATTGAATTGCGACATTTTTCTTCATGGCATTACGAAGCCCAGTTTAATTAGTGCAAATTTGAGTGTCCCCGTTTTTTATGTTCGCGATAGTACCTTGTGCGTAAATTTTAATTAGGCGGAAAATTCGTATAAAATATTACTTTTATTAAATCTGCGATTATTATCTCATGTATTTAGGTCTCTGCAAGAGTTAATTTGATTAATTTGTTCCAATTAAATTGAAAAAAAAATTGCAATTTAAAAATTTAAATTCTAACGGCATACGGCCATAGCACCGTGCGAGATAGAAAGAGATGGCTAGCCCACATCACTGCGGGTTGCATACCAAATGCGTTTGCCTCACTTATTCACCATGTCGCGTCCTTTCCAGTTATACGTTGTATTTACAGTTCACTGAAGATAGATGACAACCGGCCGACTTCAATATATTAATCATCTTTTTCATATATTTACCGATGCAGTTCCTAGGTCCAGCACTGAAAGGGATGTACGCGTATGGTGGTCGTTTCTTGCAATTTTCAGGCGTAAACCTTTCAGGAATGAATTTCTCAGGCTCAGGAAAGTATTCTGGATCGACGTGCAAGGCGCCGAGTACAAAAGCAACGCACAGTCCTTTGGGTAACGTCATTCCATCTGAAAACATTAAACTGGTCAGGACAATGCTAGGAATACTTTAGGTATAGTAACTTACCATACTCCACATCTTCGTGAAGCTCTCTACCCACAACAGGAACAGATGGCGTCACCCTCAGAGACTCCTTCAAAGCAATGTCCAAGTAATTCATCTCTTTTAGGTGGGAACTGGTTATCTCTTGATTGATATCACCACCAAGGACATGATAGGCTTCATCAAACACTTTTTCCTGCAAAATATCCTTAGGTATGCAAAGGTCAACCACCTGCTTTTGTCGAGAAATTACCTGTACTTCTGGGTACTTAGCAAAATGGTAGAACATAAGAGCGACAGTGGTTGCCGTTGTATCATAACCCTGCAATGTGAAGGCAATCCACAAATATTTTCAAGTAGTCTTCCCGAGAAGACAAGAATCAACACTCACCGCATACATGATTGTTTGAACTTGATCCCTCATATCAGATTCCGTAAGCTTGGCTCCGTTCCTTTGGTACTCTATCAGGAGATCCAAGGAAACTATCTTCTGCTTGGTTCCATCTTCGTTTACCTTCTTCGATTGCTCGAGTACACCATCGTCGTACTCCTTTTCTTTTCTCTTAATCACGGATTGTATATGCTTGTGCATTGTCTCCACTTCTCTTAACTCTATCCAGTAGTTTCTGCTAAAGTAAAAAGTATAATCTATATATTCAAAAGGCCTCACGATCCTCTCCATGGCAATTTTTAATAATTTCTTCCCGGCTTCTTTGTATAACACTGTGTTATCGCTTGATCCGTCTGGTTTCAGTCCCATGATAGTCTCTGAAAAGATGGAGTCAAATATATTCATTCTTAGATTGTTAACCTTAAAGCACGACAAGGCCGCGCCATGTCCACCTGCGGCTCTGAGTCGATACCTGTTACTTGACCTAAGGACCAGTCTTTCGTTGTTTCGTGTACGTCCGTTGAAACCGTCGTTGTGTCAACGCTGAGCCTCTTGACCAACTCGTTTGAATGTTTGTTGAAGATGGGCATGAACTGTTCTAAGATCTTGAAGTGGAATGTTGGCGTCAGCAGTTTTCTTTGGGTCCTCCAATTATCACCTTTAATATTCGAAACATAAGACAACATTAAGGCCCATTCAAACGTTGAGTTGTTTGCCGCTCTTTTCTGCAGAGCTTCCAAACAAAACTATAATTAAAAGTACATGGCGACACAACTACCAAATCTCTAATTGTCCGCTACATTTTTATTTGTGGCAAGAATCCAACCCACCATAAATTCTATCTGTATACAATTGCTTGCAACCATTACAACCACGAAAAATACCAAGAAGAGGTTAAGTTCGTTTTTGTAAGCATTGATTATTTTCAAGAGCGATTAATTTATATTTGTGTCACCTCATAAAGAATATTGATCTATTAATTTATTGGGAATTTATTGATAGGTACAACTTCACTGGATTCATATCTCGCATTAAATAATATTTAAGGTGCTACATTTCCGTATAGAACTTTACGTTACCATCTAAGGACCGCAGCTCTGTATACTTCAGTCTGAATACACAATATGTCAGTAGCTGCTGATTTAAATTTAGATCAGAGACGGTCTGAGTTAAATATCCTTAAAGGTTAGGCAGTTAGGCAGTACGGTTAGGCAGTAATTCAAATTGTGTTGTATTACTCAAAGTAATTACGGCGCTCACTCGTCTAATCATAACTTTCACGCAGTAGCCCATTCCGAAATAACACCAGACAATGGAGGTCGTATAATTCGTCGTTTTTCGCTTAACACAACTGGAAGATTTCAATGTTTTATCTACGACTCACATATAATAAGTTCATTGTATACGTATCTATGACTATATAATCCCCATCATTATACGCGCCAATGATTATAATGACATTAGCGCTGTATAATAATGACAGTTCGTTCAAATAATGACCTCATTATTTGAACGAACTGTCACACACACAGACACGCACACACGCGCACTATAACTAAAAATCTGATGTGGCCAGGCACATGACTTTATCATACAAAATATAAAATTAATAATTTAGCTGCATGAGAATCTATTTGATTGGGATAAATCGTGACTACATTAAAATTAAACTAGTTAGCCAGGATTTGACAGATATTTTGATAGTCAATAGTATCATAGTAGGTATTGTCAAAACATCAGCACTTCACAGTAGCTACTGTCATGAAAATAATAGTTATTTATCTCACAAGTGCCAAAAGTATGGAACCGCGCGACGAGCGGTGATACGGCGCGTCACCGATGGCGGAGCGTCGCTGTCACATGTGAGCGAGTCGCACTATGTAGTTTTCGGCAGGAGTGACATCAATGTTTTTTGTATTGCTTTTTGAGAAATACGTAAAAAGCTAATTCAAATT
>CAXIES010000374.1:35000-60761 GCA_964023965.1 Melinopterus prodromus
TCTCCGTTCAAACGCACAAAGATCGTCGTTTTTGCTGCTTCGTACCGATCGTCTAATTAAAGACATTTCTTTGATATTTTACTGCACGTATTGATAGGTGATTTTACTATGCAGTGTATTGTGTATTGTTCAATTCTGACCAACTTTCGGTATGTATTCCCTTTTTAGTTATCGTTGTCCTGTTCGTATTCTGTAGCTACAATCAATTAATACCGTTTGAGTGCAAAAAATCTCAAATTTAAAAACAAAATTAAAAAATCGGTACGAAGTACGTTTTTACAATTTACATACAATTTGCGGGTGCGCACGCACGCACGCACGCACGCACACACAGACACTTATTTGTACCTTGGTCATGATAACCTTGGTCATGATAACCTTGGTATGATAAAGTGCCTTTACAATGTCAAAACGCCGAAGTTATGACCGTCATATTTATTATTTATGTTTCTTTTATTATATTTTATTTATTTTTCTATATGTCTAGTTTGTTAGTTATTTAATTTTATTTACTTATTGACATTATCATTTATTCATTATTATTTATTATTAGTTAATTTTATTATTAAATGATTATTGTTAAGTTTAAAACAATTTTTCTAATGGTATAACAACAATTTTCAAACAATTTAACGCGGATGTTTTTTCTTGATAGCTGCCTCTTTTTTAATTTGTCCTGTACCCTTTTGTTCATGGACTTTAAATGTATCAAATAATGTAAAGACAGAAAGATTCAAAAAAACCAATGTGGTAAAATTTATTAATTTGTATTATAACCAGAACGATTTAGTACATATTTGTTATTTATATATTTATTATAGTGTTGTTTTAGTGTATTATGTATTTTTTGTTTATTTGTTCAGAAATATCACGTGAATTATTTTAAATATAATAAAATCATCATATTTATTTATAATCGTGATTAAAAGAAAGTTAAAAAATGTTAAAAACTGTTTTATTAAATAGTAGCTTTACCCAAAAATACCTTTTCAAAGGAAAAGAACCAGAAGCTTTGCCTCCCAGGTCTTTTTCTTATATAAGTCGTCTCTGTGTATCACCTGAACACAAAAAAATGCCAATATTTTCAACAACTGCAAAATTCACAAAAACGTAACATCCAAAATTTATAGGAAGAGAACCAAACCCTTTGCTCCTTTTGTTGACAACATTCCCATACTGAAAATAATTGCTACTGTTTGATTTATTTACACAATAGTATTTTTCACAAAGCCAGTATGGTCATGTGATTTGCAGAGATTGTACATGGATACGTATCTACTTGATTACAAAAGAAAATACCTAAATATTTACAGAAATGGTCATATTTTTTTATTTATTTTATTTTTTATTTATTATTTGAAATCGATCAGATCAATTAACAAAAGATAGATATCTTCGATCTGATCGATCATGATCAATCGATTGATGTTCGTTTTGTGATTGAGAATAATCGTTTACTGTTCACATATTTCTGAGGTAGCACATCTGCAATGTTTACAGTTTCTATAGGAAGTTACAGCCACCGTCGGACCACATGTAAATTTAGGAGTATCTATAGTCTGTTAGAGCTCACTGAATAGCATATTACTTAACAGCTTACAGGTTTTGCCATAGTGGCGCTATAGAAGTCTATAAGGGTATCTATAGCCATAAATACATAAATATAAATTTTTTGTCTTTTTAAATAGGTTAGGAACCGTTTGGAATTCATCTGTTTTCTGAACAGATTACGAAAGATCACATAAATATGCACTACTTTATCCATTTAAGCGACTTTTTATCTCTAATAGTTGCAATACAATCCAACGTACCGTCCAACGTACTGTATATCAAAAAATCATAGGATTTGTTTTTCGATCAACATAAAGGTCTACTAACCACCAACCAATAGGTCTTAACAAGTACATCCAAAATGTGTTCAGTTTCAATTTCCCAAGGTATATCATTCCAAAGTTAGTAAGCTAATTTTGCTGATTTTTTACATACTTTAAAAATCAAAATTTGAGCACCACTCAGCAAACATTAGAGATAGACCATGTACAAGTGTTAAGTCGCAGTCAGCTAATTTTAGTACTATAGCGAAGATTTCATGTCGATCCGGTTCGTAATTTCCGAGATAGGTGTAATATTTTAAAATTATACTTATAAAATAACGTTTTTCGAATTTTTAAGCAAATAGTGACTCTCTATTATTGTTTGGGGTAGTAATTATGGTTTCACCCGTCTACAATTGCTAATTTAGGATGTCGTGGGTTCTCCAAAAACGTATCATTGGTCGAAATCGTAGCCGCTAAAACTGTAAAATCGAAAGCTAAAAATTTCGACCCGGTTATCGGAGAAGCTAAGCTGGAAATACGAAGGGCAAAGAAATTGGTAATCAGAAATAATTGATAATAATCAGAAAGGATAAATCAACCAGAAAACAGACCGCAAAAATCTAAAAGGAAGAAACGAATGGAAAAGTGCGGATTTTGGTTTTTTTAATAAATCGAGGTTACTGGCATATTAACTATATTTCTTGTTTCTTTAATTACTGAATGGGTATACTTCCAAAATAGCAAAAATCTCGGCCATGTATCAATTTTTGACGTTTTCCGTTATAATATTGCAAGTTTAAAGGACGTGTTGACACTTCCGGCACTTGGGACCCATTTTGTTCTGAACAGTCAGGCTTTTTTACATATGAAACAATAGAAAAGTGTAAATGTCAAAAGTGATCCACTAACCACTAAGCCCGTCTTTAATATACAGGGTCACATATGGTATGATATAAAGGGCATTCTATTTAAAAAACTGTATACAACACTAAAGTTACACCAAGAGCTATTAAAATCGAAGAACAGTATGCATATGTTGTTATATGTGGTGTATAGTGAAACACAACAATCTGTTGTAATAGTTTTTATTACTCATTTGACATTGATCTGACTAATATAATGATCTTGTCATATATAAACAACAACGAGAACACGAGAACACATGGTAGACACGTTACAGTAATTCTCAACAGCATATATTGATATTTCTGACGTCTACGGACCACTTACCCTTTGCTGATACTAATCCTTTGCCTAGGAATTTATTGAGGACATTGTAGAAGGCCGGCTTTTGAATATGTTTTGCTGACGATAGTATTATTTCTAAAAGTTTTGCGTCTGTTGTGCATAGAACAGGTTCCAGTCCAATCATAGCCCAGAAATGCTTGCCATACTTCTTAGAATACTTGATAGAAATTTCGTATAGGTCTGAAAGAAAAGCAAATAGACTCTTGCATACTCCAAAAAATGTCTTAGTGCTTACCAGAAGTGTTACTACAAAGTAACACAGATCCTAATATAGGCACTTGTGGTAACATTGGGAATTTGTTTAGGTAATATTTTGCGGTAAATAGTCTAAAATAGTAATAAATTGTTATTAAGACAATTGAAGTCACTAGGAAGAGGAATGTGGCGCATAAAGCATATAGTATGAAGTGCATCTTTGATAGATTTTTGATAACGTCTAATACTTTCCACGAAACACAAGCTACTGTCTGCAACTTTTGCAGTTGAATTTATAACACCACAAATTATATCACGCTAATTTCCATAAAAAAAAATAATTACCCTCTATCATAAACAATGTTGTTAAATAAACTAATTAAATAAGTTAGAACTGAATTCCCCGCTAGCGAATTATGGTTACATTTAATGAATGCATTAGATTGCAATTGAATTACAAAAAAAGATGAACTATAATTGACGTATTTTAGAAACTTGTTCGTAGACAATTAGACAGGCTGGTTGTTTTGACACGAGACAGACTCAGTGAAAAAAAGGTTAATTTTTAAATGGGAACAATTTAAACATTTTAAAAGGATACTTCAGTCGAAAATATTTCTTTTTTTCTTCAATTGGTTTAAGAACTAACTATATAACGTACTAAAGGTTACTAACAACGGTGTTACTTTGTTTGTTAGTTGTTACACGGAAGACATAAGAACTAATTGAACCGTTTTTGTAATAAATGTTTCCAGTATATTTCTTTTTGATTTACCCTTGTGCGGAAATGCCTCAACGGTCTCTTTCAGTTCGCCGCTATGGGCTCTTTATGGGACACCTGTATAGTATTGGGAAAAACGTTTTGTCACATTATTTTCGGATTTTTTTTTTGTTCATTGGTCAAGATAGAAAAAATCTTATGTGGCCAGGCACATGACTTTATCATACAATATATAAAATTAATAGTTTAGGTGCATGAGATTCTAATTGATCGAGATCGGTCATGTTTGCATTAAAATAAAACAAATTAGCCAGGATTTGATAGATATTGACAGTAAGTATTGTCAAAAAATCAGCCTTTGACACTACCTACTGTCATTAGAATAAAAATATCTGGCAAATCCTGGCTAACTTTATATTAATGCAGACACGATCTTGATCAAATAGAATTTGTTCATGCAGCTACTCTATTATTATACCAAAAAATGTCATAGACATAAATTATACAAAATTTCCGCTATTTTAATTTATTATTTCTTGTCATCCAAGGGAGTTAAGTCCACAAGAAATTGAGGCAAAAGAACGACGGGATGTACTCATAGAGTAATATTTAACTGGGCATTCAGTGATAATGAGGTTTCTCTAACGGGTAAAGGTAGTCCCAATTGTATTTTAGGAATAAAAGATCTTGGTTTTCCACGGGATGTACTAATCTGCGGTTCTGTAGTACTGGACGACAACAAATCTACTCGAGGGATTGGCGAGGAATTGGGTATTGGTAACAAAACCGTTGCTAAGGCTCTGAAGAAGGGTGATTTCCGGAGTTATAAGTACTGAAAGACTCAGGAAACCTTCGCAGAGGACAGTATTCGTAGAATGGAGTTTTGTGAAACTGTAATGGAAAAGGCGAACGCAGATGAAAATTTTATACAAAATATTATTTTTACTGATGAATCGACTTTTCCGTTACATGGTAAACATTATTCTTCCATTCTTCGATATTGGGCCCAACAAAATCAGCACCGAAGTTATGCTTAGCGAACTCAATATCCCGAAAAACTAAATGTTTGCGCTGGTATTCTAGGCAATCATTTAGTTTGTCCATTCTTTATCGATGGATCTCTTAACGCCCAGAAGTACCTTACTTTGCCGCTAGAGCAAGTACTTCCCGCCATTTATAACCTTCCCGGAGTAGATCAGGATGATGTTTGGTTTCAGCAAGACGGCTGTCCTGCTCATAACGCGGCCAGGGTGCGAGAGTTTTTAGCAACCGCATTTCCGCACCGTCTTATTAGTGGGACAGGCGACATCCGTTGGCCCCCAAGATCACCTGATCTGTCACCGAACAATTTTTTTCTTGTGGGGTTATCTTAAAAATACCATTTATGTTGATGAAGTCAATAGGACACATAATTTACAGGAGTTGAGAGCAAAAATTACAGAAGCTGCCAATACTGCAACAGCCGAAACGCTCTCTGGCGTGAGGGACAACTTTTACAACCGGCTCGGATACTGTCTTGCAGCGCAAGGCGGCATCTTTGAGCTCGAGTTAAAATAATTGTTTATTTAATTTGTTTATTCGTAGTAGAATTTATAGTTTATTTTGAGAATAGCGTTTTTATTTTTGCATATTATTTTCTGACAATAAAAGAGAATTTAGAAATTATGTATACACCATGTACGTGCATTTTTAACAGAAGCACAAAAGCGTACACAGTCCTGCGAACAACAAACTATTAGCTATGTACTAGGCACTAGCCCACGGAGCGCGCACCGGGAAGCCGCTGACAAATACGCCGGGTGGGGAGAGCGATGTTGCCGTTCTTCCGTAAATGCTATGCCTAGCGTTCGGGGACACGTACGGTATATCAAGTCCATAGAATAACGGAATCATAGAGATAGCATTAGAAGAAATACTTAGTTGCTCAACAATCTTTCTTGATGTGACACAAGCTTTCGATAAGGGTTTTGCACGAAGGATTACTGTAGAAACCAAAGAGGACTTACCTTTACAATACGTCGAACTGCTCATATTCTGTATATCTGATAGACCACTCAGAATAAAACGGATCGATGAATACTCGGAACTTAAAGAAGTAAAAGCTTGGGTACCCCAGGGTAGTGTCTTGGAACCAAACCTCTATCTAATATATACAAGGATCACTTGTAGGTCACTGACAGGTCATACCACAGCTGGAAAATGTAACAGTCGCCACATTCGCAGGTGACACGGCTTTAATGACAGTGAGATCAACTATTGGAGAATCTACTAGAAATCTTCTACAAGCTAGTAATAAAATATATAAACGGGCCAATCTCAACCAACTGAAATCTGTCCACAGTAATCTAATGGTAGGTAATGGCCTCTTTCGGTTACGTTTGCAAGCATGTTTCATCTATTTCGCAACATTTTAACGCAAAATCAGAATTGACGTTTTACAGCACAATACTACTATAGGAATCCGTTAGAAAAACAAACATGTTCTTCCGAATTTTCTCCGTTAATATTAATCCGACTAAGTCAGTGTTGGGGCTCATTTTTTCCACTTTCCATTCTCTACAATTCGTCTGTTGAAAGCATCACGATTGCTCTATCGGTTCAGCTTTTACAAGCGAAAAACAAACAAAAAACACGATTTTTTTAGGTTTTTTGTTTATAACAAATTAATTAATGATATTTGCGAGTCGAAAACGCACCGCAATACATCTACGTGCTGTTCCACGTGACCTGGGATCCTCGGCTTCCAGATACTATTTTTGTCATTTTCTGCTCTGTTGCCTTGTCTAATATAGAAAATGTAGAAAAAGTTACGTGATGGAAAGAAAATGATGTCATTTTTGTATTCTATGCATAAATATATACTGAAAACAAGTATTGCTGTTAAAAGCAAGTATTTGGTATCATTGTAATCGGAAAGATGTTTTATATCATATAGTCAGGGTGTACCCGTGAAAAAAAAAATGCCTCACTGGCCAAAAACCAATTAAATCACGCTAAAGGGTGCCAGTGATGCAATGTCGGCCAAAATCGATTTATTTAGTGTTTATTTGACTATTTTCGACTATTTTCACCAATTCCGAGCGCCCTAGACACAAAAAGTTACTTTTGCGTTGCCTGGGTGATAAAAATTGACGATCGATATGTTTTTGTGTTCAGAATGTCATCCTGATTGAAAATATCACAGAATGTAGGGTGCCATTTAAAATATCAATGATGACAGAATTGTGTGCTCTATAATTCGTTGATAAAACAATTATTGAATTCAAATGGTTTCAGAGATATTTAGAAAAAGAACAAGATACGACATTTTTGAAATATGGCCATAATTTCTTTATTTCCAATTGGATTAGGTGAATTTGGTTTTGTTTTGCCAATGAATTCGCTGGAAACAAATGAAACTTATATTTGTCAAGGTCGTATATTGGCAATAAATTTCTATAAATGAAAAATACGTAAATAAATGTGCAATACAATCGTTACCGCTATAAAAATATAATAAGCAGCTCAAAAAATAAATGTTCGTTAAAAAATATATTTCCAATAGTTTAAAACAAATCAGCATTTGTAGATATTATAAGCGCATTTAATAATCTAAATTGTACAATGACAAAGTTATACTGCGCTCTAGAAAGAATATACGGTGCATTAAGTTCTGCAACCTGTAGCGCACATACAGTAAGCGCGTAAAGTATGGAAACATGGGACTATCTTTGAGAAGTTGTGTCATTTTAATAACATCCATGGAGACGTCGATTTTTAATTATTAAAATACACATTTTTTGAGATATAACACCATTTTCTCAAATCGCGACACCATTGTTTCTTTACTGTCCTTGTAGTCGGGATCACAAAAAGTAGCTTATTTCACGCGGCTTCTTTCTATACGGAATTTTCAAAAACATTCATTTTCAGTAAATTTTGCCGTGCATAAAACCAATATGGTGCGATTTAAACGTGCATTATTTAAATAGATATGTGCAATAAAATAATTACTTTGAGCATGCAAATAATAAATATTGTGCATTAAATGTTGCATACAAAATTAGTTATTGTGCCCTAGAATAGTTAAGTTGTGCATTAAAAAAATACTTATTGAGCATTCCATATATAGGGTCTCCCATGACGAGCTGCCATTAGAACTATATGGAGAACCAAATGAAATGAGAGGTTGAAAATTTGTGGACTTATATTGTTGGACACGATCGTCTTAACTAAAATATTTTGGGTTCTCGGTTACTCCGGAAATGATATCAACTTTTATATTTGAAATGGAAAACCTGTATTTTATCGCTTTTTTGAAATATTCATTAAATTTTAGATCAATTTTATGTTACATTCCCTATACCTAACATGTGTCATTCTTCAGATATACTTATATATATATATTATATATTATATTATTATTATAATATATTATATATTTTTCAGTAAAAATGACAGCTGCACGGTACCATTCAATTACTTATAAATTATCCCCTGTCCCCTGTTGGAAAAAAATTGTCCGGCAAAATTGTTATGAAAGTATTATCGACAAATCGGTAGAAGTCTTCTAAATGTTATACAGAGTGTACAAATTATAACGTGAAAGTTGAATTCGAGAAAAGTACTAAAAGTCGATTTTTTCAAATCTAACCCTAACATACTGTGACGATCTTAACAGCCGCGAAGGCGCCAGAAGTTCGAGGTTATTCTCGAGGCGGCCCATTCCAGAGAGATCTATCCGGACGGCGAGCGCGTGTAACGACTGTTCTGTGCCAGCGTGGAAGATTCACGAAGGGTCCCGCACGGATCGATACGGGTATATAAGCGAGCCGTCGCTCGCTACCGGCCAGTATTATTCAGAGTGAAGTCGGAGCACTTGGCGCGATTATTGATCGACATAAATAGTTCGAAATAAATACTGTGAAGATAAATGTTTATAGTAGCCTTAAGTGACAGTTAGTTTTTAGTGTTCGTGTTTAGTGTTCGTGTTTAATAATTAGGTAATAAGACTGTAATAGTGTTAAATAAATTAGTTGACTATTTTAATATGCCGAGTGTTTTAATTCACACCTTAACGAACGAAAAACGCTACATTGGTGTCAGGTGTCGGGTGTGAATTGGACATTAGTGAAAACTAGAAACGGGGCAGACCTAATAGGTCTGCGCATCGCCTAGACGGGTAGATCGCCGATTACCGTAGAACGCCGATGCGGGTAGATCGCCGATTCGTGAAGAACGCCGATCCGGGTAGATTGCCGAGTCGGTAGATCTCCGATCCGGGTAGACCGCCGATCCGGGCAGATCGCCGATCCGGGTAGATCGCCGATACGGGTAGATCGCCGAACCGGGTAGATCGCTGATCCGGGCATATCGCCGATCTGGGCAGATAGCCGATCCGAGTAGTTCGCTGATCCGGGTAGACCGCCGATCTGGGCAGATCTCCGATCCGGGTAGTTCGCCGATCAGGATAGATCGCCGATGCGCGTATATCGCTGATTCGATGCAGCAAAGTCACGACTTCGTCGCGACTTTGCATATTGTCTATATCACCGAAAACTATAGGTTCTCCACCGATCTGTCGTACTGGTCAAAATATTTGAAAAATAAAGGAACACAAATCTAAAACAACCAACCAATATATATTATGAGTAAAAAGTTTCATATGGTTTTATTCTTTCATTCAAAGCCTAAAACTTAATGTGTGACCTTTTTTGTCAGGGGATAACCTTCAGAAGGCCGAGGCTACGGTTAAATATATGATACTATAAGCTACCGTTTAAATATATTTGTAATATACTGATGTTCATTTTCTTCTGGATATTTGATTTTTTTCAAATATAACTATTTGAAATTTTTTTACATTTCTTAATTCTAAGATTATTTTCAAAAATTAAGAATCACTTCTTTTATAAAATGAATTATTTTTTAATTATAAGCAGGGATGTTATAAAAGCATTTTTTTGTTATTTTTAACGAAATAAACATGTTTTTTTTATAAAATGATGTGTTCAACGGAGCAATTTTTAAACACCACGCAAAAAACATGTTCTAAACATGAAATAAAAGATGTTTTAAATCACATACAAAAAAAACAATAACAACATATTTTAAATCACGCAAAAATTTTATTTGTCAGCATGTTAATCGCCTTCTTTTCATCAAACTGTTTAAACACGTTTAAACAAAATAGTTCAAACAAAGTATTCGTTTTAAAACATGTTGAAAACACCATTTTACACAAACTGTTTTAAACATAACAACTGTTGGTATAAACAATTAATCAAAATTTGTGCCGAAACAATTAAACAGAAAGAATTTTCAAAAAAATTTCTAACTGGTTCTTTTTTGTTTTAAAGAAGGAATCAGGTAAATATATTTATAATATATACGGTGTTCATTGTTAAAACTTGGTAATTTTTTTTCTAATGCACACTCTGTATATTTTTACATTTTTTAATTCCAAGATCAATTCTAAGAATTTTTTATAGAAATCATTTTTTATAAAATTACATATTTTTTAGTTATAAGCAATTAATCAAAACTCATGAAATTACATTTTAACCAAACGAATTAAAAATTAAAAAAATAAGAAAAAGTAACAAAAAAATTAAATAGAATTAAATTAAAAGTTGAAACTGCCAAATTAAAATAAATTTGTATGTATGTGGAGACACATTCTTAATTTGGGGTTTTGCTTATAATTAAAAAATAACGAATTTTATTAAAAATAATACCTTCAAAAAATTATGTTTTTTTATAAAATGTATTTTAACGGAACAATGTTTTTAAACACTACGCAAGTTCTAACTTTTAAACATGAAATAAAACATGTCACACACAAACAAAACAGAGATTAGAAACATTTTAAATCACGCAAATATTTTATCAGGTGTCGGGTGTGAATTGGACATTAGTGAAAATAAAATTGAAGTGAAATAAATCGGACTAATTAGAGTGCGTGAAAATGGCAAAACTAGCGGACTTAAAAGTTAGTGAGCTGAAAAAGGAGCTGGAGGAAAGGGACTGCGATACGACGGGGAAGAAAGCGGACTTGCAGGAGCGGCTTCGTAAAGCATGCCAACCTAAAAAGGGAATTACACGAAGAAATTTTAACAAAATCTTCTACACTGGAACAGCGAATTCTTTTGATTTTGGAAGGCAAGATCCAGGAAGTTCAGAACAAAATCACGACGTTGGACGTCAACACCCTCGAGGAGTTGCCCTATCAATCTTCAGCAACAGACAACAAGAGCAAAGTTAGTGGCAATCAGGATTCCGTTGGGCTGATGCGCCTCAAACCACCGCAATTTGATGGTTCAACGTCGTGGAATGTTTATCAACGTCAGTTTGAAGCGGCTGCAAAAGCGAACGGTTGGTCATCCAGGGAGAAGGCGACCGCCCTTACGTTAGCTTTGAGAGGAGATGCTGCTGCTATCTTGCAAAGAATGTCCCCGGAAGAGCAAGAAGTCTACCACCTGGTGAGACACTTGGAGACGCGTTATGGCCAGTCACACCTGGAACATGTCTACCACACTCAGTTGAAAAATCGGTGCCAGAAGTCAGGGGAGCCCTTACAGGAATTTGAGGCAGATATTGCACGTTTGGTTCGACTGGCATATCCAGATGCCCAGGAAAAGATCATGGAACGTTTGGCGGTTCAAGCATTCCTGGACGGACTCCGTGATGGTGAAATGAAGCAAGCATTACTACTAGCACATCCACCTAAGCTAGTTGATGCACTAACACGGGCCCTTGAATTCGAAGCTGCCAAGAACACGAACAAAGGTCAAGCTCGTGTCCGACAAGTGATTCCAGGAGAGGACGACTTCGAAGAGTCAGTCAAACGGATCGTCAGGGAGATCAATAGAGAACGTAGCCGCCAGGACCGGAAGTTGGAGTGCTGGAAATGTGGCAAGGCAGGCCACATAAGAAGACGCTGTCCAGAAGGCGTCAGTCCCACTTCCGCCAATCCGAAAACTAAAAAGGTCGATGCGAGGGGGCAAACGTCGACCTGTATTCAGCAAGCCCCAGCAAATACCGCCCAGGTCTCCTCACTGCAACACCATGCCAACAGTGTTTTCGTCGACGCGTGTGTGGATGGAACCCTCCGCACTGTGCTGCTGGATACAGGTGCAACGAAGACAATCATAAGGCCCGACATAATAAAACCTGCAGCAAAGGTTCGGCAATCAAAATGGCGTCTACGAACAGCAACGGGAGATCAAGCAAAAGTGCATGGTGAAACAAACGTCATGTTTACCATCGGGAAAGCCACGTTTAACCATCCTGTGATAGTGGCTGAGATTGAGGATGAGGTGATCATCGGGACGGACATAATGGACACCAAGGGCTTCGAGTTAAGCTTTAGGCAGGGAGTTCTGCGGGTAGATGACGAGTAAGTTGTTTTACACCGACAAAAGAATTTAAGCGTTCAGGTCCTACTGCCGGAGGAGACACTGATACCAGAACGGAGCGAGATAGTTTTGGACGGCTGCATTGATGGCAAGATCACAGATGGTGAGATAGTCATGTTCGAACCCGTAATGCATGACGAGGCTGTTGGCCGAGGAATAGCGGTCGGAAAGGCCCTTGTGCGGGCTGGCAGGAGTATTCCTGTGAGGATAATGAACGTCAATCATTATCCTGTGTTATTAAAGGAGGGCACGGAGTTAGGACACTGCTCTGGAGTTTCAGCGATACTGCGACAGGTTGCGGCCGTGGAAACCAGCCGGGAAGCCATTCCGGAAGAATTAGAAGTGCTTGTATCATCGTCCGGCACCGGTCTAAGACCAGACCAAAGAAGGAGGCTGAGACATCTGGTCCATAAGTATCAAGATGTTTTTGATACTGGGAAGAAGGGGAGGACCAATATAATCCAGCATAAAATTAATACGGAAAATGCTCGTCCCATTCGGCAGACAGCTAGAAGGCTACCGCTGGCTAAGAGAGAGGAGGCTGACAAGATTATTGAGAGTATGGTCGAGGAAGGAATCATAGAACCATCCAGCAGTCCATGGTCTTCACCGGTAGTACTGGTAAAGAAGAAAGACGGATCGACCAGATTCTGCGTTGACTACCGGCTGCTTAATAATGTGACCAAAAAGGACAGCTATCCTCTTCCTCGCATCGATGACACTTTGGACACCCTGGCCGGATCGAAGATCTTTTCCACGCTGGATTTGAAGAGCGGGTACTGGCAAGTTGAATTGGCCCCCGAAGATCGGGAAAAGACAGCTTTCACGGTAGGTACTGGATTATGGCAATTTAACGTGATGCCATTTGGACTGTGCAATGCTCCTGCTACTTTCGAACGACTGATGGAAACGATTTTAAGAGGACTGTCCTGGAAGACATGTCTGGTCTATCTTGACGACATTATTGTAGTAGGAAAATCGTTTGAAGACCACATGCGAAACCTAGAAGAAGTGTTCCTGAGGCTACGAGGTTCAGCACTGAAGTTGAGCCCAAAGAAATGTCATCTATTTCAAAGAGCTGTGCAGTACCTGGGTCACGTTGTTTCCAGTCAAGGAGTGGCGGTTGACAAGGCAAAGATCCAGACTGTCAAAGATTGGCCAGTTCCCAATGACAAACATGAGCTGCGCAGCTTCTTGGGATTATGCACATACTACCGACGCTATGTGAATGGATTTGCCAACATCGCAAAACTATTAACCAGGCTCACCGAAGGAGAACGAAAATTCCAATGGTCCCAGGAATGTCAAGAAGCTTTTGATCACCTAAAAGGGGCTCTGATAAGCGCACCTATCTTGAGCTATCCCCTACCTGAAGGAAAATTTGTACTGGACACCGACGCTAGCAATGTGGGCATAGGAGCCGTGCTGTCCCAAATTCAGTATGGGCAAGAAGAAAAAGTCATAGGCTATTTTAGTAAAACGTTGTCCAAGCCAGAGCGTAACTACTGCGTCACCCGCCGAGAGTTGCTGGCTGTTGTGAAAGCGATGGAGCACTTTTACAAGTATCTCTACGGAAGGAAGTTCCTGCTACGAACAGACCATGCAGCTTTAAAATGGCTCCTTCAGTTTAAAAATCCAGAGGGACAAGTGGCAAGATGGATAGAGAGGCTACAGGAGTTTGACTTCGACACCGAGCACCGAGCAGGGAAAATCCATGGAAATGCAGATGCCCTATCAAGAAGACCCTGTCCACAGGACTGCAAGCATTGCCAGCGGGGAGAGAAAACAGATGCTGATTTGTTACGAACTACCATAGTCGACGATACTTGGCAAAATAGAGATCTTATAAAAGACCAAGAGGAAGATCCCGATATCCAGATAGTCCTAAACTGGATGAAAGAAGAGAGGAAGCCAACCTGGGGAGAAGTTGCCAAGTATGCTCCTAACATCAAATCGTATTGGGCACAATGGGACTCCCTAATTCTGGAAGATGGACTCCTGCGGCGGAAAATAATTAGATGACGAGTAAGTTGTTTTACACCGACAAAAGAATTTAAGCGTTCAGGTCCTACTGCCGGAGGAGACACTGATACCAGAACGGAGCGAGATAGTTTTGGACGGCTGCATTGATGGCAAGATCACAGATGGTGAGATAGTCATGTTCGAACCCGTAATGCATGACGAGGCTGTTGGCCGAGGAATAGCGGTCGGAAAGGCCCTTGTGCGGGCTGGCAGGAGTATTCCTGTGAGGATAATGAACGTCAATCATTATCCTGTGTTATTAAAGGAGGGCACGGAGTTAGGACACTGCTCTGGAGTTTCAGCGATACTGCGACAGGTTGCGGCCGTGGAAACCAGCCGGGAAGCCATTCCGGAAGAATTAGAAGTGCTTGTATCATCGTCCGGCACCGGTCTAAGACCAGACCAAAGAAGGAGGCTGAGACATCTGGTCCATAAGTATCAAGATGTTTTTGATACTGGGAAGAAGGGGAGGACCAATATAATCCAGCATAAAATTAATACGGAAAATGCTCGTCCCATTCGGCAGACAGCTAGAAGGCTACCGCTGGCTAAGAGAGAGGAGGCTGACAAGATTATTGAGAGTATGGTCGAGGAAGGAATCATAGAACCATCCAGCAGTCCATGGTCTTCACCGGTAGTACTGGTAAAGAAGAAAGACGGATCGACCAGATTCTGCGTTGACTACCGGCTGCTTAATAATGTGACCAAAAAGGACAGCTATCCTCTTCCTCGCATCGATGACACTTTGGACACCCTGGCCGGATCGAAGATCTTTTCCACGCTGGATTTGAAGAGCGGGTACTGGCAAGTTGAATTGGCCCCCGAAGATCGGGAAAAGACAGCTTTCACGGTAGGTACTGGATTATGGCAATTTAACGTGATGCCATTTGGACTGTGCAATGCTCCTGCTACTTTCGAACGACTGATGGAAACGATTTTAAGAGGACTGTCCTGGAAGACATGTCTGGTCTATCTTGACGACATTATTGTAGTAGGAAAATCGTTTGAAGACCACATGCGAAACCTAGAAGAAGTGTTCCTGAGGCTACGAGGTTCAGCACTGAAGTTGAGCCCAAAGAAATGTCATCTATTTCAAAGAGCTGTGCAGTACCTGGGTCACGTTGTTTCCAGTCAAGGAGTGGCGGTTGACAAGGCAAAGATCCAGACTGTCAAAGATTGGCCAGTTCCCAATGACAAACATGAGCTGCGCAGCTTCTTGGGATTATGCACATACTACCGACGCTATGTGAATGGATTTGCCAACATCGCAAAACTATTAACCAGGCTCACCGAAGGAGAACGAAAATTCCAATGGTCCCAGGAATGTCAAGAAGCTTTTGATCACCTAAAAGGGGCTCTGATAAGCGCACCTATCTTGAGCTATCCCCTACCTGAAGGAAAATTTGTACTGGACACCGACGCTAGCAATGTGGGCATAGGAGCCGTGCTGTCCCAAATTCAGTATGGGCAAGAAGAAAAAGTCATAGGCTATTTTAGTAAAACGTTGTCCAAGCCAGAGCGTAACTACTGCGTCACCCGCCGAGAGTTGCTGGCTGTTGTGAAAGCGATGGAGCACTTTTACAAGTATCTCTACGGAAGGAAGTTCCTGCTACGAACAGACCATGCAGCTTTAAAATGGCTCCTTCAGTTTAAAAATCCAGAGGGACAAGTGGCAAGATGGATAGAGAGGCTACAGGAGTTTGACTTCGACACCGAGCACCGAGCAGGGAAAATCCATGGAAATGCAGATGCCCTATCAAGAAGACCCTGTCCACAGGACTGCAAGCATTGCCAGCGGGGAGAGAAAACAGATGCTGATTTGTTACGAACTACCATAGTCGACGATACTTGGCAAAATAGAGATCTTATAAAAGACCAAGAGGAAGATCCCGATATCCAGATAGTCCTAAACTGGATGAAAGAAGAGAGGAAGCCAACCTGGGGAGAAGTTGCCAAGTATGCTCCTAACATCAAATCGTATTGGGCACAATGGGACTCCCTAATTCTGGAAGATGGACTCCTGCGGCGGAAAATAATTGACCACGACGGCAAAGAGGAAAGAAGGCAAATTGTTGTGCCCAAATGTCGGATTGCGGAACTGCTAAAAGAACTCCATGCCGGTGTGTCAGGAGGACATCTCGGAGTGACAAAGACGCTGGGAAAGGTGAGGGAAAGATTTTACTGGGTCAATAGCAAGGAAGACGTAAGGGACTGGTGAAGAAAATGCGTTGTATGTGCGGCAAGTAATGGGCCGCAGAGAAAGCAGAAGGCTTTGATGCGCCAGTACAACGTGGGAAGTCCCTTTGAAAGGATTGCTATTGACGTAGCCGGCCCGTTTCCCGAATCCGAAGCTGGAAATAAGTACATCGTGGTCGTGATGGACTACTTCAGCAAATGGGTTGAGGCATACGCTCTACCAAACCAGGAAGCCTCAACAATTGCCGACACCTTGGTGAAAGAATGGATTTGCCGATTTGGCGTACCTTTGGAGCTACATTCGGACCAAGGGCGAAATTTTGAATCCAGCTTGTGCCAGAACATCTGTAAGGCGCTCGGAATCAAGAAAACAAGAACTACTGCGTTACACCCGCAGTCAGATGGAATGGTGGAGCGCATGAATAGAACCATTAATCGGTATTTGGCCAAAGTGGTCTCCGACCATCAAAGAGACTGGGATGGCTTTCTTCATTTGTTCCTCCTGGCTTATCGATCAGCCGTCCACGAAAGCACGGGAGAATCTCCGGCTCGGATAGTTATGGGAAGAGAACTCCGTCTCCCATGCGATCTGAAGTTTGGTTGCCCGCCAGGAACTGATGTCGCCGGGGAGGACTACGTCAGTGAACTGCGAAGAAGAATGGATGCCATTCATAGCCAAGTTCGCATTTCCATTCAAGATGCCAGTACTCGGATGAAGGACACATACGATGTCAATGCCAAGGACCGCAGGTACAATGCCGGTGATATGGTTTGGCTCTACGACCCTAAGAGATGAAAGGGACTGCACCAAAACTTCAAACATCCTGGGATGGTGTAACGCCTTTTTTTTCACAAAAATACCAAAGACCTAAAGTCGCCGAAGAAACACCAAAATACCTCGACTTCTACCAAACCTGTGCTGCTCATGCGTTTCTCCCGGATGCTCCGGCCAACCAGGGAGGTGGTCGTGGGACAGTAACCAAAACGGTTCCTTAATACGATGTTCTAGGGCGCCACGTCAGTCTTAATCCGTTGGAGAAACAGCACTTGACTACGAAAGTGCAGCTGAAATAAAGGCAACACAGGGAACAAGCAAAGCAAATGTATCTTCAACCAATTTATTAGCCTCCACACGGTAACGAAGAAATCACCAATAATATAACTTGCGTCGGTATTCGAACTAGTCCTCTACAGGTACAGGTACACAATAATTCTTGGTACAGCCAAAAGTACCACTATACGATACGCCGAAGGCTTGCTTATAATTGGGAATGCACACAAACAAAACAATAAAAAGGTCAAACAATTCAACACACTTAAGGGCTTCGAGCCCAAACCGCAAATCGTAAAAATAAAAAAATAATAATAGCGACCGACACGAAGCTTGGCCAAACCGCGCCGCGACTCGCTGCAGAGTTGGGTAAAATCCCCAGAAAATTACCGCAATCGTCTATGTTGAAAAGTTGATAACAAGAATAAAACTAAACTCGGCAAGCATATAAGAAAATTAAATTCCCATCGGCACTCAACTTGGCTTCGCCCAAATGAGAAAATAAAAGAAACTCCGAAGCCACTAACGGCTTCCGTTAAAAAATTCTTGACCGGTCAAAGGAAATTATACCAGTGGATACCAGTTACCCGAATTAAATTCAGAATCCACAAAGATAAATACTGTAACGGGTAATCAAAATTACGAGTACGTAAACCAAACTCGAAATTAAAGAAAAAGGTAATTAATAACACATACGGGTTGAGCACCGATGGTCCGAGCGATATCTTCGGATAATTAAACACTTAACAATTAATAACACGGAGCTGAAGGCTCCGGAAGGGACAACGATTACTAAATCGTAGCCACACTAATCTAATATTAATCAAATGCGCCACCATAAACCGGTGTGCGAGCGGAAGGCTCCTTGACGGGTAACGATTACACAATCGTAGCGATAGTAACTACTAATCAAAAAAAGGCACAACCAAAAAAAAAGATATACGAGCTGCCTGCTCCGTCGAGGGACAACGAGCGTTCGCCACAGCTGATCGGAAAAATATATGACCTCTGACCTTTATCCGGAGCTTCGAGACACTGTTTGCCACCTACAGACGCTCCGATGCTAGCGCTGGATCCTCCACGACGGATAATAATCACCGCACGTGCCGGTCCCGTCACGGTGCCAACACCTCCGACTCGATATACTTCGAAAAGGTCTCGTACTAGATGTCGAAGGACCTACGCAGGGTCTCTCGCTTCGTGCTAGGTGACTACGAACGTTCGAGGGGTCTCCTGCCTCGTATTAGGTGACTACGAACGTGCGAGGGATCTCCTGCCTCGTATTAGGTGACTACGAACCTTCGAGGGGTCTCCTGCCTCGTATTAGGTGACTACTGACTTACGAAGGGTCTCCTGCCTCGTATTAGGTGACTACGAACTTTCGAGGGGTCTCCTGCCTCGTATTAGGTGACTACTGACTTACGAAGGGTCTCCTGCCTCGTATTAGGTGCCTAAAAAGAGGAAATAGTCGTAGAATCGACCCACCAATTGCCACCAGACAATCTCATCGAATCTAAAGAGAGCTTACCCAAAAATAGATGGACACTGGGCCTACGTGAACGTGATAGAATTTCGTTTAAATCCGCACAATGGCGTGGTGGCCAGATTTCCACTAAATCAACAACCTGGACACCTGTTGAAGCCTGGTCGAGATTAATCCGCACTACGGCGATAAGGGGGACCTCCAAACTACCAAAATCCTCTCCTATAATTCTCAACGGGCTTCCAAAAATCTATCACACGTGTACACTCCAAGATGATTGACAAGACAAGACGCCGGAAAAGCACGCTGCAAGCCGCACTACGGCCACGAAAGATCACGGCCGGAAACGCAGAAAAAACGGAAACCTAGAATTTCTGTCGGAATAGGGAAACCAAGGAAAAGTTAAACCAAGTGACAGCGGCGAACTATAGTACAAAGTGAACAACGATTTTGCAAGACAAAATTCCGTGAATCCAAACAGTAAAAACCGTGGGATCTAATTAAATGTAAATGACGGGGGCGTGGCCTTGGCAATTTTGCGCGCGGAAACCCGATGCTAGCAGCGTTTCACACCCTGCCGAGATCCTGCCGAGATCCACCAAGTTGCCCTAGACAGCGATAGATGGCGCTACCCATACGGAATATCAAACAAATCACGCAGAACAATTCGCCGCGTTACACTCCCCCTCTCCTCTCACAGAGGAAAATTTCCACGAAAGTTTCCGACCCAGATCCAAAGGAGCGAACCGAACGCATCAAACTGCAAACCCGTGTGTCCAACGATGCCTCCACACCAACAACTCAACTACCAAGCAATAAAAAAGCTTGAGGGGCCAGCACCAGATGCCAAGGCGGTGCAACGACAACAGTAGGGAGGGGAAAAGGTATGGGGAGAGGACAACACAAAAGAAGGAAGGGACGGGCAGTTGCGTAAGATGCGGAAAAGTGCATCAAACCTCGTTCGTACCCATCGACAGCACGGGAAACCAGCAATAACACATAGGGACAGGAACCAAGGAACTCACCACTGCTGCCACCGCACAACCCCAACACCAGGCACCGACGACTCGCGCCCCGAAAACAAAAAATAGAGCTGACCACAGCTCTCAACAAAAAGGGTACCACCCAACAACAAAAAGAAACTACGATAAGCAAGACAAAAACCCAGGGGACACCAGAACAAACCTCTGGGGTGGTGGTACTAACAAACAGAGAAATCCCAAAACTAAGGAAGACGGCCAATCAACCGAAATACCGCCAACCGAAGTATAACGTCAAAATGACGACAAAGCTAACAACCTAGCCGAAATCGTTTTGCAACGATGAGGAGTCCTCACGCATTGTGAGACGCTCCCTTTCCCGATCCCTACAAGAGATGATGGTAGGTGGAAGTCTTCCGTGGCCTTTTACCAGACTCTTACTGGTGGCAGGTTCGCCGTGTCCGTATTCTGTAAGCCCCGGAACACAGAGCGCTGGTGTGTTTTGCTACCTCTCGTCATTCCCATCATCCACCGCCGGCTTGAGGTCCTGAACGTGCCACACGCCCCCAGACTTGCCCACGTCGTCCTCCAACTCGTAGGTCCAAGATCCCATTTTCTTCTTCACACAATAAGGCCCAACCGGCAAAGTCCACTATCTAATTAGCTCCTCCTAATCAATGATTAATGGCCCCACGTTGGGCGCCAATGTAACGCCTTTTTTTTCACAAAAATACCAAAGACCTAAAGTCGCCGAAGAAACACCAAAATACCTCGACTTCTACCAAACCTGTGCTGCTCATGCGTTTCTCCCGGATGCTCCGGCCAACCAGGGAGGTGGTCGTGGGACAGTAACCAAAACGGTTCCTTAATACGATGTTCTAGGGCGCCACGTCAGTCTTAATCCGTTGGAGAAACAGCACTTGACTACGAAAGTGCAGCTGAAATAAAGGCAACACAGGGAACAAGCAAAGCAAATGTATCTTCAACCAATTTATTAGCCTCCACACGGTAACGAAGAAATCACCAATAATATAACTTGCGTCGGTATTCGAACTAGTCCTCTACAGGTACAGGTACACAATAATTCTTGGTACAGCCAAAAGTACCACTATACGATACGCCGAAGGCTTGCTTATAATTGGGAATGCACACAAACAAAACAATAAAAAGGTCAAACAATTCAACACACTTAAGGGCTTCGAGCCCAAACCGCAAATCGTAAAAATAAAAAAATAATAATAGCGACCGACACGAAGCTTGGCCAAACCGCGCCGCGACTCGCTGCAGAGTTGGGTAAAATCCCCAGAAAATTACCGCAATCGTCTATGTTGAAAAGTTGATAACAAGAATAAAACTAAACTCGGCAAGCATATAAGAAAATTAAATTCCCATCGGCACTCAACTTGGCTTCGCCCAAATGAGAAAATAAAAGAAACTCCGAAGCCACTAACGGCTTCCGTTAAAAAATTCTTGACCGGTCAAAGGAAATTATACCAGTGGATACCAGTTACCCGAATTAAATTCAGAATCCACAAAGATAAATACTGTAACGGGTAATCAAAATTACGAGTACGTAAACCAAACTCGAAATTAAAGAAAAAGGTAATTAATAACACATACGGGTTGAGCACCGATGGTCCGAGCGATATCTTCGGATAATTAAACACTTAACAATTAATAACACGGAGCTGAAGGCTCCGGAAGGGACAACGATTACTAAATCGTAGCCACACTAATCTAATATTAATCAAATGCGCCACCATAAACCGGTGTGCGAGCGGAAGGCTCCTTGACGGGTAACGATTACACAATCGTAGCGATAGTAACTACTAATCAAAAAAAGGCACAACCAAAAAAAAAGATATACGAGCTGCCTGCTCCGTCGAGGGACAACGAGCGTTCGCCACAGCTGATCGGAAAAATATATGACCTCTGACCTTTATCCGGAGCTTCGAGACACTGTTTGCCACCTACAGACGCTCCGATGCTAGCGCTGGATCCTCCACGACGGATAATAATCACCGCACGTGCCGGTCCCGTCACGGTGCCAACACCTCCGACTCGATATACTTCGAAAAGGTCTCGTACTAGATGTCGAAGGACCTACGCAGGGTCTCTCGCTTCGTGCTAGGTGACTACGAACGTTCGAGGGGTCTCCTGCCTCGTATTAGGTGACTACGAACGTGCGAGGGATCTCCTGCCTCGTATTAGGTGACTACGAACCTTCGAGGGGTCTCCTGCCTCGTATTAGGTGACTACTGACTTACGAAGGGTCTCCTGCCTCGTATTAGGTGACTACGAACTTTCGAGGGGTCTCCTGCCTCGTATTAGGTGACTACTGACTTACGAAGGGTCTCCTGCCTCGTATTAGGTGCCTAAAAAGAGGAAATAGTCGTAGAATCGACCCACCAATTGCCACCAGACAATCTCATCGAATCTAAAGAGAGCTTACCCAAAAATAGATGGACACTGGGCCTACGTGAACGTGATAGAATTTCGTTTAAATCCGCACAATGGCGTGGTGGCCAGATTTCCACTAAATCAACAACCTGGACACCTGTTGAAGCCTGGTCGAGATTAATCCGCACTACGGCGATAAGGGGGACCTCCAAACTACCAAAATCCTCTCCTATAATTCTCAACGGGCTTCCAAAAATCTATCACACGTGTACACTCCAAGATGATTGACAAGACAAGACGCCGGAAAAGCACGCTGCAAGCCGCACTACGGCCACGAAAGATCACGGCCGGAAACGCAGAAAAAACGGAAACCTAGAATTTCTGTCGGAATAGGGAAACCAAGGAAAAGTTAAACCAAGTGACAGCGGCGAACTATAGTACAAAGTGAACAACGATTTTGCAAGACAAAATTCCGTGAATCCAAACAGTAAAAACCGTGGGATCTAATTAAATGTAAATGACGGGGGCGTGGCCTTGGCAATTTTGCGCGCGGAAACCCGATGCTAGCAGCGTTTCACACCCTGCCGAGATCCTGCCGAGATCCACCAAGTTGCCCTAGACAGCGATAGATGGCGCTACCCATACGGAATATCAAACAAATCACGCAGAACAATTCGCCGCGTTACAATGGCCCATACAAAATTCTGGAAGTTATCAACGACGTCCTTTACCGGATACAAAAGCCACCGCGGGGTAAAGCTCGAGTCATTCACTTCAACCGACTGGCTCCTTACTACGGAGACCACGAAGACGCGGAGCTGCGGCAAATCCAACCAGAGCCGGATTTGACATTCGACGAATTCATGGCCCGTCATTCTAATGGTCAAAAGAGTCGGTTCGGTGTGACCTGTGAAGTGCAGCGGGACCTGTTTACTGCTCCAGCTGGCTACGCACTGGCACATTGTGTGGCTAAGGACTTGCAAATGTCTAGAGGGATAGCCAAGGTTTTCCGCGGGAAGTTTGGAAATATTCCAGAGCTGCGTCGGTCTAATCCCAGAGTCGGACAAGCACTCAAGGCAACCGACGAAAAGACCGGCAGAAAGATCTTCCACTTGGTTGCCAAAGAGACGTCCGGTCAGAAGCCAACCTATGGGGATGTTTGGGACACTTTGTGTTCTCTAAAGGAAGAATTGCTAGCCGAGGACCTGAGACGCCTGGCCATTCCCAAGCTGGCATGCGGACTCGATGGCTTGGATTGGAGGATGATTCGCAGCATGTTGGAAGCACTCTTCAGGTTGACGGGCGTACAAATTCTGGTGTGCTGTTATAGCCCTCAACGTCGTCCCCTGGAGAGAACCGTGGACTGTTACTTCCACAAGAGGTCTTGCTGCAACAAGGGAGCTTTCTGCCGATATCGACATCCACCATCTTTGGAATCATTTCGGGACGAAACGAGCTTAGGAGGGGGGCAGTGTGACGATCTTAACAGCCGCGAAGGCGCCAGAAGTTCGAGGTTATTCTCGAGGCGGCCCATTCCAGAGAGATCTATCCGGACGGCGAGCGCGAGTAACGACTGTTCTGTGCCAGCGTGGAAGATTCACGAAGGGTCCCGCACGGATCGATACGGGTATATAAGCGAGTCGTCGCTCGCTACCGGCCAGTATTATTCAGAGTGAAGTCGGAGCACTTGGCGCGATTATTGATCGACATAAATAGTTCGAAATAAATACTGTGAAGATAAATGTTTATAGTAGCCTTAAGTGACAGTTAGTTTTTAGTGTTCGTGTTTAGTGTTCGTGTTTAATAATTAGGTAATAAGACTGTAATAGTGTTAAATAAATTAGTTGACTATTTTAATATGCCGAGTGTTTTAATTCACACCTTAACGAACGAAAAACGCTACAATACGAATACATTTCTCAATTCTATGGAAAATCAACTTTGTGTATATCCGGAGGATTTGCATCATCCAGCTTTAAGCATGGAAATCACCTTTACTGTTTCTCCTCCAGTTCATCAGTTTCCATCTGCAGTTTCCTTCTGATACATTTCCCTGGCTTAAACCACTCTCTGCTGAGTGTTGATTGGAGTTTTCTAGAGCTGCATAATAACGCTAATGATACTGTCAGCGGTTTCTGCGAGGTGCTGAATGCGACTCTACGTCGGTTTGTGCCGTGTGTCCGGGTTTCGGAGTCACACTACCCTCCTTGGTTTGATCTTGAAATTAAGAGGAACTTAAAGTTAAAAAAACTATTACCGACGCAGGTGGTAATCAACTTCTTCTGTGCTTTACCGTCGGGAATTTCAACGCATGCGTAAACTTCTAAAGGAACAAACATCTGTGGCTTACTCGTCCTACATTGTTAAGGCTGAGGATTGCATCAAGGAGGACCCTACAAAGATCGGGAGCTTTATTGAGCAGAGAAAGGGTACCTCCCGTATTCCTACCAGACTGACAGATGGTCATGCCGAATTTGTAATTCCTAAAGAAATCGTAGATGCTTTTGCTGGCCGTTTTTCGTCGTCTTTTGCAAATTTTACGCAGTATGCATCATCGACCTTGGAGGATCGCGGGCAAATAGATGTCGTCTACACCGACTTTAGCAAGGCTTTTGAGAGGATACACCACCCTATGCTACTGGAGAAGCTTGGTCTGATTGGTTTTTGTCCGGCTGCTTCGAGCTTGGTGGACTCTCCTACCTGTGTGATAGGAGAACATACGTCTTTTATAACTGGAAGTATATAAGTCTCGTGAGGTTATTGCCACTTCCGGCGTCCCGCAGGGTTCAAACCTGGGTCCCCTACTATTCATCATTTTTGTTAATGACCTGTTGAATGCACTCTCCTGTCATGCCCTTGCGTACGCGGATGACTTGAAGCTATATGCTCCTATACCATACCTCTTAGTGCGATACGTACGGTCTACCACTCAACATTGGCAAGTGCCAGTTCATGTCGTATAGTCGTAGGCGTATTCTGGTAGCATCCGCCTATCAACTATCTGGGAAGACATTGCATGCGGTTACCGGCGTGAAAGATTTGGCAGTGTGGTTTGATGGGCGGGTTGACTTTTCTCACCACCTGGAATGTTTGTGTTCGGGCGCCTCTCGTTCTCTGGGCTTTGTGTTGCGGATGTGCAGAATGTTCGAGAGTCCTTCCGTTTTTAAGTCGCTTTTCTACGCGTTTGTCAGGAGCAAGCTGGAGTATGCGTCGCTGGTCTGGTACCCCAATTACACCTCTCACCAGCTACTT
>CAXIES010000375.1:2500-20440 GCA_964023965.1 Melinopterus prodromus
TTCCTCTACTTTAATTTATTAATTAACTATTTTGTCGAAATTACAGAAATGGCGGCTCATTTGCAAAATCATTGAAAAAGGCTTAGAATAAACTACCAGTTCCTTTCGACCCTTTTGAACCAAAAGCTTTTCAGCTCTAAGTTTGGTCATAAAACCTCTAAATATAAACTTTCGTCCCGATACCTTTAGTAGTTTCTCCAGAATCGTCGTCACAAAAATCGTTTACACACGCACACACACACACACACACACACACACACACACACACACACACACACACACACACACACACACACACACACACACACACACACACAGACATTTTTTTGTACCTTGGTCAAAAATGTTCAGGGGACCCAAAAAGACCTATTTCCGCTAAAATCTCAATTTTTTTTTCGGCATGATTACAATACTTTAGCATACTGCGTATGATAAAGTAAAAAATCTGATGTGGCCAGGCACATGACTTTATCATACAATATATAAAATTAATAGTTTAGCTGTGTAAATCGTAGGTATTGTCAAAGCATCAGCATTTAACACTACCTACACTACGTCATTAGAATAATAGTTATTTATGTCACAAATGCCGAAAGTACGGAATAGCGCGACGAGCGGTGATGCGGCGCGTCACCGAAGGCAGAGTGTCGCCGTCGCATGTGAGCGAGTCGCGCTATCTAGTTTTTGGCAGGAGCGACATCAAGGTTTATTGAGTTGCTTTTTAAGAAATACGTATTAAAAAAAAATAAATAAAAAATTTCTGTATAGTAAATGCTAGGTTGGTACCACTTTGACGAAACGTCAAGTTTAAAGGTGCGTTCCGATTGGTAGGTAATGGTAGCTAATGGCGGTGGTAGAATACGAAATTATAGTATTTCTTACATATCGTGATAATGACACATATTAGTTTGCATGTACATAAACATGAGTCACTAGCAATTTCTATTGGAAATACTATAATGGCGTCTGCTACCGCTGCCATTAGCACTGAAGAAAACGCACCTTAAAAAGGTAATTCAAATTCTGACAGATTTATATTTGTTCATGACACATCCCTACCAACATACTAAAATAAAACTACACTCATCGCTATAATATTCTTATAATATTCTCAATTTATCGTTTTTAGAATTAGATATAAAGACGGGTTGATATTTCTTATCAACAAACAATCAAATTGGAGATCTTATTTTGTTTGAAATTTGTATTTTATAATTTGCCGCACTAGAGCGGCAACGTTCCATAGTGGTTCTCCAACCTCTGATGAGATCAACTGTTTTCGAATATGACAACACAAAAAATATTTGTCAAAATCCTAGCTACTATGTAGTTTCATATTAATGCAGATGCGACCGATCTCGATCAAATAGAATTTGCTCTTGCAGCTAAACTATGAATTTTACCAAAAAATGTCATAAACATAAATGATTCAAAATTTCCTCTACTTTAATTTATTATTTAACTATTTTGATAAAATTACAGAAATGGCGGCTCATTTGCAAAATCCTTGAAAAAGGCTTAGAATAAACTACCAGTTCCTTTGGATCCTTGTGAACCAGAAGCTTTTCAGCCCTAAGTTAGGTCATGAAACTTCTAAATATGAACTTTCGTTCCGATACCTTCAGTAGTTTCTCCGGAATCGTCTCCACAAAAATCGTTTACACACACACACACACACACACACACACAGACATTTTTTTGTACCTTGGTCAAAAATGTTCAGGTGACCCAAAAAGACATATTTCCGCTTAAATCTCAAAAATCTGATGTGGCCAGGCACATGACTTTATCATACAGTATATAAAATTATTAGTTTAGCAGCATGAGAATCTATTCTATTGAGATAAATCGCAGGTATTGTCAAAGCATCAGCATTTGACACTACCTACACTACGTCATTAGAATAATAGTTATTTATGTCACAAATGCCGAAAGTACGGAATAGCGCGACGAGCGGTGATGCGGCGCGTCACCGAAGGCGGAGTGTCGCCGTTGCATGTGAGCGAGTCGCGCTATCTAATTTTTGGCAGGAGCGACATCAACGTTTATTGTGTGCTTTTTAACAAATACGTATTAAAGAAAATAAATAAAAAAATTCTGTATAGTAAATGCTAGGTTGGTACCACATTCACGAAACGTCAAGTTTAAAGGTGCGTTCCGATTGGTACGTAATGGTAGCTAATGGCGGTGGTAGAATACGAAATTATAGTATTTCTTACATTCGTGATAATGACACATATTAGTTTGTATGTACATAAACATGAGTCACTAGCAATTTTCTATTTGAAATACTATAATGGCGCCTGCTACCACTGCCATTATCACTAATGAACACGCACCTTAAAAATGTAATTCATATTCTGACAGATTTATATTTGTTCATGACACATCCCTACCAACATACTAAAATAAAACTACACTCATCGCTATACTTTATTTATAATTTTCTCAATTTATCGTTTTTAGAATTAGATATAAAGACGGGTGGATATTTCTTATCAACAAACAATCAAATTGGTGATCTTATTTTATTTGAAATTTGTATTTTATAATTTGCCGCACTAGAGCGGCAACGTTCCATAGTGGTTCTCCAACCTCTGATCACCTCTGATGAGATCAGCTGTTTTGGAATGTGACAACACAAAAAATATTTGTCAAAATCCTGGCTACTATGTAGTTTCCTATTAATGGAAATGCGACCGATCTCGATCAAATAGAATTTGCTCTTGCAGCTAAACTATGAATTTTACCAAAATATGTCATAAACATAAATTATTCAAAATTTCCTCTAGTTTAATTTATTATTTAACTATTTTGACGAAATTACAGAAATGGCGGCTCATTTGCAAAATCCTTGAAAAAGGCTTAGAATAAACTACCAGTTCCTTTGGAGCCATTTGAACCAAAAGCTTTTCAGCTCTAAGTTAGGTCATGAAACTTCTAAATATGAACTTTCGTTCCGATACCTTCAGTAGTTTCTCCGGAATCGTCTCCACAAAAATCGTTTACACACACACGCACACACACACACACACACACACACACACACACACACACACACACACACACACACACACACACACACACACACACACACACACACACACACACACACACACACACACACACACACACACACACACACACACACACACACACACACACACACACACAGACATTTTTTTGTACCTTGGTCAAAAATGTTCAGGGGACCCATAAAGACCTATTTCCGCTAAAATCTCAATTTTTTTTTCCGGCATGATTTCAATACTTTACATACTGCGTGTGATAAAGTAAAAAAATCTGATGTGGCCAGGCACATGACTTTATCATACAATATATAAAATTAATAGTTTAGCTGCATGAGAATCTATTTGACTGAGATAAATCGTGTGTGCATTAAAATTAAACTAGTTAGCCAGGATTTGACAGATATTTTGATAGTCAATAGTATCAATCGAAGGTATTGTCAAAGCATCAGCATTTGACACTACCTACTGTCATCAGAATAATAGTTGTTTATCTCACAAGTGCCGAAAGTACGGAATAGCACAACGAGCACGTGAGCGAGTCGCGCTATGTTGTTTTCGGCAGGAGTGACATCAACGTTTTTTGTGTTGCTTTTTGAGAAATACGTATTTTAAAAAAATTTTAAAAATGGTTATATTTCGGTATAGAAAATGTTAGGTTGATACCACTTCTACGAAATGTCAGTTTAAAAAGCTAATTCAAATTCTGACAGATATATATTCGTTCATGACACTGTAGATGACGTTCCATAGCGGTTCTCCGAGTGTGACAGCGTGGTGACAGCCATAGACATTTCTGTGGTGATAGCACAAAAAAAATATTTGTCAAAATCCTGGCTACTATGTAGTTTCCTATCAATGCAGATGCGACCGATCTCGATCAAATAGAATTTGCTCTTGCAGCTAAACTATTAATTTTACCAAAAAATGTTATAGGCATAAATTATTCAAAATTTCCTCTGCTTTAATTTATTATTTAACTATTTTGACGAAATTACAGAAATGGCGGCTCATCTGCAAAATCGTTGAAAAATGCTAAGAGTAAATAGCCGGTTCCTTTGGACCCTTTTGAACCAAAAGCTTTTCAGCTCTAAGTTTGGTCATAAAACTTCTAAATATGAACTTTCGTCCCGATACCTTTAGTAGTTTCTCCGGAATCGTCGTCACAAAAATCGAGTACACACATACGCACACACACACACACACACACACATACACACACACACACACACACACAGACATTTTTTTGTACCTTGGTCAAAAATGTTCAGGGGACCCATAATGACCTATTTCCGCTAAAATCTCAATTTTTTTTTTCGGCATGATTACAATACTTTACCATACTACGTATGATAAAGTAAAATACAGACTATTTATCATTTATTTGTAAAATCGGGCCTACATATTCATAAATTACATACATTTATAAACCCAGTCTTACTAAACAATAGACTGTTAGTTTTAGAATACCAGAACGCCAGTAATGCATACCAACAGATGAAATTGGGGCTGGCATGTCCACAGCACACCGTTCAGAAAAATGCTTATAGCTCGGAAACGAATGGAGCACAAAACTTCTAGTTAGCAGCACTAAACAGCACAAAACTGACATAATAAAATTTTTAAATTTCGTATGTGAGGGGCTGATGTCATGGACCCACTAACAACTGCAATGGTTGACTTTCAAAGTTAAAGTTTGCTCATGCAGCTAAACTATTAATTTCACCAAAAAAATTCATAGACATTCCGTAGACATTCCTCTACTTTAATTTCAATCAAAAAACTGGTACACACGCACACGGACACGCACGCGCACGCGCGCGCACACGCACACGGACACGCACGCGCACGCGCACACGCACACGCACCCGCACGCGCACTATTGCACACAATTGGTATCTCAAGAGAACACCTAATTCTTTGATTACGTTTGTTTCTATGTGAGCCAGCAATAGGGTGGCGCGTTGTCCATATTTTTTTCTCTGTTAATATGGCCGCCCCAGCAAAAGTTTTCCACTTGTATCACCGTATACCACCTGATTTTTTTTTTAACCGGACCAAGACTTCTGTCTGTTCTAAAGAACTCAATTTTCGCTGTTTTAGCAAAAAAATATGGGTTCAGTAAATTCGATACTGATAGAGTTTTAATGCTTTTAATTTAATCAATAAGATATTTTATGTTGAAAAGTGATGAGGAAATGCATTAAACTCAAGCTCAAGCCATCTGCAGAGCAGTGGATTAAAGTTTTACACTGCATTGTCAGGCAACAGGTGGAAAATATAGAAATCCTTTTGGAACTATCTCTCCTAATACATCTGACACTTTACTATTATTAAATCCTGTTTTTCTATTGTCGCTTAACGATTTTACCTTTTATCTAGTTGTTTGTCTTTTCTTGCGTTACACAGCACCCTTTGGAGTGGTATTGTTTTGGCATTCTCATCATTATCAGCTAACACTCACTGGTATCTCCACTAGTAGTGCCTTTATAGCAGTTTCATTTCGCGACGAAATCCAATATTTGTCATTGCCAAAAATGTTGATAAGACAAAAGTACTACGAACGAAAATGTTATTAGGTGTACCCTAAAATGGAGCTAATCCAGGGAGAAGAATATAAGGGAAATATTTATATAGCCAGGATTTAGTAATATAGCCGAAATGATTGCTGAAATATGTGGGAAATATTGGTGAATCATTTATTTTGACTGCAGCAAAGTGTTACATGCTCTAAAACAGTGCTACAGGATATATCTTAAGATCTTAAAGAAAAGGAGCTCAAAACATTAAAAACTCCTTGAGATTGTAGCAGGTATATAAGGGACTCCGTCCGAACCAGATTAATAGAAGAGGGCGGTTGTACGAATGAAAATAATTTAGGGAGGAAGACTGTTGGAAAATGCCATTCATCTTTCCCACCGTTTTATCTGAGTACATGTTGAAAGGTGGTACGAGTGGGCAACTTTTGCAGGGTCGGCCATTATTACTCGAGAAAAAAGGACGAAAACAAGGCCATTAGAGACAACTCGAATCTTCTTAAGAATTAGTACCCATATGAGGGTTGGTATGTCTTCTATTATTTAAATTATTTCAGGTAACTCGGTAGACAGTAACGAAATTATGAGAAGCTTTAGTATAATTATGTCTTTGAATATACTATATTTAACTAACCATACTGCTAAATCTGTACTTTATACGAACTCCCTTCTGTAAGGTACTGAATTAAATTATAAATGTACTTTCTGCAAACTCTGTAGGCATGTTTCGATCAAACTTAACACAAAATATTATTAGAAGAATATTATTCAACATTATTCATTTTACCGCATCCGCGATAAAATTCCGGCTTCAATAAACAGGGTAACCCACGCCATACGTACTGCCATCTGTTTTTTACTTTATCATACGCAGTATGTAAAGTATTGTAATCGTGCCGAAATTTTTTTGAGATTTTAGTGGAAATAGGTCTTTTTGGGTCTCCTGAACATTTTTGACCAAGGTACAAAAAAATGTCTGTGTGTGTGTGTGTGTGTGTGTGTCTGTGTGTGTGTAAACGATTTTTGTGGCGACGATTCCGGAGAAACTACTAAAGGTATCGGGACGAAAGTTCATATTTAGAAGTTTCATGATCTAACTTAGAGCTGAAAAGCTTTTGGTTCAGAAGGGTCCAAAGGAACTGAAGGTTATTCTAAGCCTTTTTCAAGGATTTTGTAAATGAGCTGCCATTTCTGTAATTTCGTCAAAATAGTTAAATAATAAATTAAAGTAGAGGAAATTTTGAATAATTTATGTCTATGACATTTTTTGGTAACATTAATAGTTTAGCTGCAAGAGGAAATTCTATTTGATCGAGATCGGTCGAATCTGCATTGATATGAAAGTACATAGTAGCCAGAATTTTGACAAATATATTTTTGTGCTGTCACACTTGAAAACAGCTGATTTCGTTAGAGGTTGGAGAACCGCTATGGAACGTTTCCGCTCTAGTGCGGCAAAGTACAAAACTCAAATTTCAAATACAATAAGATCACCAATTTGGTTGTTTATTGATAAGAAATATCAACCCGTCCTTATATCTAATTCTAAAAACGATAAATTGAGAAAATTGTAAATAAAGTATAGCGATGAGCGTAGTTTTATTTTAGTATGCTGGTACGGAAATGATATGTACAGTGTGATGAACAAATTTAAATCTGTCAGAATTTGAATTACCTTTTTAAACTTGACGTTTCGTCAAAGTGGACCAACCTAACATTTCCTATACAGAAATATAACCATTTTTTAATTATTTTTTTTTTTCAATACATGTTTGTCAAAAAGCAACACAATAAACGTTGATGTCACTCCTGCCGAAAACTAGATAGCGCGACTCGCTCACATGCGACGGCGACGCTCCGTCTTCGGTGACGCGCTGCATCACCGCACGTCGCGCTATTCCGTGCTTTCGGCACTTGTGACATAAATAACTCTTATTCTAATGACGTAGTGTAGGTAGTGTCAAATGCTGATGCTTTGACAATACCTACGATTTATCTCAATAAAGTAGATTCTCATGCAGCTAAACTATTAACTTTATATATTATTGTATGATAAAGTCATGTGCCTGGCAACATCAGATTTTTTTACTTTATCATACGCAGTATGATGAAGTATTGTAATCGTGCCGAAAAAAAAAACTGAGATTTTAGCGGAAATAGGTCTTTATGGGTCCCCTGAACATTTTTAACCAACGTACAAAAAAATGTCTGTGTGTGTGTGTGTGTGTGTGTGTGTACCCGTTTTTTTTGTGGAGACGATTCCGGAGAAACTACTAAAGGTATCGGGACGAAAGTTCATATTTAGAAGTTTCATGACTAAACTTAGAGCTGAAAAGTTTTTGGTTCAAAACGGTCCAAAGGAACTGGCTGTTTCCTCTAAGCATTTTTCATGGATTTTGCAAATGAGCTGCCATTTCTGTAATTTCGTCAAAATAGTTAAATAATAAATGAAAGTAGAGGAAATTTTGAATAATTTATGCCTATGATATTTTTTGGTAGAATTAATAGTTTAGCTTCAAGAGCAAATTCTATTTGATCGAGATCGGTCGCATTTGCATTGATATGAAACTACATAGTAGCATGGATTTGACAAATATTTTTTTGAGCTGTCACTACCGAAATGTCTATGGCTGTCACACTCGAAAACAGCTGATTTTATCAGAGGTTGGAGAACCGCTATGGAACGTTGCCGCTCTAGTGCGGCAATGTACAAAATTCAAATAAAATAATATCACCAATTTGATTGTTGTTATATCTAATTGTAAAAACAATAAATTGAGAAAAATGTAAATAAAGTATAGCGATGAGTGTAGTTATATTTTAGTATGTTGGTACGGATGTGACATCTACAGTGTCATGAACGAATACAAATCTGTCAGAATTTGAATTAGCTTTTTAGACTTGACGTTTGGTAGAAGCGGTATTAACCTAACATTTCCTATACAGAAATATAACAATTATTGATTTTTGAGATAAATAACTATTATTCTGATGACAGTAGTTAGTGTGAAATGCTGATGCTTTGACAATACCTGCTATTGATACTATTGACTATTAAAATATCTGTCAAATTCTGGCTAACTAGTTTAATTTTAATGCAGACACGATTTATCTCAATCAAATAGATTCTCATGCAGCTAAACTATTAATTTTATATTTTGTATGATAAAGTCATGTGCCTGGCCACATCAGATTTTTTTTAATTTATGGTGCTGGACAAATGAAATTTTAAGGAGTTTTATAGACAACATACTATTTTTTGGGATACTCTTGAGGTTAGTATAACGTGCGATTTCTTCCGGAACTGCCGTCATGAACCTTTAAATGGTACCCTGTATTATTTCCATGATATTTTCAATCATGATGACATTCTGAATACAAAAACATATTAACCGTCAATTTTTATCACCGTATAAACAAAAAATCTGATGTGGCCAGGCACATGACTTTATCATACAATATATAAAATTAATAGTTTAGCTGCATGACAATCTATTCTATTGAGATAAATCGTACGTATTGTCAAATCATCAGCATTTGACACTACCTACACTACGTCATTAGAATAATAGTTATTTATGTCACAAATGCCGAAAGTACGGAATAGCGCGACGAGCGGTGATGCGGCGCGTCACCGAAGGCGGAGTGTCGCCGTCGCATATGAGCGAGTCGGCTATCTAGTTTTTGGCAGGAGCGACATCAACGCTTATTGTGTTGCTTTTTAAGAAATACGTATTTAAAAAAAAAATAAATGATTTCTGTATAGTAAATACTAGGTTGGTACCACTTTGACGAAACGTCAAGTTTATAGGTGCGTTCCGATTAGTAGGTAATGGTAGCTAATGGCAGTGGTAGAATACGAAATTATAGTGTTTCTTACATATCGTGATAATGACACATATTAGTTTGCATGTGCATAAATATGAGTCACTATCAATTTTCTATTGGAAATACTATAACGGCGTCTGCTACCACTGCCATTATCACTAATGAAAACGCACCTTAAAAAGGTAATTAAAATTCTGACAGATTTATATTTGTTCATGACACATCCCTACCAAAATACTAAAATAAAACTACACTCATCGCTATACTTTATTTATAATTTTCTCAATGTATCGTTTTTGGAATTAGATATAAAGACGGTTTGATATTTCTTATCAACAAATAATCAAATTGGTGATCTTACTTTATTTGAAATTTGTATTTTAAAATTTGCCGCACTACAGCGGCAACGTTCCATAGTGGTTCTCCAACCTCTGATGAGATCAGCTGTTTTCGAATGTGACAACACAAAAATATATTTGTCAAAATCCTGGCTACTATGTAATTTCATATCAATGCAGATGCGACCGATCTCGATCAAATAGAATTTGCTCTTGAAGCTAAACTATTAATTTTACCAAAAAATTTCATAGGCATAAATTATTCGAAATTTCCTCTACTTTAATTTATTAATGAACTATTTTGTCGAAATTACAGAAATGGCGGCTCATTTCCAAAATCCTTCAAAAAGGCTTAGAATAACCTAAACAGCTAAACTATTAATTTTACCAAAATATTACATAGGCATAAATTATTCAGAATTCCCTCTACTTTAATTTATTATTTAACTATTTTGACGAAATTAGAGAAATAGCGGCTCATTTGCAAAATCCTTGAAAAAGGCTTAGAATAAACTACCAGTTCCTTTGGACCATTTTTAACCAAAAGCTTTTCAGCTCTAAGTTAGGTCATGAAACTTCTAATTATGAACTTTCGTCCCGATACCTTTAGTAGTTTTTCCGGAATCATCGCCACAAAAATCGTTTACACACACACGCACGCACGCACGCACACACACACACACACACACACAGACATTTTTTACTTTATCATACGCAGTATGATAAAGTATTGTAATCGTGCCGAAAAAAAAAATTGAGATTTTAGCGGAAATAGGTCTTTATGGGTCCCCTGAACATTTTTGACCAAGGTACAAAAAAATGTCTGTGTGTGTGTGTGTATGTATGTGTGTGTGTAAACGATTTTTGTGGCGACGATTCCGGACAAACTACTAAAGGTATCGGAACGAAAGTTCATATTTAGAAGTTTTGTTACCAAACTTAGAGCTGAAAAGCTTTTGGTTGAAAAGGGTCCAAAGGAACTGGTAGTTTATTCTAAGCCTTTTTGAAGGATTTTGCAAATGAGCCGCCATTTCTGTAATTTCGACAAAATAGTTAATTAATTAATTAAAGTAGAGGAAATTTTGAATAATTTATGCCTATGACATTTTTTGGTAAAATTAATAGTTTAGCTTCAAGAGCAAATTCTATTTGATCGAGATCGGTCACATCTGCATTGATATGAAATTACATAGTAGCCAGGATTTTGACAAATACTTTTTTGTGTTGTCACATTCGAAAACAGCTGATCTCATCAGAGGTTGGAGAACCACTATGGAACGTTGCCGCTGTAGTGCGGCAAATTATAAAATACAAATTTCAAATAAAATAAGATCACCAATTTCATTGTTTGTTGATAAGAAATATCAACCCGTCTTTATATCTAATTCTAAAAACGATAAATTGAGAAAATTATAAATAAAGTATAGCGATGAGTGTAGTTTTATTTTAGTATGTTGGTAGGGATGTGTCATCAACAAATATAAATCTGTCAGAATTTGAATTACCTTTTTAAGGTGCGTTTTCATTAGTGATAATGGCAGTGGTAGCAGACTCCGTTATAGTATTTCCAATAGAAAATTGCTAGTGGCTCATGTTTATGTACATGCAAACTAATATGTGTCATTATCACGATATGTAAGAAATACTATAATTTCGTATTCTACCACCGCCATTAGCTACCATTACCTACCAATCGGAATGCACCTTTAAACTTGACGTTTCGTCAAAGTGGTACCAACATAGCATTTACTATACAGAAATCATTTATTTATTTTTTTAACGTATTTCTTAAAAAGCAACACAATAAACGTTGATGTCGCTCCTCCCAAAAGCTAGATAGCGCGACTCGTTGACATGCGACCGGGACACGTCGCTATTCGTCGCGCTATTCCGTACTTTCGGCATTTGTGACATAAATAACTATTATTCTAATGACGTAGTGTAGGTAGTGTCAAATGCTGATGCTTTGACAATACCTACGATTTATCTCAATAGAATAGATTCTCATGCAGCTAAACTATTAATTTTATATATTGTATGATAAAGTCATGTGCCTGGCCACATCAGATTTTTTTTATTTGTACCTTGGTCAAAAATGTTCAGGGGACCCAAAAAGACCTATTTCCGCTAAAATCTCAATTTTTTTTTCGGCATGATTACAATACTTTAGCATACTGCGTATGATAAAGTAAAAAATCTGATGTGGTCAGGCACATGACTTTATCATACAATATATAAAATTAATAGTTTAGCTTCATGAGAATCAATTCTATTGAGATACATCGTACGTATTGTCAAATCATCAGCATTTGACACTACCTACACTACGTCATTAGAATAATAGTTATTTATGTCACAAATGCCGAAAGTACGGAATAGCGCGACGAGCGGTGATGCGGCGCGTCACCGAAGGCGGAGTGTCGCCGTCGCATATGAGCGAGTCGGCTATCTAGTTTTTGGCAGGAGCGACATCAACGTTTATTGTGTTGCTCTTTAAGAAATACGTATTTAAAAAAAAAATTAATGATTTCTGTATAGTAAATGCTAGGTTGGTACCACTTTGACGAAACGTCAAGTTTAAAGGTGCGTTCCGATTAGTAGGTAATGGTAGCTAATGGCGGTGGTAGAATACGAAATTATAGTGTTTCTTACATATCGTGATAATGACACATATTAGTTTGCATGTGCATAAACATGAGCCACTATCAATTTTCTATTGGAAATACTATAACGGCGTCTGCTACCACTGCCATTATCACTAATGAAAACGCACCTTAAAAAGGTAATTAAAATTCTGACAGATTTATATTTGTTCATGACACATCCCTACCAAAATACTAAAATAAAACTACACTCATAGCTATACTTTACTTATAATTTTCTCAATGTATCGTTTTTTAATTAGATATAAAGACGGGTTGATATTTCTTATCAACAAATAATCAAATTGGTGATCTTACTTTATTTGAAATTTGTATTTTAAAATTTGCCGCACTACAGCGGCAACGTTCCATAGTGGTTCTCCAACCTCTGATGAGATCAGCTGTTTTCGAATGTGACAACACAAAAAAAAAATCTGATGTGGCCAAGCACATGACTTTATCATACAAAATATAAAATTAATAGTTTAACTGCATGAGAATCTATTTGATTGAGATAAATCGTGTCTGCAATAAAATAAAACTAGTTAGCCAGGATTTGACAGATATTTTGATAGTCAATAGTATAAATAGTAGGTATTGTCAAAGCATCAGCATTTGACAGTACCTACTGTCATCAGAATGATAGTTATTTATCTCACAAGTGCCGAAAGTACGGAAAAGCGCGAAGAACGGGGATGCGGCGCGTCACCGATGGCGGAGTGTCGGCGTCGCATGTGAGCGGGTCGCGCTATGTAGTTTTCGGCAAGAGTGATATCAACGTTTTTTGGGTTGCTTTTTGAAAAATACGTATTTAAAAAAATTCAAAAATGATTATATTTCTGTATAGGAAATGTTCGGTTGATACCACTTCTACGAAACGTTAAGTTTAAAAAGCTAATTCAAATTCTGACAGATTTATATTCGTTCATGACACTGTAGATGTCACATCCGTACCAACATACGAAAATATAACTACACTCATGGCTATACTTTTATTTACAATTTTCTCAATTTATCGTTTTTACAATTAGATATAACAACGGGTTGATATTTCTTATCAACAAACAATCAAATTGGTGATCTTATTTTATTTGAATTTTGAAATTTGTACTTAGCCGCACTAGAGCAGCGGCAACGTTCTAGAGCGGTTCTCCAATCTCTGATTAAATCAGCTGTTTTCGAGTTTTCGATAGACATTTCTGTGGTGACAGCACAAAAAAGTATTTGTCAAATCCAGGCTACTATGTAGTTTCATATTAATGCAGATGCGACCGATCTCGATCAAATAGAATTTGCTCCAGCAGCTAAACTATTAATTTTACTAATAATTGATAAGGAGAACATGAAAGGTAGAGTTCGAGCTGCTTTCAATGTGTTATGTGCTAACTCAATCAGGGACGCCACCAACAATAATATGTTAAAAAGAATAGGAGCATGTTTAGCAGAAAACGGCAACGTTTACTGAAATTGCATTAAGCATTTTTTTAAATTAATTTTACGATTTTATTTTATTTTTATTATTCCCACTCCAAACACCTTCTGGTGTCACCACTCCATTCATATATAAAGACCCGGCTCAACCGACGACATTATCTTCTTAGCACTTGGTTTGATAACAGTCCTGAAAATGCCTCTTGCAACAGAGCGCGAAACGTCGACCGGAAATCAATGTATCATTGTAGTTTAATGTAGGCTTATAATTTTATAAATACTTAATTAATTATAATGAAAAATGACCTAAAAGACTTGTTTAATAAAATTCAGTTTATTCCAAATTGTTCAGTCGTTTTCAAAAGGTATCTAGATCTGGCAATGTTTGCAATTTCTACGTGATGTTTAAAAATCGATTTCAGTACGTACAAGTACATTTTAGGTATAGGACATTGTACACAAAGTTGATATACAATGTTCCATAGAATTGAGAAATGTATTCATATGTATCCTCGAATTCAACTTTGATCTTTTAATTTGAACACCCTGTATAACTTGTCGGAGAGTTCTACCGATGTGCCGATAACGCGTTACCTTCACAACAATTTTGCCGGACAACTTTTTTCCAACGGTCACAGGAGATAATTTATAAGTAATTGAAAGTAACCGTGCAGCAGTCATTTTTTAACGAAAAATATCAATATCTCAAAAATCACACATGTTAGGTGGGAATGTAACATAAAATTGATCTAAAATTTAATGTCATTTTAAAAATGCGATAAAATACAGAGTGTTCCATTTGAAATACAAAAGTTTACATCATTTCGGAATAGCGCGACGAGCGGTGATGCGGAAGGCGAACGTCGCCGTCGCACGTGAGCGACTCGCGCTATCTAGTTTTTTGGGATGAGTGACATCAACGTTTATTGTGTTGCTTTTTGAGAAACATGTATTTAAAAATAAATAAATAAAAATGGTCATATTCCTGTATAGGAAATGTTAGGTTGGTACCACTTTGACGAAACTTCAAGTTTAATTCAAATTCTGACAGATTTACATTTGTTCATGACACTGTAGATGTCACATCCGTACCAACATACTAAAGTAAAACTACACTCATCGCTATACTTTATTTACAATTTTCGCAATTTATCGTTTTTAGAATTAGATATAAAGACTGGTTGATGTTTCTTATCAACAAACAATCAAATTGGTGATCTTATTTTATTTGAAATTTGTATTTTGTAATTTGCCGCACTAGAGCGGCAACGTTCCATAGCGGTTCTCCAACCTCTGATGAAATCAGCTGTTTTCTAGTGTGACAGCACAAAAAAAAATTGTCAACATCCTGGCTACTATGTAGTTTCATATCAATGCAGATGCGACCGATCCCGATCAAATAGAATTTGCTCTTGCAGCTAAACTATTAATTTTACCAAAAAATGTTATAGGCATAAATTATTCAAAATTTCCTCTACTTTAATTTATTATTTAACTATTTTGACGAAATTACAGTAATGGCGGCTCATTTGCAAAATCCTTGAAAAAGGCTTAGAATAAACTCCCAGTTCCTTTGGACCCTTTTGAACCAAAACCTTTTCAGCTCTAAGTTAGGTCATGAAACTTCTAAATATGAACTTTCGTCCCGATGCCTTTAGTAGTTTCTCCGGAATCGTCGCCACAAAAATCATTTACACACATACACACACACACACACAGACATTTTTTTGTACCTTGGTCAAAAATGTCCAGGGGACCCAAAAAACCCTATTTCCGCTAAAACCTCAATTTTTTTTTTCGGCATGATTACAATACTTTAGCATACTGCGTATGATATAGTAATATTTGTCAAAATCCTGGCTACTATGTAATTTCATATCAATGCAGATGCGACCGATCTCGATCAAATAGAATTTGCTCTTGACGCTAAACTATTAATTTTACCAAAAAATTTCATAGGCATAAATTATTCGAAATTTCCTCTACTTTAATTTATTAATGAACTATTTTGTCGAAATTACAGAAATGGCGGCTCATTTCCAAAATCCTTCAAAAAGGCCTAGAATAACCTAAAAAGCTAAACTATTAATTTTACCAAAATATTACATAGGCATAAAATATTCAGAATTTCCTCTACTTTAATTTATTATTTACCTATTTTGACGAAATTAGAGAAATAGCGGCTCATTTGCAAAATCCTTGAAAAAGGCTTAGAATAAACTACCAGTTCCTTTGGACCCTTTTTAACCAAAAGCTTTTCAGCTCTAAGTTAGGTCATGAAACTTCTAATTATGAACTTTCGTCCCGATACCTTTAGTAGTTTTTCCGGAATCATCGCCACAAAAATCGTTTACACACACACGCACGCACGCACACACACACACACACACACACACAGACATTTTTTTGTACCTTGGTCAAAAATGTTCAGGGGACCCAAAAAGACCTATTTCCGCTAAAATCTCAATTTTTTTTTTCGGCATGATTACAATACTTTAGCATACTGCGTATGATAAAGTAAAAAGTTACTTTTTCGTTGCTTTTATGATAAAAATTGACGATCGATATGTTTTTGTGTTCAGAATGCCATCCTGATTCAAAATAGCACACAAATAATATTAGTCCGGGAGGTAATAAGAGAATTTTCCGATTCATTTTCGCAAGCTTCATTTTTACTTTATCATACGCAGTATGTAAAGTATTGTAATCGTGCCGAAAAAATTTTTCGAGATTTTAGCGGAAATAGGTCTTTATGGGTCCCCTGAACATTTTTGACCAAGGTCCAAAAAAATGAAAGGTGCGTTCCGATTGGTAGGTAATGGTAGCTAATGGCGGTGGTACAATACGAAATTATAGTATTTCTTACATATCGTGATAATGACACATATTAGTTTGCATGTACATAAACATGAGTCACTATCAATTTTCTATTGGAAATACTATAACGGCGTCTGCTACCACTGCTATTATCACTAATGAAAACGCACCTTAAAAAGGTAATTCAAATTCTGACAGATTTATATTTATTCATGACACATCCCTACCAACATACTAAAATAAAACTACACTCATCGCTATACTTTATTTATAATTTTCTCGTATCGTTTTTAGAATTAGATATAAAGACGGGTTGATATTTCTTATCAACAAACAATCAAATTGGTGATCCTACTTTATTTGAAATTAGTATTTTATAATTTGCCGCACTACAGCGGCAACATTCCATAGTGGTTCTCCAACTTCTCCTCTGATGAGATCAGCTGTTTTCGAATGTGACAACACAAAAAAATATTTGTCAAAATCCTGGCTACTATGTAATTTCATATCAATGCAGATGGGACCGATCTCGATCAAATAGAATTTGCTCTTGAAGCTAAACTATTAATTTTACCAAAAAATTTCATAGTCATAAATTATTCAAAATTTCCTCTACTTTAATTTATTAATTAACTATTTTTTCGAAATTACAGAAATGGCGGCCCATTTCCAAAATCCTTCAAAAAGGCTTAGAATAAACTAAAAAGCTAAACTATTAATTTTACCAAAAAATGTCATAGGCATAAATTATTCAGAATTTCCTCTACTTTAATTTATTATTTAACTATTTTCACGAAATTAGAGAAATGGCGGCTCATTTCCAAAATCCTTGAAAAAGGCTTAGAATAAACTACCAGTTCCTTTGGACCCTTTTTAACCAAAAGCTTTTCAGCTCTAAGTTAGGTCATGAAACTTCTAATTATGAACTTTCGTCCCGATACCTTTAGTAGTTTTTCCGGAATCATCGCCACAAAAATCGTTTACACACACACGCACGCGCGCACACACACACACACACACACAGACATTTTTTTGTACCTTGGTCAAAAATGTTCAGGGGACCCAAAAAGACCTATTTCCGCTAAAATCTCAATTTTTTTTTCGGCATGATTACAATACTTTACCATACTGCGTATGATAAAGTAAAAATTATGTCCGCAAGGATGAAATGTGATTGAATTGCTTCTTTTTATATCAGCAAACCCAAAAATAATAGTCTGCCACTAATAAGATACCACGAAGGTCGTCTGCCAAGCCTATGAAGTTGCGCTCAGCATGCACCGCGCGAGAACCACGGCCGAGACGGCGCGCCGTAGCC
>CAXIES010000376.1:0-7500 GCA_964023965.1 Melinopterus prodromus
CTCGTCTTTATCAATCTACGCTGCGGGCCGACGTCGGTCGTACACGACATGACCGACCGGACCGTCCGCCGCGCTCCGCCGGCGTGCCACTGCACCTCCGACAAGGGAGGCCGGGGCCGGATTCGGGGCGCTGGGGTCCGGCGGCCGCTATACGACCGCGACGACGGCGCGACGCACTCGTCTTCATTAATTTACGCTGCGGACCGACGTCGGTCGTACACGACATGACCGACCGGACCGTCCGCCGCGCTCCGCCGGCGTTCCTCTGCACCTCCGACAAGGGAGGCCGGGGCCGGTTTCGGGGCGCTGGGGTCCGGCGGCCGCTATACGACCGCGACGACGGCGCGACGCACGACGACAAGACTGGGACGCGCGCATTAGCTCGCTGTGCCCTGACCGTCGGGGCCGGCGGGAGCGTCGCATTCACCCGTGGTTGTGACACTTAAAAACTCAAACTCCGAGGCGCGGAGCGCCGAGCCGGCTGCGCGGTGGCTGCCGGCGGCGCTTTTACGTACGCAGTATCTCTCGGCCTGAGCGGCACGGGGGGCGCTCTCGTCATCGGACCTCTCGACTAGGTACCTGACTTCCGGCGTGCCGACCCTCGCGGGTCGGCCGACGCCTCGGACTTCGTTAGTCCTTAACAGTTCGAATCAGTTCGACCGGCACTCGTACGGCCGACGCGACCGCCGTCGTAGACGTGGTCGGCCGAGGGCGCCATTAATATTCATTCATTATTAATATCGATCCGTGCATCGTATTAATTAATTGTACGTAATGTTTTATAAACATTCGTTAATGATCCTTCCGCAGGTTCACCTACGGAAACCTTGTTACGACTTTTACTTCCTCTAAATGATCAAGTTTGGTCATCTTCCCAGCATCATCGGCGACGTCGAAACGCCACCGCGCACCGGTCCGAAGACCTCACTAAATCATTCAATCGGTAGTAGCGACGGGCGGTGTGTACAAAGGGCAGGGACGTAATCAACGCGAGCTTATGACTCGCGCTTACTGGGAATTCCTCGTTCATGGGGAACAATTGCAAGCCCCAATCCCTAGCACGAAGGAGGTTCAGCGGGTTACCCGGGCCGTTCGGCCAGGGAAGACACGCTGATTCCTTCAGTGTAGCGCGCGTGCGGCCCAGAACATCTAAGGGCATTACAGACCTGTTATTGCTCAATCTCGTGCGGCTAGAAGCCGCCTGTCCCTCTAAGAAGAATTAATTGTACGCCGACAGTAAAAATCGCGCACGACCGCGACGCGAGCGCCGGGTCGGCGGACCTTTGAGATGTCGAAAATACGCCTAGTTAGCAGGCTAGAGTCTCGTTCGTTATCGGAATTAACCAGACAAATCGCTCCACCAACTAAGAACGGCCATGCACCACCACCCACCGAATCAAGAAAGAGCTCTCAATCTGTCAATCCTTCCGGTGTCCGGGCCTGGTGAGGTTTCCCGTGTTGAGTCAAATTAAGCCGCAGGCTCCACTCCTGGTGGTGCCCTTCCGTCAATTCCTTTAAGTTTCAGCTTTGCAACCATACTTCCCCCGGAACCCAAAAGCTTTGGTTTCCCGGAAGCTGCCCGCCGAGTCATCGGAGGAACGTCGGCGGATCGCTAGCTGGCATCGTTTATGGTTAGAACTAGGGCGGTATCTGATCGCCTTCGAACCTCTAACTTTCGTTCTTGATCAATGAAAGCGTTTTTGGCAAATGCTTTCGCTTCTGTCCGTCTTGCGACGATCCAAGAATTTCACCTCTAACGTCGCAATACGAATGCCCCCATCCGTTCCTATTAATCATTACCTCGGGGTTCCGAAAACCAACAAAATAGAACCGAGGTCCTATTCCATTATTCCATGCACACAGTATTCAGGCGAAATTTTAGCCTGCTTTAAGCACTCTAATTTGTTCAAAGTAAACGTGCCGGCCCACCTCGACACTCAATGAAGAGCACCGCGGTGGGATTGAGATTGGGCCGCCCCGAGAGGCTAAGCCCACCGGCAGGACGTCCCGCGGACACGCCAGTTAACACCGCGAGCGATGAACCGGCGGCGCGGGACACAAATTCGACTACGAGCTTTTTAACCGCAACAACTTTAATATACGCTATTGGAGCTGGAATTACCGCGGCTGCTGGCACCAGACTTGCCCTCCAATTGATCCTCGTTAAAGGGTTTAGAGTGTACTCATTCCGATTACGGGGCCTCGGATGAGTCCCGTATCGTTATTTTTCGTCACTACCTCCCCGTGCCGGGAGTGGGTAATTTGCGCGCCTGCTGCCTTCCTTGGATGTGGTAGCCGTTTCTCAGGCTCCCTCTCCGGAATCGAACCCTGATTCCCCGTTACCCGTTACAACCATGGTAGGCGCAGAACCTACCATCGACAGTTGATAAGGCAGACATTTGAAAGATGCGTCGCCGGTGCGAGACCGTGCGATCAGCAAAAAGTTATTCAGAGTCACCAAGGTGTACGACGACGGGCGAACCCGACGCCGATTGGTTTTGATCTAATAAAAGCGCTCCTTCCGTCTCCGGTCGGAGCTCTGTTTGCATGTATTAGCTCTAGAATTACCACAGTTATCCAAGTAAATGTGGGTACGATCTAAGGAACCATAACTGATTTAATGAGCCTTTCGCGGTTTCACCTTAATTTGGCTTGTACTGAGACATGCATGGCTTAATCTTTGAGACAAGCATATGACTACTGGCAGGATCAACCAGGGAGCTGTCACCCGTCCGCGGCCACGTTCGGAAGACGCGCACCGATGGTAACGCGCCGACCTGGCGTAACGCAGATCGAGAGAACAGTCGCACCTCCGGCGAGCCGAGGGCGGAGCAGAATCGTCACGCCGCTGCGAGAGCGGCGGCGGTCTGTCTTCTCGCCCGGCCCGGAAGTATACTACTACATATTACAATATATAGCAAAAACTGACCGTGTCGAAATCAGTCGGCAGCGACGAGCGCGCGCCGACCACACATTTCACGCACAGTGGAGCAGGATGCGCCGACGTCGAAATAGGACGACGTTTACTTGACGACATGACCGCCCGCAGCAGTTCTAAAGAGAATAATTTATAACGCGGAATCTCGTCCGCGAACGGCTTCAACATTCCCAGAAACACCCTTCGCTAGATTGAAAGCGACATGGTACGCGGTCTGAGCGCGCGTTTCGGAAAACTGTCGTGCCGCGCTCTCACGCTCGGTACGAGGCGAGTCGTTGCATATTTGTGGACGACGTCCAGAGGACGCCTCCGAGATTTAAGTGCGCCCGCATAAGGTGTACAACGCTAACTGCGAAAGTCAGCGTCGTCCGCGGGCATGCTGTGGCAATCGCTAATGTTACGGTTACGAGCGCTTGGCGGCGATATGTGGGAACGCAACCTTTCGGTTAAACCGCACAGCGTCAATTAAAACTCTCGTCTCTAATGGCGAACGCCGGTTCTTCGCGAACGAAGCTTACCGAGGCGCTCTCTAGCCACCAGCAGATCAAAGTCAACAACGCGTGCGGCCCGGCAGAGAGCATCTTTATCGTTTACTAATACCAAGACTGTCGACTCGTCGCAACTAAACGGGATCGAGCGGAACCGGACGGCGTTAGCCGTCGCGGACTCACCTCTCCCTATATAAGCGCAACGGACCGAGTACGGGTTGCGAAACGCTAGTACGGGTCGCTCCCGGCTCGCTCGAACGGATACCGCCGACGCTCGCGCGGACTTATCGCACTTTTCGCCTTGGTCCCCGTCCGGGTCGAGTTCGAAATTTTGGAAATATTTTTTTTTTTGAAAAATTTTTTTTTTTTTGGAAATTTTTTTTTTCTTTCAAATGTTCTCTCCGGCGCTCTCTGCTAAATTTTTGGATTTTTTTTTTTGAAAATTTTTTTTTCTTTCAAAAGTTCCGTCCAGCGCTCCCTGCTGAAATTTTTGGATTTTGGAAATTTTGTCTTTCGGGTGGCGCTGGATGTCGATCGAGCGCGCCGCCGTAGTCCAGCCGACCGCCCGCGCGCCGTCGCCGGCCGGGTAGCGCTCGGTACATTTCGCCCCGCTCGACGACGGGAGACTCGCGCTGTCGATCGAGCGCGCCGCCGGAGTCCAGCCGACCGCCCGCGCGCCGTCGCCGGCCGGGTAGCGCTCGGTACATTTCGCCCCGCTCGACGACGGGAGACTCGCGCTGTCGATCGAGCGCGCCGCCGGAGTCCAGCCGACCGCCCGCGCGCCGTCGCCGGCCGGGTAGCGCTCGGTAGATTTCGCCCCGCTCGACGACGGGAGACCCGCGCTGTCGATCGAGCGCGCCGCCGGAGTCCAGCCGACAGCCTGCGCGCCGTCGCCGGCCGGGTAGCGCTCGGTACATTTCGCCCCGCTCGACGACGGGAGACTCGCGCTGTCGATCGAGCGCGCCGCCGGAGTCCAGCCGACCGCGCTCGCGCCGTCAACGGCCCCATAAAAGATTTTCTTGAAATTTTCTTTTTCGCCTATAAGTCCCGGCCAGCGCTCTCTGCAAAATTTTAGAAATTTTTTTTTTTTGAAAAATTTTTTTTTTGAAAATTTTTTTTTTCTTTCAAAAGTTCCGTCCAGCGCTCTCTGCTGAAATTTTTGGATTTTGGAAATTTTGTCTTTCGGGTGGCGCTGGATGTCGATCGAGCGCGCCGCCGTAGTCCAGCCGACCGCCCGCGCGCCGTCGCCGGCCGGGTAGCGCTCGGTACATTTCGCCCCGCTCGACGACGGGAGACTCGCGCTGTCGATCGAGCGCGCCGCCGGAGTCCAGCCGACCGCGCTCGCGCCGTCAACGGCCCCATAAAAGATTTTCTTGAAATTTTCTTTTTCGCCTATAAGTCCCGGCCAGCGCTCTCTGCAAAATTTTAGAAATTTTTTTTTTTTGAAAAATTTTTTTTTTGAAAATTTTTTTTTTCTTTCAAAAGTTCCGTCCAGCGCTCTCTGCTGAAATTTTTGGATTTTGGAAATTTTGTCTTTCGGGTGGCGCTGGATGTCGATCGAGCGCGCCGCCGTAGTCCAGCCGACCGCCCGCGCGCCGTCGCCGGCCGGGTAGCGCTCGGTACATTTCGCCCCGCTCGACGACGGGAGACTCGCGCTGTCGATCGAGCGCGCCGCCGGAGTCCAGCCGACCGCCCGCGCGCCGTCGCCGGCCGGGTAGCGCTCGGTACATTTCGCCCCGCTCGACGACGGGAGACTCGCGCTGTCGATCGAGCGCGCCGCCGGAGTCCAGCCGACCGCGCTCGCGCCGTCAACGGCCCCATAAAAGATTTTCTTGAAATTTTCTTTTTCGCCTATAAGTCCCGGCCAGCGCTCTCTGCAAAATTTTAGAAATTTTTTTTTTTTGAAAAATTTTTTTTTTGAAAATTTTTTTTTTCTTTCAAAAGTTCCGTCCAGCGCTCTCTGCTGAAATTTTTGGATTTTGGAAATTTTGTCTTTCGGGTGGCGCTGGATGTCGATCGAGCGCGCCGCCGGAGTCCAGCCGACCGCCCGCGCGCCGTCGCCGGCCGGGTAGCGCTCGGTACATTTCGCCCCGCTCGACGACGGGAGACTCGCGCTGTCGATCGAGCGCGCCGCCGGAGTCCAGCCGACCGCCCGCGCGCCGTCGCCGGCCGGGTAGCGCTCGGTACATTTCGCCCCGCTCGACGACGGGAGACTCGCGCTGTCGATCGAGCGCGCCGCCGGAGTCCAGCCGACCGCGCTCGCGCCGTCAACGGCCCCATAAAATATTTTCTTGAAATTTTCTTTTTCGCCTATAAGTCCCGGCCAGCGCTCTCTGCAAAATTTTAGAAATTTTTTTTTTTTGAAAAATTTTTTTTTTGAAAATTTTTTTTTTCTTTCAAAAGTTCCGTCCAGCGCTCTCTGCTGAAATTTTTGGATTTTGGAAATTTTGTCTTTCGGGTGGCGCTGGATGTCGATCGAGCGCGCCGCCGTAGTCCAGCCGACCGCCCGCGCGCCGTCGCCGGCCGGGTAGCGCTCGGTACATTTCGCCCCGCTCGACGACGGGAGACTCGCGCTGTCGATCGAGCGCGCCGCCGGAGTCCAGCCGACCGCGCTCGCGCCGTCAACGGCCCCATAAAAGATTTTCTTGAAATTTTCTTTTTCGCCTATAAGTCCCGGCCAGCGCTCTCTGCAAAATTTTAGAAATTTTTTTTTTTTGAAAAATTTTTTTTTTGAAAATTTTTTTTTTCTTTCAAAAGTTCCGTCCAGCGCTCTCTGCTGAAATTTTTGGATTTTGGAAATTTTGTCTTTCGGGTGGCGCTGGATGTCGATCGAGCGCGCCGCCGTAGTCCAGCCGACCGCACGCGCGCCGTCGCCGGCCGGGTAGCGCTCGGTACATTTCGCCCCGCTCGACGACGGGAGACTCGCGCTGTCGATCGAGCGCGCCGCCGGAGTCCAGCCGACCGCCCGCGCGCCGTCGCCGGCCGGGTAGCGCTCGGTACATTTCGCCCCGCTCGACGACGGGAGACTCGCGCTGTCGATCGAGCGCGCCGCCGGAGTCCAGCCGACCGCGCTCGCGCCGTCAACGGCCCCATAAAATATTTTCTTGAAATTTTCTTTTTCGCCTATAAGTCCCGGCCAGCGCTCTCTGCAAAATTTTAGAAATTTTTTTTTTTTGAAAAATTTTTTTTTTGAAAATTTTTTTTTTCTTTCAAAAGTTCCGTCCAGCGCTCTCTGCTGAAATTTTTGGATTTTGGAAATTTTGTCTTTCGGGTGGCGCTGGATGTCGATCGAGCGCGCCGCCGTAGTCCAGCCGACCGCCCGCGCGCCGTCGCCGGCCGGGTAGCGCTCGGTACATTTCGCCCCGCTCGACGACGGGAGACTCGCGCTGTCGATCGAGCGCGCCGCCGGAGTCCAGCCGACCGCGCTCGCGCCGTCAACGGCCCCATAAAAGATTTTCTTGAAATTTTCTTTTTCGCCTATAAGTCCCGGCCAGCGCTCTCTGCAAAATTTTAGAAATTTTTTTTTTTTGAAAAATTTTTTTTTTGAAAATTTTTTTTTTCTTTCAAAAGTTCCGTCCAGCGCTCTCTGCTGAAATTTTTGGATTTTGGAAATTTTGTCTTTCGGGTGGCGCTGGATGTCGATCGAGCGCGCCGCCGTAGTCCAGCCGACCGCACGCGCGCCGTCGCCGGCCGGGTAGCGCTCGGTACATTTCGCCCCGCTCGACGACGGGAGACTCGCGCTGTCGATCGAGCGCGCCGCCGGAGTCCAGCCGACCGCCCGCGCGCCGTCGCCGGCCGGGTAGCGCTCGATCGTCGCCGATGGTCTCCCGTCTTCGAGCGGGGAAATATACCGATCGCCACCCGTCCGTCGGCGCGGAGCGGGAGTAGAGAGCGCTCACCGGGCGGCCGGCCTGTTAGCGCTCTCTACTCCCGCTCGCCGCCGACGGACGGGTGACGATCGATAAATTTGTCGACCCGACGACGGCCGCCCGGTTAGCGTTCTCTACTCCCGCTCGCCGCCGACGGACGGGTGACGATCGATAAATTTGTCGACCCGACGACGGCCGCCCGGTT
>CAXIES010000376.1:12500-29230 GCA_964023965.1 Melinopterus prodromus
CCGAGGAGGTCAGAGACGACATAATATACCTACTGATGGTGGGTGATATGCCATGCCTAGACAGTGCCCTACGGATGGAGTTGTGTGACACTGTGTCAAAGGCCTTGGAGACGTCCGTGAGGATAACGTTCAGGGACTTCCCGGCGCTGGTTCTGGCCCGGATGTAGGCATCGAGCATGATGGTATTGATAACTGTACCATCCGTCCTCACGAACCCGCGCTGATGGGCGTTGAGGGAAACCATCGCAGTCAGCCTGGACGACAGCAACCGATGAAACAGCCTCTGGATTGCGGAGGAGACCGTAATGGGACGCCAGTTGGACGGGTCTAGACGGTTACCCTTCTTCGGGATGAGGGTGGTGCGGAGTTCGCCCCACCCGGCAGGGTATAAACCGCGCAGGAGGACCGCGTTAAATGCGATGGCGAGCTTGAAATTGCTGGCACGGAGCACTGACACCACGGAGACTCCGTCCAAACCAGGCGCAGACGGGCGCCAGTATCGCTTGGCGGCAGCGACCTCCTCAACAGTGACAGGCTGGATGCGGGTGTCCTCGAGAATCCTCGGGTCGTCGATGGGATCGTCATCAGCCGGGGACGGGGTCTCGAATATGGCGGAGAATAGATCCTCAACATCCTGGACAGCCGGGAAAGACTCCTCCTCAAGCAGAGGACGACCGGAAACTATGGCATCAGCAAGGGACCTCCTATTCTTCCGGTATAGGTCCTGGGCCTTTTTGAAGGCTGCCGCTCTGTACCCACGGGCCGCTGGACGCTGACCGAAAGCGCGCTCATAGGGTCGTCTACGTCGTCGACGGGGCTGGCGCTGGTTGGTCTGGAATAAATTGCAGATCCATATCAGTCTGGTGGAGAAATCAGTGTCAGAGTCCGCCAAGGCAGATCTGACAAAGGATGCGTCAGCGGGATCCAGGTCATCGCGGGAAAGGAGGGCTTGAAGATGCTCGATGAGAAGGAATGCATCAGGAGAGTGCACAGGGGGAGGCTCAACGTGAGGGGAAGGAGGGCGACCAGCAACGGCCGCTGCGGTAGGAGAATTAGACGCTAGGGCCTCCGCGTAAGTTGGAGACACAGAAGGAGCAGGGGACATCATAGCAGTGGGGGAGCGATGTATGGGGGGTGACAGAGCAAGCGGAGACGGCAAAGGTGAAGGAAGCTGTGTAGTGGGACAAGTGGTAGGGGGATTACGCAGCGTGCGGGAGGTAGACGCGTGAGTAGCTGGAGCTAGAACGATGTTCTGCAGGATGGCAATGCGTCCGCGCAGTTGAGGAGGAGGCACTGGACGCCCCACTCCAGACGTCGAGGCAACCGGGGAGGCACGTCTGGGCGGAAAAGCAGGCGGCGAAGGCGCAGCATCCGGGCACACGGCCGAAGGCAACCCGGAAGAGGAAGGGGAAGGCCCCGGAGGGGCACACCCAGGCGACACCCGCGGCGGAGAGCGGAGAGCCTTTCTGGCCATCTCCAAGTAGTCCTGGTAAATCTCCAAGGATCTCCGATACCGGACCTTATCGAGAGTCAGGCCGGTTGCCGCCATCAACGTCTCCATGAGGGAGGCTCCGTAGGGTAAGGAGACTTCAGCCCTGGCAAGGGCCTCCAGAACCTCCGCAGACGATGGAAGCTGGGAGGAAGGCTGACTGAGGGCGGCCAGATACTGATCGGGGTGCGCCTGACGCTCGTGGCCTCGGACGGCCTGATAGGAACGAAACTCCCTCTCGCAGTAGCGGCAGTGCGTCCTGTCTTTGTCCTGACAAAGTCGCTGGTGAGCCCGCAGCAATACCCTCGTGCTGAAGGCGGCAGTGGCGCAGGATTGGCACCGCCATCTAGGTCCACCAGTGGGGGGGGTCGGACGGTTGCCGGGATCAGACTCGGCTTCCGTATGCTGGAGTTCGTCTTCTCCGACCCCTGAGGTCGCCATCCAAAAGGTGGCGGTCGATGATGTAGACTCGACAAAAAAAGACGCGGCGCGATCGCGGAGCGAACGTGGGGAGAAACGAAAAGTGAGGAAAAAACTAACTCATAAAAAAAAGGATGGGATTTTAGGAAAAAAAAAAAAAAAAAAAAAAAAAAAAAAAAAAAAAAAAAAAAAAAAAAAAAAAAAAAAATTAATTAAAAAAAATTAATTGCTAATTAATTAATTAACCAATTAATTAATTAACCAAGCAGCAATCAACAACAAAAAACTAATTAGGGGGGAGGTAATGGGAGTCGCAAGTCACTCAGCTATTAAAACCCGACAAAAAACACTCTAAAAGTTTCGACGACGAAATTAGTGCTAAGTACCCAAAATGTTATGAAAATTTTACAAGTATAAATCGAACACTAAAATAACTGAAAAATTAGGCTATGTCCGGATAGCTGAAAATATTACGAGTCTTAGAAGAATTAAAAAAGAACCGAAAATTTTGACTAAGACACGATTGAGAAAAGGATTCTAAGTTCAGAAGGAACAGATATCGAACAGAAAATTTGGAAAAATTTTACAAGTCCATCTTACCACACTACGTCACAAATGAACAACTGAAAATATAACGTGAAACGTGAAACGTGAAAAAGCCCGGCGATGGAAAAAGAACCGGTCGCACACCTGTTGAAAAGGCCTACGGAATTTATAACTTCGGACTAATAAATTAAAACTTTGAAAATTAATATCTCGGCCCCCAACCAACCGATCTTGACGAGACCGGTGGCAAACGAAAGCCCGTAAAAAGGAGCAAAGATGGTGTTAAGCTGAAGGCTGAAATGAATAACAAGGGGCGCCGAGAGACGTACAAACGGAATCAGACCGTTTGCACGTGGTAAAATGAAATTAACGTTACTTACGCGAAATTAACTAATCAAACGCGGAATTTTAAATGAAAAAACGTCGCGGGGCACTAGCACTGCACTATACGCACACGCAAAAAAAAACTAAACACCACAAACACTTTAAAACCGTAACTAAGCGACTTTTGCGAGGAGCGATTGAAAACACGTCCTTCCACGACCGCCGTTTACCCGCGCTTGCTTGAATTTCTTCACGTTGACATTCAGAGCACTGGGCAGAAATCACATTGCGTCAACACCCGCAGGGGCCATCGCAATGCTTTGTTTTAATTAGACAGTCGGATTCCCCCAGTCCGTGCCAGTTCTGAGCTGATCGTTGAATGGCGGCCGAAGAGGACACCGGCCAGGAGCGAACCCCCGACCGGGCCTCGCAGCAAGGAAGTTCCGCGGGAGGCCAAGGCACGGGACCGAGCTCGGATCCGGTCGCCGAAACGACTTTTACCTCGCCCAGGCCCGGCACGTCAGCCGATACCCGCTTCCCGACCAAGCCCGACGCGCCCCGATCCTCAGAGCCAATCCTTATCCCGAAGTTACGGATCCAATTTGCCGACTTCCCTTACCTACATTATTCTATCGACTAGAGGCTGTTCACCTTGGAGACCTGCTGCGGATATGGGTACGAACCGGCGCGACACCTACCGTGGCCCTCTCCTGGATTTTCAAGGTCCGAGGGGAAGATCCGGACACCGCCGCAACTGCGGTGCTCTTCGCGCTCCAAACCATATCTCCCTGCTAGAGGATTCCATGGAACTCGAGCGCTTATGCAGAAAAGAAAACTCTTCCCGGATCTCCCGACGGCGTCTCCAGGTCATTTTGGGTTGCCCCGACGAACACTCTTTCGAGGGCCCGACTTAATTACGGTTCCGCTGCCGGGTTCCGGAATAGGAACCGGATTCCCTTTCGCCCGACGGGTGTGTGCCTCTTTATGCACGTACGGCGCCGGCATACTCGCGGCTGGAACCGCTAAGATCGGCGCGCGCGGCCAATAATGCCGCGGCCTCACTGCTCGTCATGACCGCTGCGCGTCGCGTGTCGACGTCGCGCGCGGGGAATCATCGTTCGCGTGATGGCGCGGTCGCGCTCGCGCTCCCGTCGCTCTGTGCGCGCGCGTCCGGCGGCGGATGATACCGGCGGACCGAGGAACCGAGCCGCTTGAAGCGGCGGTTCCGGTCCTCCTCCATCCTAACCTCCGGTGCGTGCGAGAGCGATCGAGAGTCCGCGTGCGCGTCTCCTGCGCCCAGGAACGAGACTCGACCCCCGCTGCGACGGTTCGACGACGACGACGACGACAGGGACGACGAAGGAGCCGCAGCTGGCGCGCGCGCTCGATCGAAGGTTCCGTCTTACGTCACGGACGCGTCCGCCGTACTACTACGCAAACGTAGATACACCAACATCAACATCGGCTTTCGCCTAGGGCTTAGGATCGACTGACTCGTGTGCAACGGCTGTTCACACGAAACCCTTCTCCACGTCAGTCCTCCAGGGCCTCGCTGGAGTATTTGCTACTACCACCAAGATCTGCACCGACGGCGGCTCCAGACGGGCTCACGCCCTGTCCTTCTGCGCACACCGCCGCGACCCTCCTACTCGTCAGGGCTTCATGACGCCGGTCCGCGAGGACCGCGTCTCACATGCCGCTGACGGCCGAGTATAAGCACGACGCTTCAGCGCCATCCATTTTCAGGGCTAGTAACTTCGGCAGGTGAGTTGTTACACACTCCTTGGCGGATTCCGACTTCCATGGCCACCGTCCTGCTGTCTTAAGTTACCAACGCCTTTCATGGTATCCCATAAGCGTCGATTTGGGCGCTTTAACTCGGCGTTTGGTTCATCCCACAGCGCCAGTTCTGCTTACCAAAAGTGGCCCACTTGGCACTCTGATCCGATATCTCGCGGCTTCACAGTTTAAGCAAGCCGGAGATCTCACCCATTTAAAGTTTGAGAATAGGTTGAGGTCGTTTCGACCCCAATGCCTCTAATCATTCGCTTTACCGAATGAGACTCGCACGCGGCGAGCGCCAGCTATCCTGAGGGAAACTTCGGAGGGAACCAGCTACTAGATGGTTCGATTAGTCTTTCGCCCCTATACCCAGTTCCGACGATCGATTTGCACGTCAGAATCGCTACGGACCTCCATCAGGGTTTCCCCTGACTTCGTCCTGACCAGGCATAGTTCACCATCTTTCGGGTCCCAGCGTGTACGCTCTGGGTGCGCCTCTTCTCGCGATGAGAACGAGACGCCCCGGGAGTGCGGGGCCGGTCCGTGAGCCGGCCCATCCTCCCTCGGTTCGCGCGAGGCGAACCTTCACTTTCATTGCGCCTTTAGGTTTAGTTTAGTCCCAATGACTCGCGCACATGCTAGACTCCTTGGTCCGTGTTTCAAGACGGGTCCTGAAAGTACCCAAAGCTATAGCGCCGTGGACTGGCGTGTGCAGGGTCTGTCCGAGGACAACGCCGCCAACAGCCGGGCGGGCCCGGATCCGGCGCTAGGTCCGGATGCCAGGTTTGCCGTCCGCGCTTGCGACGTGCCGGACGCGAACAAGTCGCGGCCCCGCGCCATAGTTTTACCGTCGGTCGGGCCGGCCGGGACACCGCGGGTCCGAACGCACCGAGGTGCGCGCGGGCTCCACCGCGGGCCTTAGGCCGACGCCCAACGGGTCACGACGTCCTACAGGAGGAGAAGTGCACGCGTTCGGAGTCCGACGGCCACGGGCGGCGCGCGCGGCGCGAACGCCACGCGTCGCAACGCCCGTTGCTCGCGAACTTTCCGAGAGACGCGTCTGAATCTCCCCTTTCGACCTTTCGGGTTTCTCAGGTTTACCCCTGAACGGTTTCACGTACTCTTGAACTCTCTCTTCAAAGTTCTTTTCAACTTTCCCTCACGGTACTTGTTCGCTATCGGTCTCGTGGTAATATTTAGCCTTAGATGGAGTTTACCACCCACTTAGGGCTGCACTCTCAAGCAACCCGACTCTGAGGAGAGACCCTCCCGCGGCATGCGGCGGCCAGCTACGGGCCTGGCACCCTCTCTGGGTAAGTGGCCCCGTTCAAGAAGGACTTGGGCGCGCCGCGCTACCTCGGGATAACGGATCCTCCCTAACACCACATTTCCCGGCGTCCGTCTCCGGACGCGGGATTCGGTGCTGGGCTCTTCCCTGTTCGCTCGCCGCTACTAAGGGAATCCTAGTTAGTTTCTTTTCCTCCGCTTAGTAATATGCTTAAATTCAGCGGGTAGTCTCACCTGCTCTGAGGTCGCGTTCATTGGTTTCTTTCGATAGCCGACAGGCCGCGTAGGCAACGGGATCCTTCGGGCTAAACGCGCGCGATCGGACGTCGGACGAATACCTCGCGCCGCCCCGGACGAATCTCGGTGGCGGGGGGATTCACACTCGGACACGTCGACCGGCGCGTCGCCCGGGCATCGTTTACCGGTACGCGGATGGCGGTCGGCTCGAATGATTATATCGTTCGATAGTTTAAAGCGACGCGTTAGCGCGCCGCCCCGACGTCGAGCGCGATGGCGCGCTCGCGGTATCGGGGGGCGGCTCGTGCGCGAGCGCTCAGATTCTTGCCTCGGCGGCCGTCCGCTTTTCGCGCTTGACCGACGCCCCGTACGTACGGCGCGCGTTCCGCTCACACGATTGGGAGCGTGTACTGCGCGCGCGCACCACATGGGGGGGCCTTCGCGTTATCGGCGGTACGCCGACCCGGCAGTCGTGGAAATTGAAACGACCCTCAGCCAGGAGTGGTCCAGGAACAGTATCCGAGGACCGCAATGTGCGTTCGAAATGTCGATGTTCAAGTGTCCTGCAGTTCACAAGTTGACGCGCAATTAGCTGCGTTCTTCATCGACCCACGAGCCAAGTGATCCACCGTTCAGGGTAATCTTTCATACAGTTAACCAGCGACTCTCTGTCCGCGGTACTGCGTTTAATCGGTTTTACACTTACGCAAAGTTTTGCACGCTTACACGTTGCTAGAACGAGAGGTGTTTGACTTCGCAGAGCGGACGTAAAGTCCGAGACGCGTTCGTCCTGCGCGGCTCCCGTACTCAGATCGCTCCCCCCTTTCGAGGGGCGCGCGGTACGCGGGGACGAACGTTCCGTTAGTCAGGCGAATATCCTTCGACCACCTTCGGGCGGTGCGAGCACCTTTGCGCGCAGTCTTCGTCTTTATTAATCTGCGACGCGGACCGACGTCGGTCGTACACGACATGACCGACCGGACCATCCGCCGCGCTCCGCCGGCGTGCCACTGCACCTCCGACAAGGGAGGCCGGGGCCGGATTCGGGGCGCTGGGGTCCGGCGGCCGCTATACGACCGCGACGACGGCGCGACGCACTCGTCTTTATCAATCTACGCTGCGGGCCGACGTCGGTCGTACACGACATGACCGACCGGACCGTCCGCCGCGCTCCGCCGGCGTGCCACTGCACCTCCGACAAGGGAGGCCGGGGCCGGATTCGGGGCGCTGGGGTCCGGCGGCCGCTATACGACCGCGACGACGGCGCGACGCACTCGTCTTCATTAATTTACGCTGCGGACCGACGTCGGTCGTACACGACATGACCGACCGGACCGTCCGCCGCGCTCCGCCGGCGTTCCTCTGCACCTCCGACAAGGGAGGCCGGGGCCGGTTTCGGGGCGCTGGGGTCCGGCGGCCGCTATACGACCGCGACGACGGCGCGACGCACGACGACAAGACTGGGACGCGCGCATTAGCTCGCTGTGCCCTGACCGTCGGGGCCGGCGGGAGCGTCGCATTCACCCGTGGTTGTGACACTTAAAAACTCAAACTCCGAGGCGCGGAGCGCCGAGCCGGCTGCGCGGTGGCTGCCGGCGGCGCTTTTACGTACGCAGTATCTCTCGGCCTGAGCGGCACGGGGGGCGCTCTCGTCATCGGACCTCTCGACTAGGTACCTGACTTCCGGCGTGCCGACCCTCGCGGGTCGGCCGACGCCTCGGACTTCGTTAGTCCTTAACAGTTCGAATCAGTTCGACCGGCGCTCGTACGGCCGACGCGACCGCCGTCGTAGACGTGGTCGGCCGAGGGCGCCATTAATATTCATTCATTATTAATATCGATCCGTGCATCGTATTAATTAATTGTACGTAATGTTTTATAAACATTCGTTAATGATCCTTCCGCAGGTTCACCTACGGAAACCTTGTTACGACTTTTACTTCCTCTAAATGATCAAGTTTGGTCATCTTCCCAGCATCATCGGCGACGTCGAAACGCCACCGCGCACCGGTCCGAAGACCTCACTAAATCATTCAATCGGTAGTAGCGACGGGCGGTGTGTACAAAGGGCAGGGACGTAATCAACGCGAGCTTATGACTCGCGCTTACTGGGAATTCCTCGTTCATGGGGAACAATTGCAAGCCCCAATCCCTAGCACGAAGGAGGTTCAGCGGGTTACCCGGGCCGTTCGGCCAGGGAAGACACGCTGATTCCTTCAGTGTAGCGCGCGTGCGGCCCAGAACATCTAAGGGCATTACAGACCTGTTATTGCTCAATCTCGTGCGGCTAGAAGCCGCCTGTCCCTCTAAGAAGAATTAATTGTACGCCGACAGTAAAAATCGCGCACGACCGCGACGCGAGCGCCGGGTCGGCGGACCTTTGAGATGTCGAAAATACGCCTAGTTAGCAGGCTAGAGTCTCGTTCGTTATCGGAATTAACCAGACAAATCGCTCCACCAACTAAGAACGGCCATGCACCACCACCCACCGAATCAAGAAAGAGCTCTCAATCTGTCAATCCTTCCGGTGTCCGGGCCTGGTGAGGTTTCCCGTGTTGAGTCAAATTAAGCCGCAGGCTCCACTCCTGGTGGTGCCCTTCCGTCAATTCCTTTAAGTTTCAGCTTTGCAACCATACTTCCCCCGGAACCCAAAAGCTTTGGTTTCCCGGAAGCTGCCCGCCGAGTCATCGGAGGAACGTCGGCGGATCGCTAGCTGGCATCGTTTATGGTTAGAACTAGGGCGGTATCTGATCGCCTTCGAACCTCTAACTTTCGTTCTTGATCAATGAAAGCGTTTTTGGCAAATGCTTTCGCTTCTGTCCGTCTTGCGACGATCCAAGAATTTCACCTCTAACGTCGCAATACGAATGCCCCCATCCGTTCCTATTAATCATTACCTCGGGGTTCCGAAAACCAACAAAATAGAACCGAGGTCCTATTCCATTATTCCATGCACACAGTATTCAGGCGAAATTTTAGCCTGCTTTAAGCACTCTAATTTGTTCAAAGTAAACGTGCCGGCCCACCTCGACACTCAATGAAGAGCACCGCGGTGGGATTGAGATTGGGCCGCCCCGAGAGGCTAAGCCCACCGGCAGGACGTCCCGCGGACACGCCAGTTAACACCGCGAGCGATGAACCGGCGGCGCGGGACACAAATTCGACTACGAGCTTTTTAACCGCAACAACTTTAATATACGCTATTGGAGCTGGAATTACCGCGGCTGCTGGCACCAGACTTGCCCTCCAATTGATCCTCGTTAAAGGGTTTAGAGTGTACTCATTCCGATTACGGGGCCTCGGATGAGTCCCGTATCGTTATTTTTCGTCACTACCTCCCCGTGCCGGGAGTGGGTAATTTGCGCGCCTGCTGCCTTCCTTGGATGTGGTAGCCGTTTCTCAGGCTCCCTCTCCGGAATCGAACCCTGATTCCCCGTTACCCGTTACAACCATGGTAGGCGCAGAACCTACCATCGACAGTTGATAAGGCAGACATTTGAAAGATGCGTCGCCGGTGCGAGACCGTGCGATCAGCAAAAAGTTATTCAGAGTCACCAAGGTGTACGACGACGGGCGAACCCGACGCCGATTGGTTTTGATCTAATAAAAGCGCTCCTTCCGTCTCCGGTCGGAGCTCTGTTTGCATGTATTAGCTCTAGAATTACCACAGTTATCCAAGTAAATGTGGGTACGATCTAAGGAACCATAACTGATTTAATGAGCCTTTCGCGGTTTCACCTTAATTTGGCTTGTACTGAGACATGCATGGCTTAATCTTTGAGACAAGCATATGACTACTGGCAGGATCAACCAGGGAGCTGTCACCCGTCCGCGGCCACGTTCGGAAGACGCGCACCGATGGTAACGCGCCGACCTGGCGTAACGCAGATCGAGAGAACAGTCGCACCTCCGGCGAGCCGAGGGCGGAGCAGAATCGTCACGCCGCTGCGAGAGCGGCGGCGGTCTGTCTTCTCGCCCGGCCCGGAAGTATACTACTACATATTACAATATATAGCAAAAACTGACCGTGTCGAAATCAGTCGGCAGCGACGAGCGCGCGCCGACCACACATTTCACGCACAGTGGAGCAGGATGCGCCGACGTCGAAATAGGACGACGTTTACTTGACGACATGACCGCCCGCAGCAGTTCTAAAGAGAATAATTTATAACGCGGAATCTCGTCCGCGAACGGCTTCAACATTCCCAGAAACACCCTTCGCTAGATTGAAAGCGACATGGTACGCGGTCTGAGCGCGCGTTTCGGAAAACTGTCGTGCCGCGCTCTCACGCTCGGTACGAGGCGAGTCGTTGCATATTTGTGGACGACGTCCAGAGGACGCCTCCGAGATTTAAGTGCGCCCGCATAAGGTGTACAACGCTAACTGCGAAAGTCAGCGTCGTCCGCGGGCATGCTGTGGCAATCGCTAATGTTACGGTTACGAGCGCTTGGCGGCGATATGTGGGAACGCAACCTTTCGGTTAAACCGCACAGCGTCAATTAAAACTCTCGTCTCTAATGGCGAACGCCGGTTCTTCGCGAACGAAGCTTACCGAGGCGCTCTCTAGCCACCAGCAGATCAAAGTCAACAACGCGTGCGGCCCGGCAGAGAGCATCTTTATCGTTTACTAATACCAAGACTGTCGACTCGTCGCAACTAAACGGGATCGAGCGGAACCGGACGGCGTTAGCCGTCGCGGACTCACCTCTCCCTATATAAGCGCAACGGACCGAGTACGGGTTGCGAAACGCTAGTACGGGTCGCTCCCGGCTCGCTCGAACGGATACCGCCGACGCTCGCGCGGACTTATCGCACTTTTCGCCTTGGTCCCCGTCCGGGTCGAGTTCGAAATTTTGGAAATATTTTTTTTTTTGAAAAATTTTTTTTTTTTTGGAAATTTTTTTTTTTCTTTCAAATGTTCTCTCCGGCGCTCTCTGCTAAATTTTTGGATTTTTTTTTTTGAAAATTTTTTTTTCTTTCAAAAGTTCCGTCCAGCGCTCCCTGCTGAAATTTTTGGATTTTGGAAATTTTGTCTTTCGGGTGGCGCTGGATGTCGATCGAGCGCGCCGCCGTAGTCCAGCCGACCGCCCGCGCGCCGTCGCCGGCCGGGTAGCGCTCGGTACATTTCGCCCCGCTCGACGACGGGAGACTCGCGCTGTCGATCGAGCGCGCCGCCGGAGTCCAGCCGACCGCCCGCGCGCCGTCGCCGGCCGGGTAGCGCTCGGTACATTTCGCCCCGCTCGACGACGGGAGACTCGCGCTGTCGATCGAGCGCGCCGCCGGAGTCCAGCCGACCGCCCGCGCGCCGTCGCCGGCCGGGTAGCGCTCGGTAGATTTCGCCCCGCTCGACGACGGGAGACCCGCGCTGTCGATCGAGCGCGCCGCCGGAGTCCAGCCGACAGCCTGCGCGCCGTCGCCGGCCGGGTAGCGCTCGGTACATTTCGCCCCGCTCGACGACGGGAGACTCGCGCTGTCGATCGAGCGCGCCGCCGGAGTCCAGCCGACCGCGCTCGCGCCGTCAACGGCCCCATAAAAGATTTTCTTGAAATTTTCTTTTTCGCCTATAAGTCCCGGCCAGCGCTCTCTGCAAAATTTTAGAAATTTTTTTTTTTTGAAAAATTTTTTTTTTGAAAATTTTTTTTTTCTTTCAAAAGTTCCGTCCAGCGCTCTCTGCTGAAATTTTTGGATTTTGGAAATTTTGTCTTTCGGGTGGCGCTGGATGTCGATCGAGCGCGCCGCCGTAGTCCAGCCGACCGCCCGCGCGCCGTCGCCGGCCGGGTAGCGCTCGGTACATTTCGCCCCGCTCGACGACGGGAGACTCGCGCTGTCGATCGAGCGCGCCGCCGGAGTCCAGCCGACCGCGCTCGCGCCGTCAACGGCCCCATAAAAGATTTTCTTGAAATTTTCTTTTTCGCCTATAAGTCCCGGCCAGCGCTCTCTGCAAAATTTTAGAAATTTTTTTTTTTTGAAAAATTTTTTTTTTGAAAATTTTTTTTTTCTTTCAAAAGTTCCGTCCAGCGCTCTCTGCTGAAATTTTTGGATTTTGGAAATTTTGTCTTTCGGGTGGCGCTGGATGTCGATCGAGCGCGCCGCCGTAGTCCAGCCGACCGCCCGCGCGCCGTCGCCGGCCGGGTAGCGCTCGGTACATTTCGCCCCGCTCGACGACGGGAGACTCGCGCTGTCGATCGAGCGCGCCGCCGGAGTCCAGCCGACCGCCCGCGCGCCGTCGCCGGCCGGGTAGCGCTCGGTACATTTCGCCCCGCTCGACGACGGGAGACTCGCGCTGTCGATCGAGCGCGCCGCCGGAGTCCAGCCGACCGCGCTCGCGCCGTCAACGGCCCCATAAAAGATTTTCTTGAAATTTTCTTTTTCGCCTATAAGTCCCGGCCAGCGCTCTCTGCAAAATTTTAGAAATTTTTTTTTTTTGAAAAATTTTTTTTTTGAAAATTTTTTTTTTCTTTCAAAAGTTCCGTCCAGCGCTCTCTGCTGAAATTTTTGGATTTTGGAAATTTTGTCTTTCGGGTGGCGCTGGATGTCGATCGAGCGCGCCGCCGTAGTCCAGCCGACCGCACGCGCGCCGTCGCCGGCCGGGTAGCGCTCGGTACATTTCGCCCCGCTCGACGACGGGAGACTCGCGCTGTCGATCGAGCGCGCCGCCGGAGTCCAGCCGACCGCCCGCGCGCCGTCGCCGGCCGGGTAGCGCTCGGTACATTTCGCCCCGCTCGACGACGGGAGACTCGCGCTGTCGATCGAGCGCGCCGCCGGAGTCCAGCCGACCGCGCTCGCGCCGTCAACGGCCCCATAAAAGATTTTCTTGAAATTTTCTTTTTCGCCTATAAGTCCCGGCCAGCGCTCTCTGCAAAATTTTAGAAATTTTTTTTTTTTGAAAATTTTTTTTTTTGAAAATTTTTTTTTTCTTTCAAAAGTTCCGTCCAGCGCTCTCTGCTGAAATTTTTGGATTTTGGAAATTTTGTCTTTCGGGTGGCGCTGGATGTCGATCGAGCGCGCCGCCGGAGTCCAGCCGACCGCCCGCGCGCCGTCGCCGGCCGGGTAGCGCTCGGTACATTTCGCCCCGCTCGACGACGGGAGACTCGCGCTGTCGATCGAGCGCGCCGCCGGAGTCCAGCCGACCGCCCGCGCGCCGTCGCCGGCCGGGTAGCGCTCGGTACATTTCGCCCCGCTCGACGACGGGAGACTCGCGCTGTCGATCGAGCGCGCCGCCGGAGTCCAGCCGACCGCGCTCGCGCCGTCAACGGCCCCATAAAATATTTTCTTGAAATTTTCTTTTTCGCCTATAAGTCCCGGCCAGCGCTCTCTGCAAAATTTTAGAAATTTTTTTTTTTTGAAAAATTTTTTTTTTGAAAATTTTTTTTTTCTTTCAAAAGTTCCGTCCAGCGCTCTCTGCTGAAATTTTTGGATTTTGGAAATTTTGTCTTTCGGGTGGCGCTGGATGTCGATCGAGCGCGCCGCCGTAGTCCAGCCGACCGCCCGCGCGCCGTCGCCGGCCGGGTAGCGCTCGGTACATTTCGCCCCGCTCGACGACGGGAGACTCGCGCTGTCGATCGAGCGCGCCGCCGGAGTCCAGCCGACCGCGCTCGCGCCGTCAACGGCCCCATAAAAGATTTTCTTGAAATTTTCTTTTTCGCCTATAAGTCCCGGCCAGCGCTCTCTGCAAAATTTTAGAAATTTTTTTTTTTTGAAAAATTTTTTTTTTGAAAATTTTTTTTTTCTTTCAAAAGTTCCGTCCAGCGCTCTCTGCTGAAATTTTTGGATTTTGGAAATTTTGTCTTTCGGGTGGCGCTGGATGTCGATCGAGCGCGCCGCCGTAGTCCAGCCGACCGCACGCGCGCCGTCGCCGGCCGGGTAGCGCTCGGTACATTTCGCCCCGCTCGACGACGGGAGACTCGCGCTGTCGATCGAGCGCGCCGCCGGAGTCCAGCCGACCGCCCGCGCGCCGTCGCCGGCCGGGTAGCGCTCGGTACATTTCGCCCCGCTCGACGACGGGAGACTCGCGCTGTCGATCGAGCGCGCCGCCGGAGTCCAGCCGACCGCGCTCGCGCCGTCAACGGCCCCATAAAATATTTTCTTGAAATTTTCTTTTTCGCCTATAAGTCCCGGCCAGCGCTCTCTGCAAAATTTTAGAAATTTTTTTTTTTTGAAAAATTTTTTTTTTGAAAATTTTTTTTTTCTTTCAAAAGTTCCGTCCAGCGCTCTCTGCTGAAATTTTTGGATTTTGGAAATTTTGTCTTTCGGGTGGCGCTGGATGTCGATCGAGCGCGCCGCCGTAGTCCAGCCGACCGCCCGCGCGCCGTCGCCGGCCGGGTAGCGCTCGGTACATTTCGCCCCGCTCGACGACGGGAGACTCGCGCTGTCGATCGAGCGCGCCGCCGGAGTCCAGCCGACCGCGCTCGCGCCGTCAACGGCCCCATAAAAGATTTTCTTGAAATTTTCTTTTTCGCCTATAAGTCCCGGCCAGCGCTCTCTGCAAAATTTTAGAAATTTTTTTTTTTTGAAAAATTTTTTTTTTGAAAATTTTTTTTTTCTTTCAAAAGTTCCGTCCAGCGCTCTCTGCTGAAATTTTTGGATTTTGGAAATTTTGTCTTTCGGGTGGCGCTGGATGTCGATCGAGCGCGCCGCCGTAGTCCAGCCGACCGCACGCGCGCCGTCGCCGGCCGGGTAGCGCTCGGTACATTTCGCCCCGCTCGACGACGGGAGACTCGCGCTGTCGATCGAGCGCGCCGCCGGAGTCCAGCCGACCGCCCGCGCGCCGTCGCCGGCCGGGTAGCGCTCGATCGTCGCCGATGGTCTCCCGTCTTCGAGCGGGGAAATATACCGATCGCCACCCGTCCGTCGGCGCGGAGCGGGAGTAGAGAGCGCTCACCGGGCGGCCGGCCTGTTAGCGCTCTCTACTCCCGCTCGCCGCCGACGGACGGGTGACGATCGATAAATTTGTCGACCCGACGACGGCCGCCCGGTTAGCGTTCTCTACTCCCGCTCGCCGCCGACGGACGGGTGACGATCGATAAATTTGTCGACAGGCCGCAGGGTAGGGCGGTTTCGCTCTACTCCCTCTCGTTGATTTGTCGACAGGCCGCAGGGTAGGGCGGTTTTGCTCTACTCCCTCTCGTTGATTTGTCGACAGGCCGCAGGGTAGGGCGGTCTCGCTCTACTCCCTCTCGTTTTCGTTATCAAAACGAGAGGGAGTAGAGCGAGAGCGCCCTACCCTGCGGCCTGTCGACAAATCAACGAGAGGGAGTAGAGCGAAACCGCCTTGCCCTGCGGCCTGACGACAAATCAACGAGAGGGAGTAGAGCGAAACCGCCCTACCCTGCGGCCTGTCGACAAATCAACGAGAGGGAGTAGAGCGAAACCGCCTTACCCTGCGGCCTGTCGACAAATCAACGAGAGGGAGTAGAGCGAAACCACCTTACCCTGCGGCCTGTCGACAAATCAACGAGAGGGAGTAGAGCGAAACCACCTTACCCTGCGGCCTGTCGACAAATTTATCGAGCGACAAATATTTTTTGGTTGCGCTTGTTTTCTGGGTCACTCGTGTGTGGGAGGAGCCTTCGAAATTGTTGTCAGTTGTTTACTGCGTCGGTCGACGACGAACGGCGGACGCGTCCGTCGTCTCTGTCCCGGCGGCTGTTCGCCGGTGGCTGCTGTTCTGTCTGTGCTATGCCTTCGGCGCTCTTTCATAAAAACGGTAGAGTGGAGCCCGGCAGATTGCCGAATGCGCGTCATTGTCGCGAACGACGGACGCTTCGTCGGATCGGAATCGTGAGTTGGACTTACTCTTTGACGACCGCCCCGCGTCGAGAGTATTTCTTGATTGATGCCGAATGCGCGACCACCGGTCGTCCTACAACAAAGCCGACATTGTTGTGAACGACGCGACGGACGCTTCGTCGGATCGGAATCGTGACTTGGACTTACTCTTTGACAACGGCTCTGCGTCGAGAGTATTTTTGATTGATGCCGAATGCGCGACCACCGGTCGTCCTACAACAAAGCCGACATTGTTGTGAACGACGCGACGGACGCTTCGTGGGATCGGAATCGTGACTTACTACTCTTTGACGACGGCTCTGCGTCGAGAGTATTTTTGATTGATGCCGAATGCGCGACCACCGGTCGTCCTACAACAAAGCCGACATTGTTGTGAACGACGCGACGGACGCTTCGTGGGATCGGAATCGTGACTTACTACTCTTTGACGACGGCTCTGCGTCGAGAGTATTTTTGATTGATGCCGAATGCGCGACCACCGGTCGTCCTACAACAAAGCCGACATTGTTGTGAACGACGCGACGGACGCTTCGTGGGATCGGAATCTTTCATATACGGGGTGGCGGCCTCCTCCCTCGTTAACAACACATTTTAATGTCGCGTTTATATGCCATGCCAGTGCGCGGCCGAGAGCGTATCTCGACTCGCGCAACCGGACAGACTTGTCTTATCTCTCAGAGATTACCGATTACGCGACCACACGGACGTCCTACAACAAAGCCGACATTGTTGTGGACGACGGTGGCGCCTCGTCGGTATCATCTGTAGATTGGGGTCTCGTCAAGCCGACAAGACGAATCCCCAAGCAAAGGGCTGAGTCTCAACAGATCGCAGCGTGGAAACTGCTCTACCGAG
>CAXIES010000377.1:0-22000 GCA_964023965.1 Melinopterus prodromus
TTCGACGGTCAGAAAAAAATTTTCGACGGTCAGAAAAAAATTTCGACGGTGGGAAAGATGAACGAACAGCAGAAAAAAATTTTCGACGGTCAGAAAAAAATTTCGACGGTCAGAAAAAATTTTCGACGGTCAGAAAAAAATTTCGACGGTGGGAAAGATGAACGAACCGCAGAAAAAAAATTTCGACGGTCAGAAAAAAAATTTCGACGTTGGAAAAAAATTTCGACGGTGGGAAAGATGAACGAACCGCAGAAAAAAAATTTCGACGGTCAGAAAAAAATTTTCGACGGTCAGAAAAAAATTTCGACGGTGGGAAAGATGAACGAACCGCAGAAAAAAATTTTCGACGGTCAGAAAAAAATTTTCGACGGTCAGAAAAAAATTTCGACGGTGGGAAAGATGAACGAACCGCAGAAAAAAATTTTCGACGGTCAGAAAAAAAATTTCGACGGTCAGAAAAAAATTTCGACGGTGGGAAAGATGAACGAACCGCAGAAAAAAAATTTCGACGGTCAGAAAAAAATTTCGACGGTCAGAAAAAAATTTCGACGGTGGGAAAGATGAACGAACCGCAAGAAAAAAAATTTCGACGGTCAGAAAAAAATTTTCAACGGTCAGAAAAAAATTTCGACGGTGGGAAAGATGAACGAACCGCAGAAAAAAAATTTCGACGGTCAGAAAAAAATTTTCGACGGTCAGAAAAAAATTTCGACGGTGGGAAAGATGAACGAACCGCAGAAAAAAAATTTCGACGGTCAGAAAAAAATTTTCGACGGTCAGAAAAAAATTTCGACGGTGGGAAAGATGAACGAACCGCAGAAAAAAAATTTCGACGGTCAGAAAAAAATTTTCGACGGTCAGAAAAAAATTTCGACGGTGGGAAAGATGAACGAACCGCAGAAAAAAAATTTCGACGGTCAGAAAAAAATTTTCGACGGTCAGAAAAAAATTTCGACGGTGGGAAAGATGAACGAACCGCAGAAAAAAAATTTCGACGGTCAGAAAAAATTTTCGACGGTCAGAAAAAAATTTCGACGGTGGGAAAGATGAACGAACCGCAGAAAAAAAATTTCGACGGTCAGAAAAAAAATTTCGACGATTGGAAAAAAATTTCGACGGTGGGAAAGATGAACGAACCGCAGAAAAAAAATTTCGACGGTCAGAAAAAAATTTTCGACGGTCAGAAAAAAATTTCGACGGTGGGAAAGATGAACGAACCGCAGAAAAAAAATTTCGACGGTCAGAAAAAAATTTTCGACGGTCAGAAAAAAATTTCGACGGTGGGAAAGATGAACGAACCGCAGAAAAAAAATTTCGACGGTCAGAAAAAAATTTCGACGGTCAGAAAAAAATTTTCGACGGTCAGAAAAAAATTTCGACGGTGGGAAAGATGAACGAACCGCAGAAAAAAAATTTCGACGGTCAGAAAAAAATTTTCGACGGTCAGAAAAAAATTTCGACGGTGGGAAAGATGAACGGAACCGCAGAAAAAGAATTTCGACGGTCAGAAAAAAATTTTCGACGGTCAGAAAAAAATTTCGACGGTGGGAAAGATGAACGAACCGCAGAAAAAAAATTTCGACGGTCAGAAAAAAATTTTCAACGGTCAGAAAAAAATTTCGACGGTGGGAAAGATGAACGAACCGCAGAAAAAAAATTTCGACGGTCAGAAAAAAATTTTCGACGGTCAGAAAAAAATTTCGACGGTGGGAAAGATGAACGAACCGCAGAAAAAAAATTTCGACGGTCAGAAAAAAATTTTCGACGGTCAGAAAAAAATTTCGACGGTGGGAAAGATGAACGAACCGCAGAAAAAAAATTTCGACGGTCAGAAAAAAATTTTCGACGGTCAGAAAAAAATTTCGACGGTGGGAAAGATGAACGAACCGCAGAAAAAAAATTTCGACGGTCAGAAAAAAATTTTCGACGGTCAGAAAAAAATTTCGACGGTGGGAAAGATGAACGAACCGCAGAAAAAAAATTTCGACGGTCAGAAAAAAAATTTCGACGGTTGGAAAAAAATTTCGACGGTGGGAAAGATGAACGAACCGCAGAAAAAAAATTTCGACGGTCAGAAAAAAATTTTCGACGGTCAGAAAAAAATTTCGACGGTGGGAAAGATGAACGAACCGCAGAAAAAAAAATTTGACGGTCAGAAAAAAATTTTCGACGGTCAGAAAAAAATTTCGACGGTGGGAAAGATGAACGAACCGCAGAAAAAAAATTTCGACGGTCAGAAAAAAATTTTCGACGGTCAGAAAAAAATTTCGACGGTGGGAAAGATGAACGAACCGCAGAAAAAAAAATTCGACGGTCAGAAAAAAATTTTCGACGGTCAGAAAAAAATTTCGACGGTGGGAAAGATGAACGAACCGCAGAAAAAAAATTTCGACGGTCAGAAAAAAATTTTCGACGGTCAGAAAAAAATTTCGACGGTGGGAAAGATGAACGAACCGCAGAAAAAAAAATTCGACGGTCAGAAAAAAATTTTCGACGGTCAGAAAAAAATTTCGACGGTGGGAAAGATGAACGAACCGCAGAAAAAAAATTTCGACGGTCAGAAAAAAATTTCGACGGTCAGAAAAAAATTTTCGACGGTCAGAAAAAAATTTCGACGGTGGGAAAGATGAACGAACCGCAGAAAAAAAATTTCGACGGTCAGAAAAAAATTTTCGACGGTCAGAAAAAAATTTCGACGGTGGGAAAGATGAACGAACCGAAGAAAAAAAATTTCGACGGTCAGAAAAAAAATTTCGACGGTTGGAAAAAAATTTCGACGGTGGGAAAGATGAACGAACCGCAGAAAAAAAATTTCGACGGTCAGAAAAAAATTTTCGACGGTCAGAAAAAAATTTCGACGGTCAGAAAAAAATTTTCGACGGTCAGAAAAAAATTTCGACGGTGGGAAAGATGAACGAACCGCAGAAAAAAAATTTCGACGGTCAGAAAAAAATTTTCGACGGTCAGAAAAAAATTTCGACGGTGGGAAAGATGAACGAACCGCAGAAAAAAAATTTCGACGGTCAGAAAAAAATTTTCGACGGTCAGAAAAAAATTTCGACGGTGGGAAAGATGAACGAACCGCAGAAAAAAAATTTCGACGGTCAGAAAAAAATTTTCGACGGTCAGAAAAAAATTTCGACGGTCAGAAAAAAATTTTCGACGGTCAGAAAAAAATTTCGACGGTGGGAAAGATGAACGAACCGCAGAAAAAAAATTTCGACGGTCAGAAAAAAATTTTCGACGGTCAGAAAAAAATTTCGACGGTGGGAAAGATGAACGAACCGCAGAAAAAAAAATTCGACGGTCAGAAAAAAATTTTTGACGGTCAGAAAAAATTTCGACGGTGGGAAAGATGAACGAACCGCAGAAAAAAAATTTCGATGGTCAGAAAAAAATTTTCAACGGTCAGAAAAAAATTTCGACGGTGGGATAGATGAACGAACCGCAGAAAAAAAATTTCGACGGTCAGAAAAAAAATTTCAACGGTCAGAAAAAAATTTTCGACGGTCAGAAAAAAATTTCGACGGTGGGAAAGATGAACGAACCGCAGAAAAAAAATTTCGACGGTCAGAAAAAAAATTTCGACGGTGGGAAAAAAATTTCGACGGTGGGAAAGATAAACGAACCGCAGAAAAAAAATTTCGACGGTCAGAAAAAAATCTTCGACGGTCAGAAAAAAATTTCGACGGTGGGAAAGATGAACGAACCGCATAAAAAAAATTTCGACGGTCAGAAAAAAAATTTCGACGGTTGGAAAAAAATTTCGACGGTGGGAAAGATGAACAAACCGCAGAAAAAAAATTTCGACGGTCAGAAAAAAATTTCGACGGTGGGAAAGATGAACGAACTGCAGAAAAAAATTTTCGACGGTCAGAAAAAAAATTTCGACGGTCAGGAAAAAATTTTCGACGGTCAGAAAAAAATTTCGACGGTGGGAAAGATGAACGAACCGCAGAAAAAAAATTTCGACGGTCAGAAAAAAATTTTCGACGGTCAGAAAAAAATTTCGACGGTGGGAAAGATGAACGAACCGCAGAAAAAAAATTTCGACGGTCAGAAAAAAATTTTCGACGGTCAGAAAAAAATTTCGACGGTGGGAAAGATGAACGAACCGCAGAAAAAAATTTTCGACGGTCAAAAAAAAATTTTCGACGGTCAGAAAAAAATTTCGACGGTGGGAAAGATGAACGAACCGCAGAAAAAAAATTTCGACGGTGAGAAAAAAATTTTCGACGGTCAGAAAAAAATTTCGACGGTGGGAAAGATGAACGAACCGCAGAAAAAAAATTTCGACGGTCAGAAAAAAATTTTCGACGGTCAGAAAAAAATTTCGACGGTGGGAAAGATGAACGAACCGCAGAAAAAAAAATTCGACGGTCAGAAAAAAAATTTCGACGGTTGGAAAAAAATTTCGACGGTGGGAAAGATGAACGAACCGCAGAAAAAAAATTTCGACGGTCAGAAAAAAATTTTCGACGGTCAGAAAAAAATTTCGACGGTGGGAAAGATGAACGAACCGCAGAAAAAAAATTTCGACGGTCAGAAAAAAATTTTCGACGGTCAGAAAAAAATTTCGACGGTGGGAAAGATGAACGAACAGCAGAAAAAAATTTTCGACGGTCAGAAAAAAAATTTCGACGGTCAGAAAAAAATTTTCGACGGTCAGAAAAAAATTTCGACGGTGGGAAAGATGAACGAACCGCAGAAAAAAAAATTCGACGGTCAGAAAAAAATTTTCGACGGTCAGAAAAAAATTTCGACGGTGGGAAAGATGAACGAACCGCAGAAAAAAAATTTCGACGGTCAGAAAAAAATTTTCAACGGTCAGAAAAAAATTTCGACGGTGGGAAATTTGAACGAACCGCAGAAAAAAAATTTCGACGGTCAGAAAAAAATTTTCGACGGTCAGAAAAAAATTTCGACGGTGGGAAAGATGAACGAACCGCAGAAAAAAAATTTCGACGGTCAGAAAAAAATTTTCGACGGTCAGAAAAAAATTTCGACGGTGGGAAAGATGAACGAACCGCAGAAAAAAATTTCGACGGTCAGAAAAAAATTTTCGACGGTCAGAAAAAAATTTCGACGGTGGGAAAGATGAACGAACCGCAGAAAAAAAATTTCGACGGTCAGAAAAAAATTTCGACGGTCAGAAAAAAATTTTCGACGGTCAGAAAAAAATTTCGACGGTCAGAAAAAAATTTCGACGGTTGGAAAAAAATTTCGACGGTTGGAAAAAAATTTCGACGGTGGGAAAGATGAACGAACCGCAGAAAAAAAATTTCGACGGTCAGAAAAAAATTTTCGACGGTCAGAAAAAAATTTTCGACGGTGGGAAAGATGAACGAACCGCAGAAAAAAAATTTCGACGGTCAGAAAAAAAATTTCGACGGTCAGAAAAAAATTTCGACGGTGGGAAAGATGAACGAACCGCAGAAAAAAATTTTCGACGGTCAGAAAAAAATTTTCGACGGTCAGAAAAAAATTTCGACGGTGGGAAAGATGAACGAACCGCAGAAAAAAAATTTCGACGGTCAGAAAAAAATTTTCGACGGTCAGAAAAAAATTTCGACGGTGGGAAAGATGAACGAACCGCAGAAAAAAAATTTCGACGGTCAGAAAAAAAATTTCGACGGTGGGAAAGATGAACGAACCGCAGAAAAAAAATTTCGACGGTCAGAAAAAAAATTTCGACGGTTGGAAAAAAATTTCGACGGTGGGAAAGATGAACGAACCGCAGAAAAAAAATTTCGACGGTCAGAAAAAAATTTTCGACGGTCAGAAAAAAATTTCGACGGTGGGAAAGATGAACGAACCGCAGAAAAAAATTTTCGACGGTCAGAAAAAAAATTTCGACGGTCAGAAAAAAATTTCGACGGTGGGAAAGATGAACGAACCGCAGAAAAAAATTTTCGACGGTCAGAAAAAAATTTCGACGGTGGGAAAGATGAACGAACCGCAGAAAAAAAAATTCGACGGTCAGAAAAAAATTTCGACGGTGGGAAAGATGAACGAACCGCAGAAAAAAAATTTCGATGGTCAGAAAAAAAATTTCGACGGTTGGAAAAAAATTTCGCCGGTGGGAAAGATGAACGAACTGCAGAAAAAAATTTTCGACAGTCAGAAAAAAAATTTCGACGGTCAGAAAAAAATTTTCGACGGTCAGAAAAAAATTTCGACGGTGGGAAAGATGAACGAACCGCAGAAAAAAAATTTCGACGGTCAGAAAAAAAATTTCGACGGTTGGAAAAAAATTTCGACGGTGGGAAAGATGAACGAACCGCAGAAAAAAAATTTCGACGGTCAGAAAAAAATTTCGACGGTTGGAAAAAAATTTCGACGGTGGGAAAGATGAACGAACCGCAGAAAAAAATTTTCGACGGTCAGAAAAAAATTTTCGACGGTCAGAAAAAAATTTCGACGGTGGGAAAGATGAACGAACCGCAGAAAAAAAATTTCGACGGTCAGAAAAAAATTTTCGACGGTCAGAAAAAAATTTCGACGATGGGAAAGATGAACGAACCGCAGAAAAAAAATTTCGACGGTCAGAAAAAAATTTCGACGGTGGGAAAGATGAACGAACTGCAGAAAAAAATTTTCGACGGTCAGAAAAAAAATTTCGACAGTCAGAAAAAAATTTTCGACGGTCAGAAAAAAATTTCGACGGTGGGAAAGATGAACGAACCGCAGAAAAAAAATTTCGACGGTCAGAAAAAAATTTTCGACGGTCAGAACAAAATTTCGACGGTGGGAAAGATGAACGAACCGCAGAAAAAAAATTTCGACGGTCAGAAAAAAAATTTCAACGGTCAGAAAAAAATTTTCGACGGTCAGAAAAAAATTTCGACGGTGGGAAAGATGAACGAACCGCAGAAAAAAAATTTCGACGGTCAGAAAAAAAATTTCGACGGTGGGAAAAAAATTTCGACGGTGGGAAAGATGAACGAACCGCAGAAAAAAAATTTCGACGGTCAGAAAAAAATTTTCGACGGTCAGAAAAAAATTTCGACGGTGGGAAAGATGAACGAACCGCAGAAAAAAAATTTCGACGGTCAGAAAAAAATTTCGACGGTGGGAAAGATGAACGAACCGCAGAAAAAAAATTTCGACGGTCAGAAAAAAATTTTCGACGGTCAGAAAAAAATTTCGACGGTCAGAAAAAAATTTCGACGGTGGGAAAGATGAACGAACCGCAGAAAAAAAATTTCGACGGTCAGAAAAAAATTTCGACGGTGGGAAAGATGAACGAACCGCAGAAAAAAAATTTCGACGGTCAGAAAAAAATTTTCGACGGTCAGAAAAAAATTTCGACGGTCAGAAAAAAATTTCGACGGTGGGAAAGATGAACGAACCGCAGAAAAAATTTCGACGGTCAGAAAAAAATTTTCGACGGTCAGAAAAAAATTTCGACGGTGGGAAAGATGAACGAACCGCAGAAAAAAAATTTCGACGGTCAGAAAAAAATTTTCAACGGTCAGAAAAAAATTTCGACGGTGGGAAAGATGAACGAACCGCAGAAAAAAAATTTCGACGGTCAGAAAAAAATTTTCGACGGTCAGAAAAAAATTTCGACGGTAGGAAAGATGAACGAACCGCAGAAAAAAAATTTCGACGGTCAGAAAAAAATTTTCGACGGTCAGAAAAAAATTTCGACGGTGGGAAAGATGAACGAACCGCAGAAAAAAAATTTCGACGGTCAGAAAAAAATTTTCGACGGTCAGAAAAAAATTTCGACGGTGGGAAAGATGAACGAACCGCAGAAAAAAAATTTCGACGGTCAGAAAAAAATTTTCGACGGTCAGAAAAAAATTTCGACGGTGGGAAAGATGAACGAACCGCAGAAAAAAAATTTCGACGGTCAGAAAAAAATTTTCGACGGTCAGAAAAAAATTTCGACGGTGGGAAAGATGAACGAACCGCAGAAAAAAAATTTCGACGGTCAGAAAAAAATTTTCGACGGTCAGAAAAAAATTTCGACGGTGGGAAAGATGAACGAACCGCAGAAAAAAAATTTCGACGGTCAGAAAAAAATTTTCGACGGTCAGAAAAAAAATTCGACGGTGGGAAAGATGAACGAACCGCAGAAAAAAAATTTCGACGGTCAGAAAAAAATTTTCGACGGTCAGAAAAAAATTTCGACGGTCAGAAAAAAATTTCGACGGTGGGAAAGATGAACGAACCGCAGAAAAAAAAATTCGACGGTCAGAAAAAAATTTTCGACGGTCAGAAAAAAATTTCGACGGTCAGAAAAAAATTTCGACGGTGGGAAAGATGAACGAACCGCAGAAAAAAAATTTCGAAGGTCAGAAAAAAATTTTCGACGGTCAGAAAAAAATTTCGACGGTGGGAAAGATGAACGAACCGCAGAAAAAAAATTTCGACGGTCAGAAAAAAATTTTCGACGGTCAGAAAAAAATTTCGACGGTGGGAAAGATGAACGAACCGCAGAAAAAAAATTTCGACGGTCAGAAAAAAATTTTCGACGGTCAGAAAAAAATTTCGACGGTGGGAAAGATGAACGAACCGCAGAAAAAAAATTTCGACGGTCAGAAAAAAAATTTCAACGGTCAGAAAAAAATTTTCGACGGTCAGAAAAAAATTTCGACGGTGGGAAAGATGAACGAACCGCAGAAAAAAAATTTCGACGGTCAGAAAAAAAATTTCGACGGTGGGAAAAAAATTTCGACGGTGGGAAAGATAAACGAACCGCAGAAAAAAAATTTCGACGGTCAGAAAAAAATCTTCGACGGTCAGAAAAAAATTTCGACGGTGGGAAAGATGAACGAACCGCATAAAAAAAATTTCGACGGTCAGAAAAAAATTTTCGACGGTCAGAAAAAAAATTTCAACGGTCAGAAAAAAATTTTCGACGGTCAGAAAAAAATTTCGACGGTGGGAAAGATGAACGAACCGCAGAAAAAAAATTTCGACGGTCAGAAAAAAAATTTCGACGGTGGGAAAAAAATTTCGACGGTGGGAAAGATAAACGAACCGCAGAAAAAAAATTTCGACGGTCAGAAAAAAATCTTCGACGGTCAGAAAAAAATTTCGACGGTGGGAAAGATGAACGAACCGCATAAAAAAAATTTCGACGGTCAGAAAAAAATTTTCGACGGTGGGAAAGATGAACGAACCGCAGAAAAAAAAATTCCACGGTCAGAAAAAAAATTTCGACGGTGGGAAAAAAATTTCGACGGTGGGAAAGATGAACGAACCGCAGAAAAAAAATTTCGACGGTCAGAAAAAAATTTTCGACGGTCAGAAAAAAATTTCGACGGTGGGAAAGATGAACGAACCGCAGAAAAAAAATTTCGACGGTCAGAAAAAAATTTTCGACGGTCAGAAAAAAATTTCGACGGTGGGAAAGATGAACGAACCGCAGAAAAAAAATTTCGACGGTCAGAAAAAAATTTTCGACGGTCAGAAAAAAATTTCGACGGTGGGAAAGATGAACGAACCGCAGAAAAAAAATTTCGACGGTCAGAAGAAAATTTCGACGGTGGGAAAGATGAACGAACCGCAGAAAAAAAATTTCGACGGTCAGAAAAAAATTTTCGACGGTCAGAAAAAAATTTCGACGGTGGGAAAGATGAAAGAACCGCAGAAAAAAAATTTCGACGGTCAGAAAAAAATTTTCGACGGTCAGAAAAAAATTTCGACGGTGGGAAAGATGAACGAACCGCAGAAAAAAAATTTCGACGGTCAGAAAAAAAAATTCGACGGTTGGAAAAAAATTTCGACGGTGGGAAAGATGAACGAACCGCAGAAAAAAAATTTCGACGGTCAGAAAAAAATTTTCGACGGTCAGAAAAAAATTTCGACGGTGGGAAAGATGAACGAACCGCAGAAAAAAAATTTCGACGGTCAGAAAAAAAATTTCGACGGTTGGAAAAAAATTTCGACGGTGGGAAAGATGAACGAACCGCAGAAAAAAAATTTCGACGGTCAGAAAAAAATTTTCGACGGTCAGAAAAAAATTTCGACGGTGGGAAAGATGAACGAACCGCAGAAAAAAAAATTTCGACGGTCAGAAAAAAATTTTCGACGGTTGGAAAAAAATTTCGACGGTGGGAAAGATGAACGAACCGCAGAAAAAAAATTTCGACGGTCAGAAAAAAATTTTCGACGGTCAGAAAAAAATTTCGACGGTGGGAAAGATGAACAAACCGCAGAAAAAAAATTTCGACGGTCAGAAAAAAAATTTCGACGGTTGGAAAAAAATTTCGACGGTGGGAAAGATGAACGAACCGCAGAAAGAAAATTTCGACGGTCAGAAAAAAATTTTCGACGGTCAGAAAAAAATTTCGACGGTGGGAAAGATGAACGAACCGCAGAAAAAAAATTTCGACGGTCAGAAAAAAATTTTCGACGGTCAGAAAAAAATTTCGACGGTGGGAAAGATGAACGAACCGCAGAAAAAAAATTTCGACGATAAGAAAAAAAATTTCGACGGTTGGAAAAAAATTTCGACGGTGGGAAAGATGAACGAACCGCAGAAAGAAAATTTCGACGGTCAGAAAAAAATTTTCGACGGTCAGAAAAAAATTTCGACGGTGGGAAAGATGAACGAACCGCAGAAAAAAAATTTCGACGGTCAGAAAAAAATTTTCGACGGTCAGAAAAAAATTTCGACGGTGGGAAAGATGAACGAACCGCAGAAAAAAAATTTCGACGGTCAGAAAAAAATTTTCGACGGTCAGAAAAAAATTTCGACGGTGGGAAAGATGAACGAACCGCAGAAAAAAATTTCGACGGTGGGAAAGATGAACGAACCGCAGAAAAAAAAATTCCACGGTCAGAAAAAAAATTTCGACGGTGGGAAAAAAATTTCGACGGTGGGAAAGATGAACGAACCGCAGAAAAAAAATTTCGGCGGTCAGAAAAAAATTTTCGACGGTCAGAAAAAAATTTCGACGGTGGGAAAGATGAACGAACCGCAGAAAAAAAATTTCGACGGTCAGAAAAAAATTTTCGACGGTCAGAAAAAAATTTCGACGGTGGGAAAGATGAACGAACCGCAGAAAAAAAATTTCGACGGTCAGAAAAAAATTTTCGACGGTCAGAAAAAAATTTCGACGGTGGGAAAGATGAACGAACCGCAGAAAAAAAATTTCGACGGTCAGAAAAAAATTTTCGACGGTCAGAAAAAAATTTCGACGGTGGGAAAGATGAACGAACCGCAGAAAAAAAATTTCGACGGTCAGAAAAAAAATTTCGACGGTGGGAAAGATGAACGAACCGCAGAAAAAAAATTTCGACGGTCAGAAAAAAATTTTCGACGGTCAGAAAAAAAATTCGACGGTGGGAAAGATGAACGAACCGCAGAAAAAAATTTTCGACGGTTGGAAAAAAATTTCGACGGTGGGAAATTTGAACGAACCGCAGAAAAAAAATTTCGACGGTCAGAAAAAAATTTTCGACGGTCAGAAAAAAATTTCGACGGTGGGAAAGATGAACGAACCGCAGAAAAAAAATTTCGACGGTCAGAAGAAAATTTCGACGGTGGGAAAGATGAACGAACCGCAGAAAAAAAATTTCGACGGTCAGAAAAAAATTTTCGACGGTCAGAAAAAAATTTCGACGGTGGGAAAGATGAAAGAACCGCAGAAAAAAAATTTCGACGGTCAGAAAAAAATTTTCGACGGTCAGAAAAAAATTTCGACGGTGGGAAAGATGAACGAACCGCAGAAAAAAAATTTCGACGGTCAGAAAAAAAATTTCGACGGTTGGAAAAAAATTTCGACGGTGGGAAAGATGAACGAACCGCAGAAAAAAAATTTCGACGGTCAGAAAAAAATTTTCGACGGTCAGAAAAAAATTTCGACGGTGGGAAAGATGAACGAACCGCAGAAAAAAAATTTCGACGGTCAGAAAAAAATTTTCGACGGTCAGAAAAAAATTTCGACGGTGGGAAAGATGAACGAACCGCAGAAAAAAAATTTCGACGGTCAGAAAAAAATTTTCGACGGTCAGAAAAAAATTTCGACGGTGGGAAAGATGAACGAACCGCAGAAAAAAAATTTCGACGGTCAGAAAAAAATTTTCGACGGTCAGAAAAAAATTTCGACGGTGGGAAAGATGAACGAACCGCAGAAAAAAAATTTCGACGGTCAGAAAAAAAATTTCGACGGTGGGAAAGATGAACGAACCGCAGAAAAAAAATTTCGACGGTCAGAAAAAAAATTTCGACGGTGGGAAAAAAATTTCGACGGTGGGAAAGATGAACGAACCGCAGAAAAAAAATTTCGACGGTCAGAAAAAAATTTTCGACGGTCAGAAAAAAATTTCGACGGTGGGAAAGATGAACGAACCGCAGAAAAAAAATTTCGACGGTCAGAAAAAAATTTTCGACGGTCAGAAAAAAATTTCGACGGTGGGAAAGATGAACGAACCGCAGAAAAAAAATTTCGGCGGTCAGAAAAAAAATTTCGACGGTCAGAAAAAAATTTCGACGGTGGGAAAGATGAACGAACCGCAGAAAAAAAATTTCGACGGTCAGAAAAAAATTTTCGACGGCCAGAAAAAAATTTCGACGGTGGGAAGGATGAACGAACCGCAGAAAAAAAATTTCGACGGTCAGAAAAAAATTTTCGACGGTCAGAAAAAAATTTCGACGGTGGGAAAGATGAACGAACCGCAGAAAAAAAATTTCGACGGTCAGAAAAAAAATTTCGACGGTTGGAAAAAAATTTCGACGGTGGGAAAGATGAACGAACTGCAGAAAAAAATTTTCGACGGTCAGAAAAAAAATTTCGACGGTCAGAAAAAAATTTTCGACGGTCAGAAAAAAATTTTCGACGGTCAGAAAAAAATTTCGACGGTGGGAAAGATGAACGAACCGCAGAAAAAAAATTTCGACGGTCAGAAAAAAATTTTCGACGGTCAGAAAACAATTTCGACGGTGGGAAAGATGAACGAACCGCAGAAAAAAAATTTCGACGGTCAGAAAAAAAATTTCGACGGTTGGAAAAAAATTTCGACGGTGGGAAAGATGAACGAACCGCAGAAAAAAAATTTCGACGGTCAGAAAAAAATTTTCGACGGTCAGAAAAAAATTTTCGACGGTCAGAAAAAAATTTCGACGGTGGGAAAGATGAACGAACCGCAGAAAAAAAATTTCGACGGTCAGAAAAAAATTTTCGACGGTCAGAAAAAAATTTCGACGGTGGGAAAGATGAACGAACCGCAGAAAAAAATTTTCGACGGACAGAAAAAAAATTTCGACGGTTGGAAAAAAATTTCGACGGTGGGAAAGATGAACGAACCGCAGAAAAAAAATTTCGACGGTCAGAAAAAAATTTTCGACGGTCAGAAAAAAATTTCGACGGTGGGAAAGATGAACGAACCGCAGAAAAAAAATTTCGACGGTCAGAAAAAAAATTTCGACGGTGGGAAAAAAATTTCGACGGTGGGAAAGATGAACGAACCGCAGAAAAAAAATTTCGACGGTGGGAAAGATGAACGAACCGCAGAAAAAAAATTTCGACGGTCAGAAAAAAATTTTCGACGGTCAGAAAAAAATTTCGACGGTGGGAAAGATGAACGAACCGCAGAAAAAAAATTTCGACGGTCAGAAAAAAATTTTCGACGGTCAGAAAACAATTTCGACGGTGGGAAAGATGAACGAACCGCAGAAAAAAAATTTCGACGGTCAGAAAAAAAATTTCGACGGTTGGAAAAAAATTTCGACGGTGGGAAAGATGAACGAACCGCAGAAAAAAAATTTCGACGGTCAGAAAAAAATTTTCGACGGTCAGAAAAAAATTTTCGACGGTCAGAAAAAAATTTCGACGGTGGGAAAGATGAACGAACCGCAGAAAAAAAATTTCGACGGTCAGAAAAAAATTTTCGACGGTCAGAAAAAAATTTCGACGGTGGGAAAGATGAACGAACCGCAGAAAAAAATTTTCGACGGACAGAAAAAAAATTTCGACGGTTGGAAAAAAATTTCGACGGTGGGAAAGATGAACGAACCGCAGAAAAAAAATTTCGACGGTCAGAAAAAAATTTTCGACGGTCAGAAAAAAATTTCGACGGTGGGAAAGATGAACGAACCGCAGAAAAAAAATTTCGACGGTCAGAAAAAAATTTTCGACGGTTGGAAAAAAATTTCGACGGTGGGAAAGATGAACGAACCGCAGAAAAAAAATTTCGACGGTCAGAAAAAAATTTTCGACGGTCAGAAAAAAATTTCGACGGTGGGAAAGATGAACGAACCGCAGAAAAAAAATTTCGACGGTCAGAAAAAAATTTTCGACGGTCAGAAAAAAATTTCGACGGTGGGAAAGATGAAAGAACCGCAGAAAAAAAATTTCGACGGTCAGAAAAAAATTTTCGACGGTCAGAAAAAAATTTCGACGGTGGGAAAGATGAACGAACCGCAGAAAAAAAATTTCGACGGTCAGAAAAAAATTTTCGACGGTCAGAAAAAAATTTCGACGGTGGGAAAGATGAACGAACCGCAGAAAAAAAATTTCGGCGGTCAGAAAAAAATTTTCGACGGTCAGAAAAAAATTTCGACGGTGGGAAAGATGAACGAACCGCAGAAAAAAAAATTCGACGGTCAGAAAAAAATTTTCGACGGCCAGAAAAAAATTTCGACGGTGGGAAAGATGAACGAACCGCAGAAAAAAAATTTCGACGGTCAGAAAAAAATTTTCGACGGTCAGAAAAAAATTTCGACGGTGGGAAAGATGAACGAACCGCAGAAAAAAAATTTCGACGGTCAGAAAAAAAATTTCGACGGTTGGAAAAAAATTTCGACGGTGGGAAAGATGAACGAACTGCAGAAAAAAATTTTCGACGGTCAGAAAAAAAATTTCGACGGTCAGAAAAAAATTTTCGACGGTCAGAAAAAAATTTCGACGGTGGGAAAGATGAACGAACCGCAGAAAAAAAATTTCGACGGTCAGAAAAAAATTTTCGACGGTCAGAAAAAAATTTCGACGGTGGGAAAGATGAACGAACCGCAGAAAAAAAATTTCGACGGTCAGAAAAAAAATTTCGACGGTTGGAAAAAAATTTCGACGGTGGGAAAGATGAACGAGCTGCAGAAAAAAATTTTCGACGGTCAGAAAAAAAATTTCGACGGTCAGAAAAAAAATTCGACGGTGGGAAAGATGAACGAACCGCAGAAAAAAAATTTCGACGGTCAGAAAAAAAATTTCGACGGTGGGAAAAAAATTTCGACGGTGGGAAAGATGAACGAACCGCAGAAAAAAAATTTCGACGGTCAGAAAAAAATTTTCGACGGTTGGAAAAAAATTTCGACGGTGGGAAATTTGAACGAACCGCAGAAAAAAAATTTCGACGGTCAGAAAAAAATTTTCGACGGTCAGAAAAAAATTTCGACGGTGGGAAAGATGAACGAACCGCAGAAAAAAAATTTCGACGGTCAGAAAAAAAATTTTCGACGGTCAGAAAAAAATTTCGACGGTGGGAAAGATGAACGAACCGCAGAAAAAAAATTTCGACGGTCAGAAAAAAAATTTCGACGGTTGGAAAAAAATTTCGACGGTGGGAAAGATGAACGAACCGCAGAAAAAAAATTTCGACGGTCAGAAAAAAATTTTCGACGGTCAGAAAAAAATTTCGACGGTGGGAAAGATGAACAAACCGCAGAAAAAAAATTTCGACGGTCAGAAAAAAAATTTCGACGGTTGGAAAAAAATTTCGACGGTGGGAAAGATGAACGAACCGCAGAAAAAAAATTTCGACGGTCAGAAAAAAATTTTCGACGGTCAGAAAAAAATTTTCGACGGTCAGAAAAAAATTTCGACGGTGGGAAAGATGAACGAACCGCAGAAAAAAAATTTCGACGGTCAGAAAAAAATTTTCGACGGTCAGAAAAAAATTTCGACGGTGGGAAAGATGAACGAACCGCAGAAAAAAATTTTCGACGGACAGAAAAAAAATTTCGACGGTTGGAAAAAAATTTCGACGGTGGGAAAGATGAACGAACCGCAGAAAAAAAATTTCGACGGTCAGAAAAAAATTTTCGACGGTCAGAAAAAAATTTCGACGGTGGGAAAGATGAACGAACCGCAGAAAAAAAATTTCGACGGTCAGAAAAAAAATTTCGACGGTGGGAAAAAAATTTCGACGGTGGGAAAGATGAACGAACCGCAGAAAAAAAATTTCGACGGTCAGAAAAAAATTTTCGACGGTTGGAAAAAAATTTCGACGGTGGGAAAGATGAACGAACCGCAGAAAAAAAATTTCGGCGGTCAGAAAAAAATTTTCGACGGTCAGAAAAAAATTTCGACGGTGGGAAAGATGAACGAACCGCAGAAAAAAAATTTCGACGGTCAGAAAAAAAATTTCGACGGTCAGAAAAAAATTTCGACGGTGGGAAAGATGAACGAACCGCAGAAAAAAAATTTCGACGGTCAGAAAAAAAATTTCGACGGTTGGAAAAAAATTTCGACGGTGGGAAAGATGAACGAAACCGCAGAAAAAAAATTTCGACGGTCAGAAAAAAATTTTCGACGGTCAGAAAAAAATTTCGACGGTGGGAAAGATGAACGAACCGCAGAAAAAAAATTTCGACGGTCAGAAAAAAATTTTCGACGGTTGGAAAAAAATTTCGACGGTGGGAAAGATGAACGAACCGCAGAAAAAAAATTTCGACGGTCAGAAAAAAATTTTCGACGGTCAGAAAAAAATTTCGACGGTGGGAAAGATGAACAAACCGCAGAAAAAAAATTTCGACGGTCAGAAAAAAAATTTCGACGGTTGGAAAAAAATTTCGACGGTGGGAAAGATGAACGAACCGCAGAAAGAAAATTTCGACGGTCAGAAAAAAATTTTCGACGGTCAGAAAAAAATTTCGACGGTGGGAAAGATGAACGAACCGCAGAAAAAAAATTTCGACGGTCAGAAAAAAATTTTCGACGGTCAGAAAAAAATTTCGACGGTGGGAAAGATGAACGAACCGCAGAAAAAAAATTTCGACGGTAAGAAAAAAAATTTCGACGGTTGGAAAAAAATTTCGACGGTGGGAAAGATGAACGAACCGCAGAAAGAAAATTTCGACGGTCAGAAAAAAATTTTCGACGGTCAGAAACAAATTTCGACGGTGGGAAAGATGAACGAACCGCAGAAAAAAAATTTCGACGGTCAGAAAAAAATTTCGACGGTGGGAAAGATGAACGAACTGCAGAAAAAAATTTTCGACGGTCAGAAAAAAAATTTCGGCGGTCAGAAAAAAAATTTCGACGGTTGGAAAAAAATTTCGACGGTGGGAAAGATGAACGAACCGCAGAAAAAAAATTTCGACGGTCAGAAAAAAATTTTCGACGGTCAGAAAAAAATTTCGACGGTGGGAAAGATGAACGAACCGCAGAAAAAAAATTTCGACGGTCAGAAAAAAATTTTCGACGGTCAGAAAAAAATTTCGACGGTGGGAAAGATGAACGAACCGCAGAAAAAAAATTTCGACGGTCAGAAAAAAATTTTCGACGGTCAGAAAAAAATTTCGACGGTGGGAAAGATGAACGAACCGCAGAAAAAAATTTCGACGGTCAGAAAAAAAATTTCGACGGTGGGAAAGATGAACGAACCGCAGAAAAAAAAATTCCACGGTCAGAAAAAAAATTTCGACGGTGGGAAAAAAATTTCGACGGTGGGAAAGATGAACGAACCGCAGAAAAAAAATTTCGGCGGTCAGAAAAAAATTTTCGACGGTCAGAAAAAAATTTCGACGGTGGGAAAGATGAACGAACCGCAGAAAAAAAATTTCGACGGTCAGAAAAAAATTTTCGACGGTCAGAAAAAAATTTCGACGGTGGGAAAGATGAACGAACCGCAGAAAAAAAATTTCGACGGTCAGAAAAAAATTTTCGACGGTCAGAAAAAAATTTCGACGGTGGGAAAGATGAACGAACCACAGAAAAAAAATTTCGACGGTCAGAAAAAAATTTTCGACGGTCAGAAAAAAATTTCGACGGTGGGAAAGATGAACGAACCGCAGAAAAAAAATTTCGACGGTCAGAAAAAAAATTTCGACGGTGGGAAAGATGAACGAACCGCAGAAAAAAAATTTCGACGGTCAGAAAAAAAATTTCGACGGTGGGAAAAAAATTTCGACGGTGGGAAAGATGAACGAACCGCAGAAAAAAAATTTCGACGGTCAGAAAAAAATTTTCGACGGTCAGAAAAAAATTTCGACGGTGGGAAAGATGAACGAACCGCAGAAAAAAAATATCGACGGTCAGAAAAAAATTTTCGACGGTCAGAAAAAAATTTCGACGGTGGGAAAGATGAACGAACCGCAGAAAAAAAATTTCGGCGGTCAGAAAAAAAATTTCGACGGTCAGAAAAAAATTTCGACGGTGGGAAAGATGAACGAACCGCAGAAAAAAAATTTCGACGGTCAGAAAAAAATTTTCGACGGCCAGAAAAAAATTTCGACGGTGGGAAGGATGAACGAACCGCAGAAAAAAAATTTCGACGGTCAGAAAAAAATTTTCGACGGTCAGAAAAAAATTTCGACGGTGGGAAAGATGAACGAACCGCAGAAAAAAAATTTCGACGGTCAGAAAAAAAATTTCGACGGTTGGAAAAAAATTTCGACGGTGGGAAAGATGAACGAACTGCAGAAAAAAATTTTCGACGGTCAGAAAAAAAATTTCGACGGTCAGAAAAAAATTTTCGACGGTCAGAAAAAAATTTTCGACGGTCAGAAAAAAATTTCGACGGTGGGAAAGATGAACGAACCGCAGAAAAAAAATTTCGACGGTCAGAAAAAAATTTTCGACGGTCAGAAAACAATTTCGACGGTGGGAAAGATGAACGAACCGCAGAAAAAAAATTTCGACGGTCAGAAAAAAAATTTCGACGGTTGGAAAAAAATTTCGACGGTGGGAAAGATGAACGAACCGCAGAAAAAAAATTTCGACGGTCAGAAAAAAATTTTCGACGGTCAGAAAAAAATTTTCGACGGTCAGAAAAAAATTTCGACGGTGGGAAAGATGAACGAACCGCAGAAAAAAAATTTCGACGGTCAGAAAAAAATTTTCGACGGTCAGAAAAAAATTTCGACGGTGGGAAAGATGAACGAACCGCAGAAAAAAATTTTCGACGGACAGAAAAAAAATTTCGACGGTTGGAAAAAAATTTCGACGGTGGGAAAGATGAACGAACCGCAGAAAAAAAATTTCGACGGTCAGAAAAAAATTTTCGACGGTCAGAAAAAAATTTCGACGGTGGGAAAGATGAACGAACCGCAGAAAAAAAATTTCGACGTACAGAAAAAAAATTTCGACGGTGGGAAAAAAATTTCGACGGTGGGAAAGATGAACGAACCGCAGAAAAAAAATTTCGACGGTCAGAAAAAAATTTTCGACGGTTGGAAAAAAATTTCGACGGTGGGAAAGATGAACGAACCGCAGAAAAAAAATTTCGGCGGTCAGAAAAAAATTTTCGACGGTCAGAAAAAAATTTCGACGGTGGGAAAGATGAACGAACCGCAGAAAAAAAATTTCGACGGTCAGAAAAAAAATTTCGACGGTCAGAAAAAAATTTCGACGGTGGGAAAGATGAACGAACCGCAGAAAAAAAATTTCGACGGTCAGAAAAAAAATTTCGACGGTTGGAAAAAAATTTCGACGGTGGGAAAGATGAACGAACCGCAGAAAAAAAATTTCGACGGTCAGAAAAAAATTTTCGACGGTCAGAAAAAAATTTCGACGGTGGGAAAGATGAACGAACCGCAGAAAAAAAATTTCGACGGTCAGAAAAAAATTTTCGACGGTTGGAAAAAAATTTCGACGGTGGGAAAGATGAACGAACCGCAGAAAAAAAATTTCGACGGTCAGAAAAAAATTTTCGACGGTCAGAAAAAAATTTCGACGGTGGGAAAGATGAACAAACCGCAGAAAAAAAATTTCGACGGTCAGAAAAAAAATTTCGACGGTTGGAAAAAAATTTCGACGGTGGGAAAGATGAACGAACCGCAGAAAGAAAATTTCGACGGTCAGAAAAAAATTTTCGACGGTCAGAAAAAAATTTCGACGGTGGGAAAGATGAACGAACCGCAGAAAAAAAATTTCGACGGTCAGAAAAAAATTTTCGACGGTTGGAAAAAAATTTCGACGGTGGGAAAGATGAACGAACCGCAGAAAAAAAATTTCGACGGTCAGAAAAAAATTTTCGACGGTCAGAAAAAAATTTCGACGGTGGGAAAGATGAACAAACCGCAGAAAAAAAATTTCGACGGTCAGAAAAAAAATTTCGACGGTTGGAAAAAAATTTCGACGGTGGGAAAGATGAACGAACCGCAGAAAGAAAATTTCGACGGTCAGAAAAAAATTTTCGACGGTCAGAAAAAAATTTCGACGGTGGGAAAGATGAACGAACCGCAGAAAAAAAATTTCGACGGTCAGAAAAAAATTTTCGACGGTCAGAAAAAAATTTCGACGGTGGGAAAGATGAACGAACCGCAGAAAAAAAATTTCGACGGTAAGAAAAAAAATTTCGACGGTTGGAAAAAAATTTCGACGGTGGGAAAGATGAACGAACCGCAGAAAGAAAATTTCGACGGTCAGAAAAAAATTTTCGACGGTCAGAAACAAATTTCGACGGTGGGAAAGATGAACGAACCGCAGAAAAAAAATTTCGACGGTCAGAAAAAAATTTCGACGGTGGGAAAGATGAACGAACTGCAGAAAAAAATTTTCGACGGTCAGAAAAAAAATTTCGGCGGTCAGAAAAAAAATTTCGACGGTTGGAAAAAAATTTCGACGGTGGGAAAGATGAACGAACCGCAGAAAAAAAATTTCGACGGTCAGAAAAAAATTTTCGACGGTCAGAAAAAAATTTCGACGGTGGGAAAGATGAACGAACCGCAGAAAAAAAATTTCGACGGTCAGAAAAAAATTTTCGACGGTCAGAAAAAAATTTCGACGGTGGGAAAGATGAACGAACCGCAGAAAAAAAATTTCGACGGTCAGAAAAAAATTTTCGACGGTCAGAAAAAAATTTCGACGGTGGGAAAGATGAACGAACCGCAGAAAAAAATTTCGACGGTCAGAAAAAAAATTTCGACGGTGGGAAAGATGAACGAACCGCAGAAAAAAAATTCCACGGTCAGAAAAAAAATTTCGACGGTGGGAAAAAAATTTCGACGGTGGGAAAGATGAACGAACCGCAGAAAAAAAATTTCGGCGGTCAGAAAAAAATTTTCGACGGTCAGAAAAAAATTTCGACGGTGGGAAAGATGAACGAACCGCAGAAAAAAAATTTCGACGGTCAGAAAAAAATTTTCGACGGTCAGAAAAAAATTTCGACGGTGGGAAAGATGAACGAACCGCAGAAAAAAAATTTCGACGGTCAGAAAAAAATTTTCGACGGTCAGAAAAAAATTTCGACGGTGGGAAAGATGAACGAACCGCAGAAAAAAAATTTCGACGGTCAGAAAAAAATTTTCGACGGTCAGAAAAAAATTTCGACGGTGGGAAAGATGAACGAACCGCAGAAAAAAAATTTCGACGGTCAGAAAAAAAATTTCGACGGTGGGAAAGATGAACGAACCGCAGAAAAAAAATTTCGACGGTCAGAAAAAAAATTTCGACGGTGGGAAAAAAATTTCGACGGTGGGAAAGATGAACGAACCGCAGAAAAAAAATTTCGACGGTCAGAAAAAAATTTTCGACCGTCAGAAAAAAATTTCGACGGTGGGAAAGATGAACGAACCGCAGAAAAAAAATTTCGACGGTCAGAAAAAAATTTTCGACGGTCAGAAAAAAATTTCGACGGTGGGAAAGATGAACGAACCGCAGAAAAAAATTTCGACGGTCAGAAAAAAAATTTCGACGGTGGGAAAGATGAACGAACCGCAGAAAAAAAATTCCACGGTCAGAAAAAAAATTTCGACGGTGGGAAAAAAATTTCGACGGTGGGAAAGATGAACGAACCGCAGAAAAAAAATTTCGGCGGTCAGAAAAAAATTTTCGACGGTCAGAAAAAAATTTCGACGGTGGGAAAGATGAACGAACCGCAG
>CAXIES010000378.1:0-18921 GCA_964023965.1 Melinopterus prodromus
CTTCGACTTGCTCAGATTCTTCTATAACCCCTCCACGCCACTCATCAGAACAAAATCAAGATAAAAAACAACAAAACTCACAGGAAAAGAAGGTGAGAGAACACAAACCTCCACCGATAATGATATACGATGTGACTAAATATGAGCAAGTATATGAGCTGCTAAATACCAAAATTGAGAACAAGTATAAAATAACGTTACTAAACAGTGGCGTACTAAAAGTTAATGTTGATGCAATCGACAATTACAAGATGATCACCAACCTTCTCGAGGAAGGAAAACTAAACTGGTCATCTTACGAAAATAAGCAAGATAGACCAATTAAAGTGGTAGTAAAAAAACTGCATAAAACCTGCAGTAAGGAAAAGATAATTGAAGATCTGAAGCGAAAAAAATATAAAATTTTAGATGTAACTAATATTTTAAAACGAAAAACAAAAGATCCTTTACCGATCTTCATGCTGTCTTTCGACAAGACCGAAGATATCAACAAAATCTTTGGAATAACTGATATAATGGGAATGAGAGTCGAAATATCTCCACTAAAAAAACCTAAATTGTTGCCACAATGTAAGAATTGCCAAGCGTGGGGTCACACTCGTGGATACTGCCACAAAGACCCCAGATGCGTAAAATGTGCTGGGGAGCACGATACCCAGAACTGCACAAAGTCAAAAGAGGAACCCGCAAAATGCTATAATTGCGGTAAAGGTCATCCTGCAAACTACAGGGGTTGTGTAGTTCCGATTGAACTTCAAAAGATTAAAAACGCCAATTTTAAGAAAATCTCTCCCCCGGAACAGCAGAAAACAAAGCATGTAAACAGAAAAGTTATCAAGGCAAAAGAGGTATCTGGTGAACAATCCTATGCCAACATGGTAAATGGTAAGTCGGCCTCTAGTTCTAAGCCAGTAGAAATAAAAAGCATTGAGGTAAAAATGGACCAAACCGTAAACAATCTTCCAGAAATCAGCAAAACACTGCAATTAATACTGGAAAAACTGAATAAACAAGAAAATGTTACTAAATCCATTGTTGCCAGACTCGACAAGCTTGAAAAATTCCATAAAAATGGCTGATTGTATCCGCATACTTTCCTGGAACGCTAACGGGCTATTACAACATAGAAATACCTTACACACATTTTTAACTGAACATAAAATTGATATTTGCTTAATATCAGAAACTCATTTCACAAAAGAATCCTACCTAAAACTTCGAGACTTCACAATCTATCACGCTATTCACCCCAGCAATTGTGCAAGAGGAGGAAGCGCAGTATTAATTAAAAATAATATATCTCATTATGAGGACGAGAAAATCGAAAAAGAAGAATTTCAAGTTACGTCTGTTAGAGTCAAAACAAAATGTGGAATAATATCGATTGGAGCTCTTTATTCACCTCCGAGGCACAACATTAAGAGAACACAGTATCTGGACCTTTTGCAGACTTTCTCTGGGAAGTTCATACTTGGGGGAGACTTTAATTCCAAGAATACATATTGGGGTTCACGGCTAACTACAACAAAGGGAAGAGAATTACTACATGCAATCCAAAGCTACAGATGCGAAGTCCACTCAACAGGTAAGCCAACTTATTGGCCTACTGACAGAAACAAGATTCCAGATCTAATAGACTTTTTTGTAATTAAAAATCTGTCATCTAGCTTCATTGATATCACCGAGGAACTAGACCTTGACTCTGACCATACACCAATTATCTTAACTCTAAGTCAATCGGTAATTAGAAAAGAAAGAAGACCAACTCTGACAACTAAAGCTACAAACTGGGAAGCATTCAAAACAAGCCTAGAGCAGAACATCAACTTGTCGGTTTCACTCAAAACTCCCGAAGAATTGGAAGACGCAGTGCAGAGTTTCCACGGCGATATACAGGAAGCTGCGTGGTTAGCTACACCCCAAATAAGTTACCATATCAAGAATAGCAACATCTATCCTTTAGAAGTCAGAGAATTGATAGCAAAAAAGAGAAAAGTTCGCAAACGCTGGCAAACTACAAGAGACCCCATAGTTAAGACAGAACTAAATAATATGGTATGGAAACTTCGCAACCTTACCGAAGAAATCAAACAACAAACTATTGGTCGGCATTTGGAGGGGCTAAGCAATGACTCTGCTACGGACTACTCTCTATGGAAAACCACCAAAAACATAAAGCGACCGATAATGCAAATTCCCCCGATAAGAAAGGAAGATCGATCTTGGGCCAGAAGTAACAAGGATAAGGCCGATATCTTTGCCGATCACTTGGAAAAGACATTTACACCGAATGAAACTCATACCCCTGAACTTCCCGAGTCTAACACCTGGACAGCACTGGAGTCAAACCCTATACCCCATATTTCACCAAAAGAACTAATGACCGAAATCAAAACCAACCTCAGTTCGAAAAAAGCACCGGGATTTGACCTGATATCAGGAGCCCTGCTGAAGCAGCTACCGAGAAAAGCCGTGATAAAGATGTTAAATTTGTTCAACGCTGCACTTAGGTTAAGATATGTGCCCTCATTCTGGAAAGTCGCTGAGGTCATCATGATACCCAAACCCGGTAAACCGCCAAATGATGTAGCCTCCTACAGACCTATATCTCTGTTACCAACCATTTCAAAACTGTTTGAAAAATTACTTATCAAGAGAATATACCCAATTCTTGAGAAAAATCAAACTATTCCATCACATCAATTCGGCTTTCGAGCTCGACATTCAACAATCGATCAGGTACACCGAATTACCGATGTTATAGAAAAGGCTCTTGAAGAAAAGAAAATTTGCTCAGCAATATTTTTAGACGTGGCTCAGGCTTTCGATAAGGTGTGGCATGATGGACTATTCGAGAAACTGGAACAGCAGCTTCCTAGTGAATATACAGAACTGTTAAAATCATATCTGAAAGATCGCCACTTCAGGGTGAAACAGGATGACGAATACTCCTCGCTACGCAATATCAATGCCGGAGTACCACAAGGAAGTGTATTGGGACCACTTTTGTACCTACTGTATACTTATGATATTCCTGTTCCGGGAGAAACCACAGTGGCAACATTTGCAGACGACACGGCTATTTTGGCGATTAGTGACAGTGTCGAAGAAGCAACTGAAAAATTACAGATAGCTGCAAACAAAATCAACCTTTGGACAAAGAAATGGCGCATCAAACTAAATGAAGGAAAATCCACGCATGTAAACTACACCAATAAGAGAGTTAACTATATTCCAGTAACCATTAATGGGAACGATATTCCATACGCGGATACAGCGAAATACCTTGGCATGACACTGGATGCCAAGCTTAGATGGAAAGTACATGTCAAGAAAAAGCGGAACGAACTCGACCTAAAATTCCGCAAAATGTATTGGCTAATGGGACGGAGGTCAGCCCTGTCAGTGCAAAATAAGCTCCTACTATACAAGCAATTATTAAAGCCAGTATGGGTGTATGGAATACAGTTATGGGGATGCACTAAGCAGTCCAATATCAACCTCATTCAGAGGTTCCAAAATAAAGTTCTAAGGGCCATTGTTGGTGCACCATGGTACATCAAAAACACCAGTCTTCATCGGGACCTTTGCATGGAGATGGTAACTAGCGAAATATCAAAATTTGCTAAGAAGCACGAGGATCGTCTACTCCACCACGACAACTTTGAAGCCATCCAGCTGCTAGACAACAGTGCGCTAGTGCGTCGGCTGAAAAGAACTAAACCATTCGAACTAGTGCGGGAGTGATTAAAAGCAGAGCACCCGTAGTGTATTCACAGTATGTGAAAAGTGAAAACAAGTGTAAGTGAAAACAACCGCCGTCTACTTGAGTGGTAAAAACTGTCAGACTAAAACAACTTGGGCCAATGGGCAAAATTGTAAAAATACTCATTATTTTATCAGTTTAGGTTAAATGAAAATAACTTGTTAGTCATTGACTAGGTGTTATGCCACAAACACTCTGTGTTTGCACAAAATAAAAAAAAAAAAAAAAAAAAAAAAAAATTATTTATTATTTATTATTTATTATTTATTATTTATTATTTATTATTTATTATTTATTATTTATTATTTATTATTTATTATTTATTATTTATTATTTATTATTTATTATTTATTATTTATTATTTATTATTTATTATTTATTATTTATTATTTATTATTTATTATTTATTATTTATTATTTATTATTTATTATTTATTATTTATTATTTATTATTTATTATTTATTATTTATTATTTATTATTTATTATTTATTATTTATTATTTATTATTTATTATTTATTATTTATTATTTATTATTTATTATTTATTATTTATTATTTATTATTTATTATTTATTATTTATTATTTATTATTTATTATTTATTATTTATTATTTATTATTTATTATTTATTATTTATTATTTATTATTTATTATTTATTATTTATTATTTATTATTTATTATTTATTATTTATTATTTATTATTTATTATTTATTATTTATTATTTATTATTTATTATTTATTATTTATTATTTATTATTTATTATTTATTATTTATTATTTATTATTTATTATTTATTATTTATTATTTATTATTTATTATTTATTATTTATTATTTATTATTTATTATTTATTATTTATTATTTATTATTTATTATTTATTATTTATTATTTATTATTTATTATTTATTATTTATTATTTATTATTTATTATTTATTATTTATTATTTATTATTTATTATTTATTATTTATTATTTATTATTTATTATTTATTATTTATTATTTATTATTTATTATTTATTATTTATTATTTATTATTTATTATTTATTATTTATTATTTATTATTTATTATTTATTATTTATTATTTATTATTTATTATTTATTATTTATTATTTATTATTTATTATTTATTATTTATTATTTATTATTTATTATTTATTATTTATTATTTATTATTTATTATTTATTATTTATTATTTATTATTTATTATTTATTATTTATTATTTATTATTTATTATTTATTATTTATTATTTATTATTTATTATTTATTATTTATTATTTATTATTTATTATTTATTATTTATTATTTATTATTTATTATTTATTATTTATTATTTATTATTTATTATTTATTATTTATTATTTATTATTTATTATTTATTATTTATTATTTATTATTTATTATTTATTATTTATTATTTATTATTTATTATTTATTATTTATTATTTATTATTTATTATTTATTATTTATTATTTATTATTTATTATTTATTATTTATTATTTATTATTTATTATTTATTATTTATTATTTATTATTTATTATTTATTATTTATTATTTATTATTTATTATTTATTATTTATTATTTATTATTTATTATTTATTATTTATTATTTATTATTTATTATTTATTATTTATTATTTATTATTTATTATTTATTATTTATTATTTATTATTTATTATTTATTATTTATTATTTATTATTTATTATTTATTATTTATTATTTATTATTTATTATTTATTATTTATTATTTATTATTTATTATTTATTATTTATTATTTATTATTTATTATTTATTATTTATTATTTATTATTTATTATTTATTATTTATTATTTATTATTTATTATTTATTATTTATTATTTATTATTTATTATTTATTATTTATTATTTATTATTTATTATTTATTATTTATTATTTATTATTTATTATTTATTATTTATTATTTATTATTTATTATTTATTATTTATTATTTATTATTTATTATTTATTATTTATTATTTATTATTTATTATTTATTATTTATTATTTATTATTTATTATTTATTATTTATTATTTATTATTTATTATTTATTATTTATTATTTATTATTTATTATTTATTATTTATTATTTATTATTTATTATTTATTATTTATTATTTATTATTTATTATTTATTATTTATTATTTATTATTTATTATTTATTATTTATTATTTATTATTTATTATTTATTATTTATTATTTATTATTTATTATTTATTATTTATTATTTATTATTTATTATTTATTATTTATTATTTATTATTTATTATTTATTATTTATTATTTATTATTTATTATTTATTATTTATTATTTATTATTTATTATTTATTATTTATTATTTATTATTTATTATTTATTATTTATTATTTATTATTTATTATTTATTATTTATTATTTATTATTTATTATTTATTATTTATTATTTATTATTTATTATTTATTATTTATTATTTATTATTTATTATTTATTATTTATTATTTATTATTTATTATTTATTATTTATTATTTATTATTTATTATTTATTATTTATTATTTATTATTTATTATTTATTATTTATTATTTATTATTTATTATTTATTATTTATTATTTATTATTTATTATTTATTATTTATTATTTATTATTTATTATTTATTATTTATTATTTATTATTTATTATTTATTATTTATTATTTATTATTTATTATTTATTATTTATTATTTATTATTTATTATTTATTATTTATTATTTATTATTTATTATTTATTATTTATTATTTATTATTTATTATTTATTATTTATTATTTATTATTTATTATTTATTATTTATTATTTATTATTTATTATTTATTATTTATTATTTATTATTTATTATTTATTATTTATTATTTATTATTTATTATTTATTATTTATTATTTATTATTTATTATTTATTATTTATTATTTATTATTTATTATTTATTATTTATTATTTATTATTTATTATTTATTATTTATTATTTATTATTTATTATTTATTATTTATTATTTATTATTTATTATTTATTATTTATTATTTATTATTTATTATTTATTATTTATTATTTATTATTTATTATTTATTATTTATTATTTATTATTTATTATTTATTATTTATTATTTATTATTTATTATTTATTATTTATTATTTATTATTTATTATTTATTATTTATTATTTATTATTTATTATTTATTATTTATTATTTATTATTTATTATTTATTATTTATTATTTATTATTTATTATTTATTATTTATTATTTATTATTTATTATTTATTATTTATTATTTATTATTTATTATTTATTATTTATTATTTATTATTTATTATTTATTATTTATTATTTATTATTTATTATTTATTATTTATTATTTATTATTTATTATTTATTATTTATTATTTATTATTTATTATTTATTATTTATTATTTATTATTTATTATTTATTATTTATTATTTATTATTTATTATTTATTATTTATTATTTATTATTTATTATTTATTATTTATTATTTATTATTTATTATTTATTATTTATTATTTATTATTTATTATTTATTATTTATTATTTATTATTTATTATTTATTATTTATTATTTATTATTTATTATTTATTATTTATTATTTATTATTTATTATTTATTATTTATTATTTATTATTTATTATTTATTATTTATTATTTATTATTTATTATTTATTATTTATTATTTATTATTTATTATTTATTATTTATTATTTATTATTTATTATTTATTATTTATTATTTATTATTTATTATTTATTATTTATTATTTATTATTTATTATTTATTATTTATTATTTATTATTTATTATTTATTATTTATTATTTATTATTTATTATTTATTATTTATTATTTATTATTTATTATTTATTATTTATTATTTATTATTTATTATTTATTATTTATTATTTATTATTTATTATTTATTATTTATTATTTATTATTTATTATTTATTATTTATTATTTATTATTTATTATTTATTATTTATTATTTATTATTTATTATTTATTATTTATTATTTATTATTTATTATTTATTATTTATTATTTATTATTTATTATTTATTATTTATTATTTATTATTTATTATTTATTATTTATTATTTATTATTTATTATTTATTATTTATTATTTATTATTTATTATTTATTATTTATTATTTATTATTTATTATTTATTATTTATTATTTATTATTTATTATTTATTATTTATTATTTATTATTTATTATTTATTATTTATTATTTATTATTTATTATTTATTATTTATTATTTATTATTTATTATTTATTATTTATTATTTATTATTTATTATTTATTATTTATTATTTATTATTTATTATTTATTATTTATTATTTATTATTTATTATTTATTATTTATTATTTATTATTTATTATTTATTATTTATTATTTATTATTTATTATTTATTATTTATTATTTATTATTTATTATTTATTATTTATTATTTATTATTTATTATTTATTATTTATTATTTATTATTTATTATTTATTATTTATTATTTATTATTTATTATTTATTATTTATTATTTATTATTTATTATTTATTATTTATTATTTATTATTTATTATTTATTATTTATTATTTATTATTTATTATTTATTATTTATTATTTATTATTTATTATTTATTATTTATTATTTATTATTTATTATTTATTATTTATTATTTATTATTTATTATTTATTATTTATTATTTATTATTTATTATTTATTATTTATTATTTATTATTTATTATTTATTATTTATTATTTATTATTTATTATTTATTATTTATTATTTATTATTTATTATTTATTATTTATTATTTATTATTTATTATTTATTATTTATTATTTATTATTTATTATTTATTATTTATTATTTATTATTTATTATTTATTATTTATTATTTATTATTTATTATTTATTATTTATTATTTATTATTTATTATTTATTATTTATTATTTATTATTTATTATTTATTATTTATTATTTATTATTTATTATTTATTATTTATTATTTATTATTTATTATTTATTATTTATTATTTATTATTTATTATTTATTATTTATTATTTATTATTTATTATTTATTATTTATTATTTATTATTTATTATTTATTATTTATTATTTATTATTTATTATTTATTATTTATTATTTATTATTTATTATTTATTATTTATTATTTATTATTTATTATTTATTATTTATTATTTATTATTTATTATTTATTATTTATTATTTATTATTTATTATTTATTATTTATTATTTATTATTTATTATTTATTATTTATTATTTATTATTTATTATTTATTATTTATTATTTATTATTTATTATTTATTATTTATTATTTATTATTTATTATTTATTATTTATTATTTATTATTTATTATTTATTATTTATTATTTATTATTTATTATTTATTATTTATTATTTATTATTTATTATTTATTATTTATTATTTATTATTTATTATTTATTATTTATTATTTATTATTTATTATTTATTATTTATTATTTATTATTTATTATTTATTATTTATTATTTATTATTTATTATTTATTATTTATTATTTATTATTTATTATTTATTATTTATTATTTATTATTTATTATTTATTATTTATTATTTATTATTTATTATTTATTATTTATTATTTATTATTTATTATTTATTATTTATTATTTATTATTTATTATTTATTATTTATTATTTATTATTTATTATTTATTATTTATTATTTATTATTTATTATTTATTATTTATTATTTATTATTTATTATTTATTATTTATTATTTATTATTTATTATTTATTATTTATTATTTATTATTTATTATTTATTATTTATTATTTATTATTTATTATTTATTATTTATTATTTATTATTTATTATTTATTATTTATTATTTATTATTTATTATTTATTATTTATTATTTATTATTTATTATTTATTATTTATTATTTATTATTTATTATTTATTATTTATTATTTATTATTTATTATTTATTATTTATTATTTATTATTTATTATTTATTATTTATTATTTATTATTTATTATTTATTATTTATTATTTATTATTTATTATTTATTATTTATTATTTATTATTTATTATTTATTATTTATTATTTATTATTTATTATTTATTATTTATTATTTATTATTTATTATTTATTATTTATTATTTATTATTTATTATTTATTATTTATTATTTATTATTTATTATTTATTATTTATTATTTATTATTTATTATTTATTATTTATTATTTATTATTTATTATTTATTATTTATTATTTATTATTTATTATTTATTATTTATTATTTATTATTTATTATTTATTATTTATTATTTATTATTTATTATTTATTATTTATTATTTATTATTTATTATTTATTATTTATTATTTATTATTTATTATTTATTATTTATTATTTATTATTTATTATTTATTATTTATTATTTATTATTTATTATTTATTATTTATTATTTATTATTTATTATTTATTATTTATTATTTATTATTTATTATTTATTATTTATTATTTATTATTTATTATTTATTATTTATTATTTATTATTTATTATTTATTATTTATTATTTATTATTTATTATTTATTATTTATTATTTATTATTTATTATTTATTATTTATTATTTATTATTTATTATTTATTATTTATTATTTATTATTTATTATTTATTATTTATTATTTATTATTTATTATTTATTATTTATTATTTATTATTTATTATTTATTATTTATTATTTATTATTTATTATTTATTATTTATTATTTATTATTTATTATTTATTATTTATTATTTATTATTTATTATTTATTATTTATTATTTATTATTTATTATTTATTATTTATTATTTATTATTTATTATTTATTATTTATTATTTATTATTTATTATTTATTATTTATTATTTATTATTTATTATTTATTATTTATTATTTATTATTTATTATTTATTATTTATTATTTATTATTTATTATTTATTATTTATTATTTATTATTTATTATTTATTATTTATTATTTATTATTTATTATTTATTATTTATTATTTATTATTTATTATTTATTATTTATTATTTATTATTTATTATTTATTATTTATTATTTATTATTTATTATTTATTATTTATTATTTATTATTTATTATTTATTATTTATTATTTATTATTTATTATTTATTATTTATTATTTATTATTTATTATTTATTATTTATTATTTATTATTTATTATTTATTATTTATTATTTATTATTTATTATTTATTATTTATTATTTATTATTTATTATTTATTATTTATTATTTATTATTTATTATTTATTATTTATTATTTATTATTTATTATTTATTATTTATTATTTATTATTTATTATTTATTATTTATTATTTATTATTTATTATTTATTATTTATTATTTATTATTTATTATTTATTATTTATTATTTATTATTTATTATTTATTATTTATTATTTATTATTTATTATTTATTATTTATTATTTATTATTTATTATTTATTATTTATTATTTATTATTTATTATTTATTATTTATTATTTATTATTTATTATTTATTATTTATTATTTATTATTTATTATTTATTATTTATTATTTATTATTTATTATTTATTATTTATTATTTATTATTTATTATTTATTATTTATTATTTATTATTTATTATTTATTATTTATTATTTATTATTTATTATTTATTATTTATTATTTATTATTTATTATTTATTATTTATTATTTATTATTTATTATTTATTATTTATTATTTATTATTTATTATTTATTATTTATTATTTATTATTTATTATTTATTATTTATTATTTATTATTTATTATTTATTATTTATTATTTATTATTTATTATTTATTATTTATTATTTATTATTTATTATTTATTATTTATTATTTATTATTTATTATTTATTATTTATTATTTATTATTTATTATTTATTATTTATTATTTATTATTTATTATTTATTATTTATTATTTATTATTTATTATTTATTATTTATTATTTATTATTTATTATTTATTATTTATTATTTATTATTTATTATTTATTATTTATTATTTATTATTTATTATTTATTATTTATTATTTATTATTTATTATTTATTATTTATTATTTATTATTTATTATTTATTATTTATTATTTATTATTTATTATTTATTATTTATTATTTATTATTTATTATTTATTATTTATTATTTATTATTTATTATTTATTATTTATTATTTATTATTTATTATTTATTATTTATTATTTATTATTTATTATTTATTATTTATTATTTATTATTTATTATTTATTATTTATTATTTATTATTTATTATTTATTATTTATTATTTATTATTTATTATTTATTATTTATTATTTATTATTTATTATTTATTATTTATTATTTATTATTTATTATTTATTATTTATTATTTATTATTTATTATTTATTATTTATTATTTATTATTTATTATTTATTATTTATTATTTATTATTTATTATTTATTATTTATTATTTATTATTTATTATTTATTATTTATTATTTATTATTTATTATTTATTATTTATTATTTATTATTTATTATTTATTATTTATTATTTATTATTTATTATTTATTATTTATTATTTATTATTTATTATTTATTATTTATTATTTATTATTTATTATTTATTATTTATTATTTATTATTTATTATTTATTATTTATTATTTATTATTTATTATTTATTATTTATTATTTATTATTTATTATTTATTATTTATTATTTATTATTTATTATTTATTATTTATTATTTATTATTTATTATTTATTATTTATTATTTATTATTTATTATTTATTATTTATTATTTATTATTTATTATTTATTATTTATTATTTATTATTTATTATTTATTATTTATTATTTATTATTTATTATTTATTATTTATTATTTATTATTTATTATTTATTATTTATTATTTATTATTTATTATTTATTATTTATTATTTATTATTTATTATTTATTATTTATTATTTATTATTTATTATTTATTATTTATTATTTATTATTTATTATTTATTATTTATTATTTATTATTTATTATTTATTATTTATTATTTATTATTTATTATTTATTATTTATTATTTATTATTTATTATTTATTATTTATTATTTATTATTTATTATTTATTATTTATTATTTATTATTTATTATTTATTATTTATTATTTATTATTTATTATTTATTATTTATTATTTATTATTTATTATTTATTATTTATTATTTATTATTTATTATTTATTATTTATTATTTATTATTTATTATTTATTATTTATTATTTATTATTTATTATTTATTATTTATTATTTATTATTTATTATTTATTATTTATTATTTATTATTTATTATTTATTATTTATTATTTATTATTTATTATTTATTATTTATTATTTATTATTTATTATTTATTATTTATTATTTATTATTTATTATTTATTATTTATTATTTATTATTTATTATTTATTATTTATTATTTATTATTTATTATTTATTATTTATTATTTATTATTTATTATTTATTATTTATTATTTATTATTTATTATTTATTATTTATTATTTATTATTTATTATTTATTATTTATTATTTATTATTTATTATTTATTATTTATTATTTATTATTTATTATTTATTATTTATTATTTATTATTTATTATTTATTATTTATTATTTATTATTTATTATTTATTATTTATTATTTATTATTTATTATTTATTATTTATTATTTATTATTTATTATTTATTATTTATTATTTATTATTTATTATTTATTATTTATTATTTATTATTTATTATTTATTATTTATTATTTATTATTTATTATTTATTATTTATTATTTATTATTTATTATTTATTATTTATTATTTATTATTTATTATTTATTATTTATTATTTATTATTTATTATTTATTATTTATTATTTATTATTTATTATTTATTATTTATTATTTATTATTTATTATTTATTATTTATTATTTATTATTTATTATTTATTATTTATTATTTATTATTTATTATTTATTATTTATTATTTATTATTTATTATTTATTATTTATTATTTATTATTTATTATTTATTATTTATTATTTATTATTTATTATTTATTATTTATTATTTATTATTTATTATTTATTATTTATTATTTATTATTTATTATTTATTATTTATTATTTATTATTTATTATTTATTATTTATTATTTATTATTTATTATTTATTATTTATTATTTATTATTTATTATTTATTATTTATTATTTATTATTTATTATTTATTATTTATTATTTATTATTTATTATTTATTATTTATTATTTATTATTTATTATTTATTATTTATTATTTATTATTTATTATTTATTATTTATTATTTATTATTTATTATTTATTATTTATTATTTATTATTTATTATTTATTATTTATTATTTATTATTTATTATTTATTATTTATTATTTATTATTTATTATTTATTATTTATTATTTATTATTTATTATTTATTATTTATTATTTATTATTTATTATTTATTATTTATTATTTATTATTTATTATTTATTATTTATTATTTATTATTTATTATTTATTATTTATTATTTATTATTTATTATTTATTATTTATTATTTATTATTTATTATTTATTATTTATTATTTATTATTTATTATTTATTATTTATTATTTATTATTTATTATTTATTATTTATTATTTATTATTTATTATTTATTATTTATTATTTATTATTTATTATTTATTATTTATTATTTATTATTTATTATTTATTATTTATTATTTATTATTTATTATTTATTATTTATTATTTATTATTTATTATTTATTATTTATTATTTATTATTTATTATTTATTATTTATTATTTATTATTTATTATTTATTATTTATTATTTATTATTTATTATTTATTATTTATTATTTATTATTTATTATTTATTATTTATTATTTATTATTTATTATTTATTATTTATTATTTATTATTTATTATTTATTATTTATTATTTATTATTTATTATTTATTATTTATTATTTATTATTTATAATTTATTATTTATTATTTATTATTTATTATTTATTATTTATTATTTATTATTTATTATTTATTATTTATTATTTATTATTTATTATTTATTATTTATTATTTATTATTTATTATTTATTATTTATTATTTATTATTTATTATTATTATTTATTATTTATTATTTATTATTTATTATTTATTATTTATTATTTATTATTTATTATTTATTATTTATTATTTATTATTTATTATTTATTATTTATTATTTATTATTTATTATTTATTATTTATTATTTATTATTTATTATTTATTATTTATTATTTATTATTTATTATTTATTATTTATTATTTATTATTTATTATTTATTATTTATTATTTATTATTTATTATTTATTATTTATTATTTATTATTTATTATTTATTATTTATTATTTATTATTTATTATTTATTATTTATTATTTATTATTTATTATTTATTATTTATTATTTATTATTTATTATTTATTATTTATTATTTATTATTTATTATTTATTATTTAATTATTATTATTTATTATTATTATTTATTATTTAATTATTTATTATTTATTATTTATTATTTATTATTTATTATTTATTATTTATTATTATTATTTATTATTTATTATTTATTTATTTATTATTTATTATTTATTATTAATTATTTATTATTTATTATTTATTATTTATTATTTATTATTTATTATTATATTATTTATTATTTATTATTTATTATTTATTATTTATTATTTATTATTTATTATTTATTATTATTATTTATTATTTATTATTTATTATTTATTATTTATTATTTATTATTTATTATTTATTATTTATTATTTATTATTTATTATTTATTATTTATTATTTATTATTTATTATTTATTATTTATTATTTATTATTTATTATTTATTATTATTATTTATTATTTATTATTTATTATTTATTATTTATTATTTATTATTTATTATATATTATTTATATATTTATTATTTATTATTTATTATTTATTATATATTATTTATTATTTATTATTTATTATTTATTATTATTATTTATTATTTATTATTTATTATTTATTATTTATTATTTTATTATTATTTATTATTTATTATTTATTATTTATTATTTATTATTTATTATTTATTATTTATTATATATTATTTATTATTAATATTTTATTATTTATTATTTATTATTTATTATTTATTATTAATTATTTATTATTTATTATTTATTATTTATTATTTATTATTTATTATTTATTATTTATTATTTATATTTATTATTTATTATCTTATTATTTATTATTTATTATTTATTATTTATTATTTATTATTTATTATTTATTATTTATTATTTATTATTTATTATTATTATTTATTATTTATTATTTATTATTTATTATTTATTATTTATTATTTATTATTATATTATATATTATTTATTATTTATTATTTATTATTTATTATTTATTATTTATTAATTATTATTTATTATTTATTATTTATTATTATATTATTATATTATTTATTATTTATTATTTATTATTTATTATTTATTATTTATTATTTATTATTTATTATTTATTATTTATTATTATTATTTATTATTTATTATTTATTATTTATTATTTATTATTTATTATTTATTATTATTATTTATTATTAATTTATATTTATTATTTATTATTTATTATTTATTATTTATTATTTATTATTTATTATTTATTATTTATTATTTATTATTTATTATTTATTATTTATTATTTATTATTTATTATTTATTATTATTATTTATTATTTATTATTTATTATTTATTATTTATTATTTATTATTTATTATTTATTATTATTATTTATTATTTATTATTTATTATTTATTATTTATTATTTATTATTTATTATTTATTATTTATTATTTATTATTTATTATTTATTATTTATTATTTATTATTTATTATTTATTATTTATTATTTATTATTTATTATTTATTATTTATTATTTATTATTTATTATTTATTATTTATTATTTATATTATTATTATTATTTATTATTTATTATTTATTATTTATTATTTATTATTTATTATTTATTATTTATTATTTATTATTTATTATTTATTATTATTATTTATTATTTATTATTTATTATTTATTATTATTATTTATTATTTATTATTTATTATTTATTATTTATTATTTATTATTTATTATTTTATTTATTATTTATTTATTATTTATTATTTATTATTTATTATTTATTATTTATTATTATTATTTATTATTTATTATTATTATTTATTATTTATTATTTATTATTTATTATTTAATTATTTATTATTTATTATTTATTATTTATTATTTATTATTTATTATTTATTATTTATATTTATTATTTATTATTTATTATTTATTATTTATTATTTATTATTTATTATTTATTATTTATTATTTATTATTTATTATTATTATTTATTATTTATTATTTATTATTTATTATTTATTATTATTATTTATTATTTATTATTTATTATTTATTATTTATTATTTATTATTTATATTTATTATTTATATTTATTATTTATTATTTATTATTTTATTATTTATTATTATTATTTATTATTTTATTATTTATTATTTATTATTTATTATTTATTATTTATTATTTATTATTTATTATTTATTATTTATTATTTATTATTTATTATTTATTATTTATTATTTATTATTTATTATTTATTATTTATTATTTATTATATTATTTATTATTTATTATTTATTATTTATTATTTATTATTTATTATTTATTATTTATTATTTATTATTTATTATTTATTATTTTATTATTTATTATTTATTATTTATTATTTATTATTTATTATTTATTATTTATTATTTATTATTTATTATTTATTATTTATTATTTATTATTTATTATTTATTATTTATTATTTATTATTTATTATTTATTATTTTTATTTATTATTTATTATTTATTATTTTATTATTTATTATTTATTATTTATTATTTATTATTTATTATTTATTACTTTATTATTTATTATTTATTATTTATTATTTATTATTTATTATATTATTATTTATTATTTATTATTTATTATTTATTATTTATTATTTATTATTTATTATTTATTATTTATTATTTATTATTTATTATTTATTATTTATTATTTATTATTTATTATTTATTATTTATTATTTATTATTTATTATTTATTATTTTATTATTTATTATTTATTATTTATTATTTATTATTTATTATTTATTATTTATTATTTATTATTTATTATTTATTATTTATTATTTATTATTTATTATTTATTATTTATTATTTATTATTTATTATTTATTATTTATTATTTATTATTTATTATTTATATTATTATTTATTTATTTATTATTTATTATTTATTATTTATTATTTATTATTTATTATTTATTATTTTTTATTTATTATTTATTATTTATTATTTATTATTTATTATTTATTATTTATTATTTATTATTTATTATTTATTATTTATTATTTATTATTTATTATTTATTATTTATTATTTATTATTTATTATTTATTATTTATTATTTATTATTTATTTATTTATTATTTATTATTTATTATTTATTATTTATTATTTATTATTTATTATTTATTATTTATTATTTATTATTTATTATTTATTATTTATTAATTATTATTTATTATTTATTATTTATTATTTATTATTTATTATTTATTATTTATTATTTATTATTTATTATTTATTATTTATTATTTATTATTTATTATTTATTATTATTATTTATTATTTTATTATTTATTATTTATTATTTATTATTTATTATTTATTATTTATTATTTATTATTTATTATTTATTATTTATTATTTATT
>CAXIES010000379.1:0-65228 GCA_964023965.1 Melinopterus prodromus
CTACCAGTTCCTTTGGACCCTTTTGAACCAAAAGCTTGTCAGCTCTAAGTTAGGTCATGAACCTTCTAAATATGAACTTTTGTCCCGATACCTTTAGTAGTTTCTCCGGAATCGTCGCCACAAAAATCGTTTACACACAGACACACAGACATACACACAGACAGACACACACACACAGACATTTTTTTGTACCTTGGTCAAAAATATTCAGGGGACCCATAAAGACCTATTTCTGTTAAAATCTCAAATTTTACTATCTACTAGATTTCATACCTTTTGTTACACTTATTGTATTTGAAAAAGAAAAATCACTTAATCTTTCATTGAAAAAAGAAAATCTAATTCTTGAAGAAAATTATAAACTTTAGGCCTTCAACGGGAGATCTAAATATGTTTCAATTGCGATAGATTAAAAGTATTTCTTCACAAACAATGCTACGTATATTAGTTATAAATGTATACGGGCACATAACCTCACTGCTCTTTCAAATATTCCGAACATACTCATAGTAAGTGAATTTTTGCAGATATCTCTTCATAAACCGTAGACAAATGTTGAAGTTAAATAAATATATGTTCAAGATCTCAAACTCTCAACATAGGTTTTGTCAACAATTGTCCACAATTTAACACAGTAATTTTAGCTTGAGTTACCATTATATGTTCGATAATCAAATAAAAATCTCGGCTTGCCATTGGCCAGCATATTAAGCTTTGTGATTGGCACATCCTGATTACGTGTGCAAAAATAAATTTAAACATCGTTAAAAGACGTTATTCCAAAGTAGCTTTAGCGAAGACGTCGACCTCCCCACGCAAAGACAAATTCTCGATTGATTTTCCAAACTTATCAAAAAACAGCCAAGCAGCTGTCGATTGGCTGTTGGACTCCTCTTAGCAACTCAAGCTAAGACAACCTTTTTACATTGCATGGCAACCCTTGACCAAGATAATTTTTGATTACACGGTATTTATATAAAACAATCATTAACAGTTGACAGTTGGCAGCAGATTACTGTATATTTTTAACACTTTTGACATTTCGTTTTCATCACCCCAAAATGCAACATCATATATAGATGTAAATCATATTGGGCTTTAGAAAATGACGGACTAAACAACTTTGATACAAAACGTTTTTTTCTATGTCTAACGATAACCGGAATATCGACCACTGCACCTGTATAGTAAACTTGGTTCCAACACAGCCAAAACACCACTCATTGCACGCGATGCTTATACTCAATAGATTTTGTTTTGAACCACGGTACTTAGAACCATATGGTTCTATGCCAGCATTTCTATCTTCTCACTTCCGAGAAGATAACTTACTACATAACTGGCAAAATCAATCAAATTCAAATTTATACTATATCTTTTAATAATAAAATAATAAAAGAGTTATTGAGGTATATTATGTTCAAGAGTAGGTACCATACTGTAAATTAGGGTGGTTCTTGTTTGTTTAATTGTTTATACACGACCCTCTCAATGTGTGCTCCAAAGGGCTCAAAATCGATAAATTAACATACAATACTTATTAACTAGATGTCAGACTATATTGGCTCAAAATAAACAAAATCGGATAAGTAGAGACCTCTTGTGGTACGCTTTTCCTCCCATAGAATCTTGTGTTTAGTTTTCCGGTCTGCATTACTGATATCTGCCGTTGCGTGATAAATAAAATTGAATGGAAACTTAATACTTGTTTATTTTTCTTTCAGGTTACAGTTTTGTATAAGTGAATTAAATAAGAAGAAATGGAGGAGGCAGTTATGTTTGTGAGTATCAATAACAGTCATATACTTTACATACTATTACGTTATGTTACATAATTAGATATTAGCGTTGAATGATGGTCAACGGATATACATAGCTAGGCATGGATTAGTTGGGGCCATGATATCCAGAGGGCCTTATAACATTTCTAAATATCAAAATAATAATATGTATTGTATCCTGAAACTACACCCAACTATTATTATTAACGTATTAACACGTATTAACGAACGTGGTAATACAATAAATGGCAATGTTAATACGATCATACATGATTATCTAAAAAAATACGGTATTTTTATACTTTATTTTAATTTTGAAATAAGTTGTTCAACATAAAACAAAACATAATTGAAAAAGATGATTTTTTATTTAAGAAATTAAATCAGTTGTATTACGTCAAGTAGATTATTCTATTAATCTTAGCAAATTTTGGAAGTCAAACATATTTGAAAATACGCAAACTTGTGTGATGTTGATTTCCAAACACAATGCAAGTTTTTGCACCGCTGCACATTGCTGGACAAAAAACGTGTTATTTTATGGCCGAATTATGTTAAAATATGTGAGGAAAATGCTCTGCCGAAAAATACTATTTGCTACTCGCAAAAAAACTCTTTCTTTCAAACAATTGCTTTGGAATGTTTATTTTATTTTAGTTACAAGTTTCTTTCATTAAATACCGTTTCCTATCTTTAAATTATAAATTTTAACCCAAAACAATAAAATTAGTTACTAGTTACATAATAATTCTACTTGAAATAACAAGAAAATATATTCCAATTCCAAAGCAGACGCTTATTGATAGTATTTACTATTTCTTATGTGTTTTTAGGTACCACGGGCCGCCGGAAACCTTAATGAGGGCCAAGTATACGAGAGAAAAGTATTGCTTTTCGTAGCAGCCTCCCTCTCCCAAAATGAAGAGGTCGATGATTTTTGGCTGGTTTCCAACCCAGTAGGAGTTGATAAATTTGACGATGTCATCGTAAAAGTATCCTTCAAGGATAACAGAAAGAACATTGCTATTTTCATCCAAGTGAAGCATACGGAAGTAGAAAATAAATCATTATGGTTGAATGGAGATCGCAGCAAAAAGCGAAGAGTAAACAATGATTGTGAAATAAACTTACAAAAGTATGAGAAAGCTTTTGACGAAGTAATGGGTATTAAATCAAACAAGCAACCTGAAACTAAACAATTGCGTGATAGTAACCTATTTGAGGACGTTGATGAAGAGGATTACTTCATGTGTATATTCACGAATATTAGAGAGGTCGTTCCTATACTACCATCCAAACACCTTGACAGAAGCCATCCCATTCACTTCTTAGATACATCGACTTTTGGTGAATATAGAGACTACATATTTCAGTATCCAAATACAAATCAGACATCTCAAATCAAGCAGTTGTTCATCTTCCTAGGCCAGCCAAATGTTTACGATATAGATTATACAATTGCAAAACTGTTAGGCAAGAATTTTATAAATAAGGTAGTGATCTTAGATAAAACCATAAAGGAATACATGCAAAGAGGCAAGAATTGCGCTATTCTAACAAGGCGATCGTTTGAAATTCAATGGTTGAAAGTATTGCTCGAAGACTGGCTGCTTGATGATTTAGGACAAGTCGAAGAAATTAACCCCAAATTCAGAGACCTGTGGTGTCAAATATTCTCTATTCAACAAATTGTAAATCTTCGAGACAACAAAGTCTGGCCTTTACTAGCATGTTATTATGACTACGTTGTTCGCAAGGAGATCGACAGAAATTTCAACTGGCGAACAGGAGTGACTGAGAGTACTACACACATGATTAGAGAGCATTATGGCGAAAATGTGACCAACATAAGAGAATTATTGATTTTGTTGTGGTACCGCGAAGAAATTCCGTTGCCAATTAAGCCTGAGCATACAAAAAACATTCTCGAATTTGTGGATAAGTTCAAAACTGTTGGGAGAAGGGTTGTTGTGTTCAGCGGTGATGAGTATGATGAACTAATCACAGACGTAAGACACATATCTAAAATAGGTACATTAAAGGAAGCGTTAAAAGTTGAAGTGTCCATCCAAGGACGACTTCCTGTTGCACTTTTATCAATTTGTGAAGGTATTTCTATGGAAAAAGAGGAGACAATTCGTTCAGCGGTCGATGGAATATTCAACAGTCTAAAACTATCGCAATTGCTAGCTTGGACAAAAAATACAGCTCCTGGCAGTGAAAACCAACATGTAATTGGCCCATTATTACCTAGACCAGATAATATGTACATTACACGGAATTTTATACTAAAGCAGGACAAAAACAACGAAAAAGAAGAAAAAGAAGAAAAGCCGCTTACGGAAGCAGCCGTTCTTGAACATGTTAAACCTGGATTGCATATTATTATTGGTGAACCAGGAATGGGAAAAACGACAGTTCTGCAAGCATTAGCTCAGGGTTACTTGCCTCGAAATTTTCTAATTTACATCAAATTACGAGATTGCCTTGTCGATATTGAGAATAGTGCTATTTTGAAGGTCATTAAATCTGACCCATTAAAATTCTTCTTCAGTAAAATGACAAGTAACTCTGATGACAAAATTGTAAAATCTATAATGGAGGTCCACAGAAGTTGTAAACGCTTGTGCCTGTTGTTGGATGCATTTGATGAAATTCTGCCTTTACACGAGAGGAAAATAATATCATTGATGACTACAATTTTAGAGAATACCGACATACCAATATTTTGCACGACGAGGCCTCATGCTGAAGAAAAACTAACAAGGATAGCTGGCTCAATTTCATTCATACTGTTACCTTTCGACTATAAACAGATAAATGAATATTTTACGAAAACAAATATCAATGAAAATATTAAGTGGCGTTTAGGCTCTAAGTTCTTAAGCAATCCTCTGCATTTGCATATGGTCTCACAAATATACAACGACCACGAAAATCGCGACTCTATTACAAGAGGAGAAATGTACAAGCTATTTATCGAGTTCAAACATACAACATACAATAACAAAATGAACTTGAACCAAAATGTTGCCCACTTATCAATTGTAAAATCAATGAAGCAGCACCGTCGACTAGCACTGGTGGAAATATTTGGAGAGAAGGATGTTATTTCAAAGGGACTAACATCAGACACCGGTCTTGCTGAAATTTTAAAGGACATTTGCGACCAGAATATCGGGATTGTTGATGTCAGAAATTCGAAGAAAAGTTTTCAATTTGTCCATAGAACTTTTGCCGAGTATTTTGTGGTAGATTTCTTGCTGACAAACATAGTCCAGTCAGTTTTAAATACAGAAAAATCCAAACCATTTTACAAGGCAGTCTGGGACAAGCACGGGACTTACGGAGACATCAATCGAATGATAGAAGAACGCACCCGCCACCGTAATCTGTGGTTTGAAGCTAGAAAATATTTCTTTATTGATTCTGACAACAAGAATAAATCGTCTACGTGTGCCTGCGATGGATTCTTAGGATGGCTTAACTGCACCGTGTCTCATCCAAATGGTACGTAATTATATAACCCAATAATCCACAATCTGAAACCAATTCACATAAAGAGTGAGCAGTAAAACGGGAACGCAACATTTTGTAGAAGTTTCTATTTTGCATGAATATATGCGTTTCTTGTGAAGAAAAAGTAACATCACAGGTTGGTATAATTTCGAACTACACACTCTTCTACTCTGATTTCACTCGTTTCTCTTACACCTCGTAATGTGTGCAACTTTATCTTGAATTGCCACAAATTACGTTGTTGCAGCAGAAAAGAGGGAACCACGAGTCATACCGCTCCCCGAATTATATTTAAAGTAATGGGGAAATTGTGTGGCCGGCCTCCTTGTTTCTAATCATGAGACTTTTCCATGGGCGTTGCTAAACTAAAACGGAAACAAAATTAAAAATTCAAGAACGCAATTTGTGATAAATAATGGAAAAAGATTATGTGATGCTCCAAAAAAAAAATTCCAATCCAAAATCACCTACCTTGGTCGACGCCTTAAACCTCCCTGCCAGCTCAGTGAAGACGGGATGGGTACAACAAAAAAATGAGCGCCACGTAATTTAAAAGGTGTGGGCGTCGGTGTAATTACGAACACGATGACAAAAAAAATATATCTATAAAGGTATATGGGAAACGGTAGGAAATTATTAAATTAGAAAAAGCACAATCGTAGTTCGAGTTCGACAATTTATTGACAACAAGGTCAAAATACCAAAAGGTAACTATACAAAAAAACAAATCTACAATAAATTTCAATTAGTAAAGTTGCCAACACTAACAACTGGATTAAATGGAAAGAATTAAATAATCTAAACAATCAACGAAGAAAGAAAAAAATATAGGTACGGCAATGGCACCAAAAATAAATATTTAATATAATATCCAAGATAGAAATATTTCTCATATAATAAATACCATGTAATATGAATAAGTAAATACAATAATAAAAAAACCTTTGCAGAGTAACCCCGATACAAAACTAATAAAAAGAAAATGTATCAAAGATGGAACATTAGTGCAAAAAAAAAATAATAATAAAACTTGAATAAATTACTATTTATCAAACAGCGTTAGACCTCCTTATCCTTTATGGACACGGATTAAAATAATTTAATAAAGTATGAGATGATGAGGTAAAAAAAAAATATTAAATACGACAAACTTTGGTGTCTTAAACAACCACAAAAAATAATTAAATATTTATTAAGGGAATAATAAAAACCGTTGCTGATCAGGCCTAGTCAGAATAGTAATTAATATACCAGTATGGTATAATTACTGGTTCTATATTCCGTACAATACAAAAGAAAAATTTAATGAATTGCTGATAAAAAAAAACGTGACTAATAAAGGCAAAAAAAAATAGACGTAGATACATAAAATCAAAATTACGGCGTTCTGTTTTCACAAATACAAAAGTTCTGTCGAAGCTAACCTGTATTATCTTCTTTTCCAAAAACGGAAGTTGCTGCACATTCCTTTCCTCGAAGGTCGGAGACACGTGGTTGACTGGTGGTTGGTTCTTGCAGAAAAAAAGACTCAATTGACTCTTTGGATGGGTGGTCTGGTTTTCTGGGTGTAATTAGTGAAATCCTGGACGTAGGTATGCTGTTCCAATAGGTACGCCACGTGTACGAAGCTTATGACGCAATAGATCTTAACCCAGCCACAGTTACAGTCAATTACAACCGGTCCCCGTACGAGAAAAGCCTAGATAAATACCCAAATTTGCAATCAGTTCGGATCCAAAAAGTATAAAAATTAAAAGAGGCCTACCTTCAGTTTTTAAACGGCTTGTAAAGTTGCGGTAGGAGAGTTTTCAAAACCGGCAAAAAGCCGTGCGTGGTGAACTCCAACAATAGTTCAATTAAACACGCGTAGTGTAAAACGAATGGTGACAGATCCCAATAAAGGTGAGGAGTTTGATTACTAAATTCCAAATATTCAACCAAAAATCAAAACTACCTCTAACCAAACGCGACACTAACTCTGCTAACGTAAATTCGTTGTTCACTTCTTGAAATTGGAACGGAAAAGAGACCGATAATGGGCAAGGGGTTAAATTTATAAACATTTTCCTCAATAAAAACTAGTTCCCGTGTAGAATATTCTAGAACAAGATTCAAAATCGAAACGTTCAAATAATATATTTTATATCTTTAATTCTGAAGGAATAAGAGCGAGAAAAAAAAATGAAAATAATACCAGAGCCATTTGAGGACCTGTAGATCGAACCGACTGCAAATTATAGTTGAAAAATTAACAAAACTAAACTTATTAAAATAAGTAAATATAAAATAAAATTACACCAGGCGCCATCCAAGAGTCAAAAGTGGAACCATACCAAACTCACCAAAACAGAACCCCACCAGTCAGTACGGTCTCCAACCTATTCAGAAATATAAACAAAAGCAACCGACTAAAAATATCTAATTTAACAGCATATTCCAACAATAAAACAAAACAAAAATATACCTCGGCTACTCTGCAAAATATGGACGTGACAAATCCCCCCAAGTTAAATGTAAACTACAAGTTTACGAGACAAAATTTAAGTTATGAACAATTATAATAACAAGATGTACAATAAAAAGGTCGAACTCGAATGAAGACTAAAAAGAAATTAAAGATAGTTACGCAAATCATAAAGAAATAAATGTACATAAGGATTTTAAGGATAGAGGATTCTCTACTGAACTGACTCCACGGAGCGATGACAACGTTCTGGATAAGGCCGTCTCGTTCATGGGGTTCTTACCCAACGCCGATTTTACGGTAGTCCTATTCTATGCCCGGAACCACAGGGCAAAGTATCCTTATTCAAAGAGATCGTTCGATTGGTAGGCCTTTAGATCTTTCGCGTGCCAAACTCCGCTGTATTTCTTATTCTCCAACTTCTCGAGTTCGTATGTCCAAGGAGACACTCTGCTAATTATGACGTAGGGTCCGACGTATTTTGGTGCGAGTTTAGCCGCAAAATCTTTCGACGCGTCGGACAAGACATAGTTTCGTTTGAGGACCAATTGGCCCACCGTAAACCCGTCGTGACGCCTCCTTAGATCGTAGTGAGACTTATGTTCTTGTCCCTTTCTCCTTAGACGATCCGTCACATACTTGGTGATCCTTTCATATAGAGCCATACGTTTCTCACCATCCGCCGGCTCCTCCACCGAAGGGACCCTCAATCCATCTCTCTTCACAATCATTTCCCTACCGAAATTTATGAAGTAAGGCGTCATTCCGGTACTCTCGTGTTTAGCAGTCCTAGCCGCACACCCTAACTTAGCTAGATGGTTTGCCCAGTCCTTGTGATTATCCTTGACATAGCTGGACAACATCGTTTTGAGTACTCGATTCAAGCGTTCGACGGGATTCGCCTGGGGGTGGTAGAGGGCATTATATTTTATCCGGATGTCATACTCGTTAGCCAACCTCACAAACTCCTTCCCTCGGTATTGTACCCCGTTGTCACAAATGATAGTGTGAGGGACTCCAAACACCATTAGAACGTGCTCTTCTATGTGTTTGACAACCAGGTTGGCGGTAGCTGCGCGTAGGGGAAAGAACAAAGGAAATTTGCTAAAACAATCCATCACGACTAAGATGAATCGGTACCCCTGGTGAGACCGTGGCAACGGCCCAACCAAATCGGTGGTAATAATCTCCCATGGTTTATTGGGCACGCTAGTCGGAATCATTAAGCCCGCTGGTCGTTTTTGCTCCACCTTATGCTTTTGGCATATGATACATTTCTTGACATATCCAGCAATATCTATGCGCATTTTTGGCCAATAGTAATCTTGTGAAATTCTTGCGAAGGTCTTCGAGACTCCCATATGTCCGGCAGTAGGTTCGTCATGAAACCGTTTGAGGATACCCGGCTTCTCTCCTCGTGCAATCACTCTGCGCCATCGCTGGGTTTCGTCAACAGGCCCGTCCCTCAGGAGCTTGAAGAGGTTTCCGTCCTGGACTCTCCACTGCGGGTAAGACAGGGGGTTCTGTGCCACTTTCCTAACCATTCCCGCATACCATACGTCATTGCCGGGATCAATTGCAGTTACTGACTCTAGTTTTACACTACGACTCAAGACGTCTGGTACGACATTATCCCGGCCCTTACGATGGATTACGTCAAAGTCGTACTGTTGGAGGCGTAGATTCCACCGGCCTATACGTCCGTTTGAGTCCTTTAGTTTGAGGAGCCACAAGAGTGAGTGATGGTCCGTGATGACTGTAAATCGGACGCCCTCCAAATACGGTCTAAGCTTCTCTACACTCCAAATCACTGCTAAGCATTCGCGTTCCGTTGTAGTATAGTTCCGCTCGGCCTTATTCAGGGTTCTGCTAAGGTAACAGATGACTCTCTCTCCCGCGTCCGGATCCTGTTGGGTCAGCACAGCCCCAAGTCCGTAGGCGGAGGCGTCGGTCTGTACACAAAATGGCAGCGAGAAATCGGGGCAGCTTAATATGGGTGCCGACACCAGGCAGTCCTTGATTTTATTAAAGGAATCCTCACAGTCCTCACTCCAACTGAAAACCTTGTTCTTTTTAAGCAAGTTGGTCATAGGTGCAATTATGGTAGAAAAGTCAGGTATGAAACGTCGGTACCATGATGCCACCCCCAATGTTCGGCGCACCTCTCTGACATTCCTCGGCGCTTCCATCCGGACAATGGCAGAGACTTTTTCCGGGTCCACCAAAAGACCGTTCCGGTTGACCACATAACCTAGATATCTCAACTCAGATCTACCGAAGTTGCATTTATCTGCATTGAGGGTGAGGTTAGCATCCCCCAGCCTGGTAAATACCTTCTCGAGAACCTCCAGATGCTGGTCAAAACTTTGGGTGACTATGATTATGTCGTCGAGGTAACAGAAGCAGCATGGCTCCAAGTCGGCTCCCAAAACACTATCGATGAGTCGTTGCCAGGTACTTGGGGAATTGTGCAATCCAAACGGCATTCTCCTAAACTGGAAGAGACCCCTATTCGGGATCGTAAAGGCAGTGTACTTCCTGGACTCATGCTCCACCGGAATCTGAAAATACGCACTTCTGATGTCAAGGGAAGTCATAAATCTCGCATCGCGCAGTCTGTCCAGTATACTGGATATGTATGGGAGTGGGTATGCATCTTTCTCTGACACGGCATTCAGTCTACGATAGTCCACACAAAAACGGTAAGACCCATCCTTCTTGGGGACCATCACAATCGGTGATGACCAAGGGCTCTTTGATGGTTCTATGACTTCTTTATCCAGCATGTCCTGCAGTTCTGCGTCGATGTGTTTCTGCATTGCAGGTGATACTGGGTAATACCGCTGTTTGATCGGTTGAGCGTCCGTACGAATTGTGTGTTCAACTAAGTTTGTACAGCCTAGTTCTGTCCGCATCAGTCGCTGATGTCGCAACTTCAAAGTTTCGAGTCTACTGCGTTGATCAGTGGATAGTTCATCGTGTGTTTGTAGGCCGCAGATGTGGCACGATGGTTCTTTTACAAATGCCCACTCGTCACTCCTTAGGTTAGGAACTATTCCCATCGATCTCCAGAAATCTGCTCCCAAGATCAATGGTTGCGGCAAGCTGGGAATTACCAATATGTTGATAACTCGAACTCTATCCTTTAGTCGAACTGGTACTGAGATATATCCGATGCTTGTGCAGGTCTCTCCATTCGCAACGGTACAGGTTACCCGACGGTCTTGTAGGGTGATATTTAGTCCTTCAAATCTAGCCCAACCTTCTCCTCCCATAACCGTCCTGCTGGCTCCAGAGTCCAACAGTCCCAAGAACTCACATCCCAGGATATCAACTCGAAGGTATGGTCGTTCGTCGGTTCCGGCGTGCTCTAAAATAAAACTCAGCCTGACCGCATTCTCTGCGTATAAGATGTTGATATTGGTGTCCGGTTTTAAGCGTGTATTCCCCATTGCCGGACTACTTAATGAGCGCCTTTGCCGTTTCCCGACATGGGTTGTCTATTGCATCCTGGACATGTTCTGGTGGTATAGCCGGGCTTGAAACAGCGGTAGCAATGCAGGTTTTTTGCTTCCTTACAGTCCTGCACCTTGTGTCCTATTCTCCCACAATTGAAACAACCTCCTCGTTCCACCTGAGTCGATACCGCCTCAACGACCGCCACCCCATCATCAGAGTAGGTCGGATCAATGCTCAGGTAGGCCAGATCGCCAGCAAAATCAGTTGCCCTCCTTGATGGCGGCCGATACTCCTCCATACGAATCTTCTTAGCCTCAATTCGCCGACCCAAGTCCAGAAGCTTATCTAGCGTGTCGATTTTCTCAAGTCCCAACTGACCCTGATAGAACGGCGTAATGTTTCGAAGTGCTATGCTGACTAGGGTTGATTCGGGCACGTTGGTTGTAAGTCGAGTCGCCATGTTCCTAATTACCGCTAGATAGATCCCCATTGGTTCGTTAGGCCCCTGTGTTCTTCTCTTCAGCTCGTCGAAGAGACGATCGTTATAGTCTGCAGGCAAGAACTGTTCCTTCAAACTACTTACTAATGAAGGCCAATCATGTATGTCCTTCCGCACGGAAGGACTGTACCACACCAGCGCTATGTCGGAGAAGAGTTCTATCGCCGAATCATACAACTGCCGTTGCGGGACTCTTCTCGAAGTGGCCAGCTCTTCCACCCGTTCTAGAAAGGCACTCAACGACAAATCATTTGGTCTTCCGGTGAATTTCAGTCCCCACTTTACGATCGGTACTGCTTTGGTATTAGGTCGGTCCCAGTCTCTTGGAAGAGAAGCTCCACCAGCGTTTGAGACAATCTCGTCATCATCCGATGCCGAACTGACCTCTCCGGAGCCGTCTCGTTGTAGACTCAACTCCACGGGAGTACTGTGCAGTATGGTGGATCGCCTGAGCACCTTAAGTCGTTTACTGAGGTCACTTGCCAAAGCAAGCGCTGAAGCCAGCAACTCGGATCTCTCCAACTTTTCTTCAGCCGTAACTGCCAGTGCACGCTCAATCCGTCCCAGAGTATGTGCCATCTTTGACTCAATCTTCAGATAGTCTCCGTCAGCAGACGTTCCAGTAAATACGGATATCAAGTTTTCGATCTCCGAAATCTTCGTCCTGACAGCTGTGGCATCCTCTTCGAAGGCATATGGGTATTCGGGGTGAGTCAATCCTTGACCCTCACCCTCCAACTTTAGCAAGTTTGACAAGGCCTTTCGCATCTTTTCGACCGTGTCCGCAGATAGTCCACGCACCGTCATCTCGTACTTGAGTTCATCGGCCACCAACCGGTTGATCCTAATTTTTCGGGACATCGCAAATTAACAAAAAAAAAGGAAATCCAATTCCAAAAATTTTCTCCAAATAATCCTCCAAGCCTCCTTCCAACTTCTGGCCCCACGTTGGGCGCCACTTGTGACGCTCCAAAAAAAAAAATTCCAATCCAAAATCACCTACCTTGGTCGACGCCTTAAACCTCCCTGCCAGCTCAGTGAAGACGGGATGGGTACAATAAAAAAATGAGCGCCACGTAATTTAAAAGGTGTGGGCGTCGGTGTAATTACGAACACGATGACAAAAAAAATATATCTATAAAGGTATATGGGAAACGGTAGGAAATTATTAAATTAGAAAAAGCACAATCGTAGTTCGAGTTCGACAATTTATTGACAACAAGGTCAAAATACCAAAAGGTAACTATACAAAAAAACAAATCTACAATAAATTTCAATTAGTAAAGTTGCCAACACTAACAACTGGATTAAATGGAAAGAATTAAATAATCTAAACAATCAACGAAGAAAGAAAAAAATATAGGTACGGCAATGGCACCAAAAATAAATATTTAATATAATATCCAAGATAGAAATATTTCTCATATAATAAATACCATGTAATATGAATAAGTAAATACAATAATAAAAAAACCTTTGCAGAGTAACCCCGATACAAAACTAATAAAAAGAAAATGTATCAAAGATGGAACATTAGTGCAAAAAAAAAATAATAATAAAACTTGAATAAATTACTATTTATCAAACAGCGTTAGACCTCCTTATCCTTTATGGACACGGATTAAAATAATTTAATAAAGTATGAGATGATGAGGTAAAAAAAAAATATTAAATACGACAAACTTTGGTGTCTTAAACAACCACAAAAAATAATTAAATATTTATTAAGGGAATAATAAAAACCGTTGCTGATCAGGCCTAGTCAGAATAGTAATTAATATACCAGTATGGTATAATTACTGGTTCTATATTCCGTACAATACAAAAGAAAAATTTAATGAATTGCTGATAAAAAAAAAACGTGACTAATAAAGGCAAAAAAAATAGACGTAGATACATAAAATCAAAATTACGGCGTTCTGTTTTCACAAATACAAAAGTTCTGTCGAAGCTAACCTGTATTATCTTCTTTTCCAAAAACGGAAGTTGCTGCACATTCCTTTCCTCGAAGGTCGGAGACACGTGGTTGACTGGTGGTTGGTTCTTGCAGAAAAAAAGACTCAATTGACTCTTTGGATGGGTGGTCTGGTTTTCTGGGTGTAATTAGTGAAATCCTGGACGTAGGTATGCTGTTCCAATAGGTACGCCACGTGTACGAAGCTTATGACGCAATAGATCTTAACCCAGCCACAGTTACAGTCAATTACAACCGGTCCCCGTACGAGAAAAGCCTAGATAAATACCCAAATTTGCAATCAGTTCGGATCCAAAAAGTATAAAAATTAAAAGAGGCCTACCTTCAGTTTTTAAACGGCTTGTAAAGTTGCGGTAGGAGAGTTTTCAAAACCGGCAAAAAGCCGTGCGTGGTGAACTCCAACAATAGTTCAATTAAACACGCGTAGTGTAAAACGAATGGTGACAGATCCCAATAAAGGTGAGGAGTTTGATTACTAAATTCCAAATATTCAACCAAAAATCAAAACTACCTCTAACCAAACGCGACACTAACTCTGCTAACGTAAATTCGTTGTTCACTTCTTGAAATTGGAACGGAAAAGAGACCGATAATGGGCAAGGGGTTAAATTTATAAACATTTTCCTCAATAAAAACTAGTTCCCGTGTAGAATATTCTAGAACAAGATTCAAAATCGAAACGTTCAAATAATATATTTTATATCTTTAATTCTGAAGGAATAAGAGCGAGAAAAAAAAATGAAAATAATACCAGAGCCATTTGAGGACCTGTAGATCGAACCGACTGCAAATTATAGTTGAAAAATTAACAAAACTAAACTTATTAAAATAAGTAAATATAAAATAAAATTACACCAGGCGCCATCCAAGAGTCAAAAGTGGAACCATACCAAACTCACCAAAACAGAACCCCACCAGTCAGTACGGTCTCCAACCTATTCAGAAATATAAACAAAAGCAACCGACTAAAAATATCTAATTTAACAGCATATTCCAACAATAAAACAAAACAAAAATATACCTCGGCTACTCTGCAAAATATGGACGTGACAATTATTTCAGAGTACCAGACCGCGTAGCTTAAAATTGAGTCAATCAATAAACAGTTACTTAATACAGAACAGATAGAAAATGACTGAAAAATTCATGAAAAAATAAAAACTTGTGACGGTAATTTAAAAGTTTTGAAACTTCCTGTCTCATTCCCATTGCGTGTATATCACAATTTTTAGTTACTTATGTTTATTTATAGAAAATCATGGACGGTAAGAGAAACAAATTTGCCACGTAAAATTACTATTATAATGAAGACATTTACATTTTTATCTTCATGTTTTGATATTCTATATAGTATCACAAAAAAATCCGATGATTCGCCTCCTCAGAAATAGAATTTTCAAATATTTATCGTTTGTTGATTCAAATTCGACGCAATACTTAAAGATTTTGCTTAAGAACGAAGATAAAAGGTGTGTTTTAATTTGGCAAAGTTGTTTTAACTATTGAGCTATAATTTAACCGAAATGTCACTTATCACATCATTGGTATTCGATGTAAGAAGTACCCGCCTAAAAATGTGTCTAGAATTGTCTTGAAATTCGACTAAATTTGTTCTCATAGACAACTTTAAATTCCCTCTAGTTAATTGACTCTAGTACTACAGGCTATCAATATACAGAGGTTCAAATTCTCATTTTACTACTAGCGCTGGTGTTCAATTATTTATAACTGTAGTTATTCGATTAATTTTTTTTAAGAGAACTGCTTTTTAGTGAGCTTTAAGATAAAAATATTTTTCCGTAATTAGCTAATGTCAAATATATAAGCTGTGTATATTCTTTTCACGCGTTCTTTAATTTTTCTTAATCCTTTTTTTTTTCAAATAGTAAATGCGATGATGAGTAAATTGTTTCTAATGGACTTTTATATGTTTTTTAATCCTGAAAAACTTGCACTCGTATATTTTCAACGGCTTTAAGTTATACAGGAATTGAAAAATTTAATAGTCCATATGAAACTTTTTACTTAGAATGACATTTACACTCAAAACCAGGTAAACAGTATTCTTACGTATTACAAATTCCAAATTAACTACCGATAAACCCTTAAGTATCATAATTGAGACAAAAAAATCTATTTTTTAAAATACACTTAATAATAATAATGTCTTTATTAATTTTCCAAATTATAATTGTAAACATAATAATCGTGCACAAGGCGGAGTTAGGAATCACAGTCTTCCTCTCTTCCACTCAACCCCGTGAAGAATGAACTAAAATTAAAGAATACTAAAATTAACGAATACTAAAACTAAAGAAAACTCAATATATAGGGATAATAATCAATGAAACAATGCACACTGCTCACACATAAATCGCTCCCGGAGCTCTCGTCGGAATGCTGACAAATTCAAAGATTTCATAAAAACCGGTAGGGGATTATAAAGCCTAGGAAGGATATACGAAAATGATCTCTCATCACTTATACTTTACATGTGACTAAACTCCAGAACAACTTGCTACTAGCTTAATTTGGAAAAGAACAGAGAATATTATCCGCTACCGCCTACTTTTCTAATAAATATGTTTTGTTTGGATCTACGGAAAAAATATTTTGCACCAACTTAATTTGGGCACCATCTCACCACTGAGGCTCTCCGGTCATCAAAATGTATCAAAATACCACTTTTGACTTATCTGGATTTTTGTTTTTGTCATCATTGCTACTTTTTACTGCGACACTGCCTGGCCTATAATCTAAACTTAAATTAGAAATTATGTACTTGTTCTACCATACATGCTAATGTGTATACGTTAACAAATAATATTTGCTTATATTATGTTTTTGCTACAGTAAATGGTTCTACCATCGTTCACTCAATTAATATGGATTACCCAACCCGTACGCGTTTGACCGAAGACGACGGCGACACTTGCATCAAATTACTGACAGCAATTCATGCTGAGAATGAGGAAGACGTTGAGTCAAATGTGGCACGGCCCTTACTAGAAACAGGTATGGGCACAGTTGCATTCAATCTTGCGGTTACTACAGGAAACGAAAGTATCGTCAAGATACTCCTAGATCTGAAACCAACGCTGGTTGACGAGCAAGATGTAAATGGCAATACTGGTCTACATATTTCCTGCGCAATGGGATACAGTACAATCGCTGGATTACTTTTCGACCACTGTGCTATATTTGACATTAGAAACGACGACGATACGACACCTTTAGGAATGGCCACAGAGAATAAACGATGGGGAATATGGAAGATCAAACACATTGGCGAGATAAGTAAAAGATTACGTAAGTGATTTTTATATATAACTTCTCATTATTTAAAAGGTGCTATTAACGGAGATAGGTCAAATGATATGCAAATACCAATCCTTTCTTACTTTGTAGTCAGAAAATAACATTTATTATTTTAATTATCGCGCACAATTCTTATGATGCCGTTACGATGATAAGCAAATAAGATACACTTTATTTAAGTAAATATGTAAATACTAGCACTGTAGTATATGTCAACAAAAAATTGTTTTATTAATGAATTCTAAAATTTATTGAATTGAACAATAATACGTAAACTTTCTATGAACATCTAGAATGTCTAATCTGCTCTTTAAAATTCTAATTCTCTTCTAATTGCGCCTGCAGCCGCATTGCCGGAAAACTCACCAAAACAAGAAACAATTATAACATGTGCAACAATCTATCTATTTATAATGTTTCATACCAACCCGACAGCAAGATCGATCCAAACATATCGAACTACTGAAAACATATACGGCTGTTACCATCATTGTTTAATTACAAGTACCTATATTGAATTAGAGTACCAAAGCTTCTACAATTTGACACTTCACTACTTTTTAGTTTGCATCTTCTGAGTACAAATTAAACATGCTGATTATATTTTGTGAATAATTAAATTATTTCTATTTATAGGTGAGGATGCACATGATTCTTCCGTCAAGCATTTCAGCATAGATTTATTTACCGCATTTCATGGTTTATGTACAGATAATATGTTTATCTGTCTGGAAGACGTTAAGCATTTGCTTGGTTACGTTGTTGATCCATCAATAGCAGATGACAATGGCCGGACTCTTCTGCACTTTGCCGCTCTAAGAGGTAGTGTAGACATGATCGACATGTTAGTGAATATAGGATGTAACATAAATAAGAAAACAAAACAAGGCCAAACACCGCTTGATTTGTGTCTTCAAAATGGCGCAGATTTCTGTATTCTCGCTTTGCTGAAAAACGGTGCGGAACCTCCATTACCTGATTACTATGGTCGGACACTTATGCATCATGCTGTATCCTTTGAAGGTTTCGGTCTCGAAATCATCAAGATTTTATCGTCGAGAGGGTTTAACGTAAATGAAAAAACAAACGAAGGCAAGACACCGCTCACTATTGCTTGTGAAGAGCAGAGATGGTATATTGTTAAGTGGTTAATAGAACACGATGCTGATCTTACAGTATCCGACAAGAACGGTTGGACATCTATACATTTTGCCGCCAAACAAGGAGACATAGAAATCAACGAAATGTTGTGGGATAGAGGGGTTAACGTAAATGAAAAAACAAACGACGGCAAGACACCGCTCACTATTGCTTGTGAAGAGCAGAGATGGTATATTGCTAAGTGGTTAATAGAACACGATGCTGATCTTACAGTATCCGACAAGAACGGTTGGACATCTATACATTTTGCCGCCAAAGAAGGAGACATAGAAATCATCGAAATGTTGTGGGATACAGGGATTAACGTAAATGAAAAAACAAACGACGGCGAGACACCGCTCACTATTGCTTGTGGGAGGAGATGGGATATTGCTAAGTGGTTACTGGAACACGGTGCCGATCCTACAGCATCCGACAAAAACGGTTGGACATCTATACATTTTGCCGCCAAAGAAGGAGACATAGAAATCATCGAAATGTTGTGGGATAGAGGGATTAACGTAAATGAAAAAACAAACGACGGCAAGACACCGCTCACTATTGCTTGTGAAAGGCGGAGATGGGATATTGCTAAGTGGTTAATGAACCACGGCGCTGATCCTACAGTATCCGACGAAAACGGTTGGACATCTATACACTTTGCCGCCCAAAGAATAGACATAGAAATCAACGAAATGTTGTGGGATAGAGGGGTTAACGTAAATGAAAAAACAAACGACGGCAAGACACCGCTCACTGTTGCTTGTATTTATGGTGAAGCGGATATTTTTAAGTGGTTACTGGAACACGGTGCTGATCCTGCAGTATCCGACGAAAACGGTTGGACATCTATACATTTTGCCGCCAAAGGAGGAGACATAGAAATCAACGAAATGTTGTGGGATAGAGGGGTTAACGTAAATGAAAAAACAAACGACGGCAAGACACCGCTCACTATTGCTTCTGATTGGAGGAGATTGGATACTGCTAAGTGGTTACTGGAACACGGTGCTGATCCTGCAGTATCCGACGAAAACGGTTGGACATCTATACATTTTGCCGCCAAAGGAGGAGACATAGAAATCAACGAAATGTTGTGGGATAGAGGGGTTAACGTAAATGAAAAAACAAACGACGGCAAGACACCGCTCACTATTGCTTGTGATTGGAGGAGATTCGATACTGCTAAGTGGTTAATGGAACACGGTGCTGATCCTACAGTATCCGACGACAACGGTTGGACATCTATCCATTTTGCCGCCAAAGGAGGAGACATAGAAATCATCAAAATGTTGTGGGATAGAGTGGTTAACGTAAATGAAAAAACAAACGACGGCAAGACACCGCTCACTATTGCTTGTGAAGAGTGGAGATGGGATATTGCTAATTGGTTAATGGAACACGGTACTGATCCTACAATAGCGGACAAAGATGGTTGGACACCCATGCATCATGCTGCTAAGAAACCATTAAATATTTGGCTTAAGGCAGACAAATTAAAAACAATGAAACTCATGTTGGGTAAACGCCTTAACATAAACATAAAAACCAAGGACGGTCAGACTCCGCTGGCTATAGCTCGTAGTAGAGGATGGACCGATATGGTTGAGCTGTTGCTCGCGCATGGTGCTGACAAATCTTGATCAGATTCAGTGACTCCTCCCAACCATTTTATGAAGATGGTCTCGCTATAGATCATCTAGGACTCATCCCATGCTCTTTCAGTTGATCATCGATGCCATATACCAGATATTTATTTTTAGATACGTCTTATTCACCTCCATCTGATGTCTTCTTCTAACTGCCGATACAAGAACTCATCCAAAATACTGAAGGAGCTTCACTAACCTTCCAGGTGTTCCTAAAAATTCTAGAGTTACCTTTTCCGTCCTATTGATTGCTCCCCAGTAGAATATAGGTATGTACTAGAGTTATAATTTTTGTTCGTCTTTACGTTAACTCATATTTTAGTTCGTAATCCCGCATATAGAACTCTGGCTACTTAGGAGGCACGGGGACCTGGACTACTGGCTGACGCAAGCACTTTCCGGTCACGGATGTTTTAGGGCGTACCTTGTAAAGTTTAAAAGGGCGGACGATGATCGGTGCCTATTCTGCGGTGAGACCGACACGGCGGAGCACGTTTTGTTCCATTGCAGAAGGTGGGCGGACCAGCGAGTTGAGGTGAAGAACGTGATAGGAAGGGACTTAACGGCGGAAACCCTGACGGAAGACTTGTTGAAGAACGTGGCAGCATGGGACTGCATAGCATCTGCTTTTCGGGACATCTTATCCACCAAGGATAAGGAAGACAGCGGCAGAAGAACAGCAGAAGACTAGACATTGTGACTTCCACCCTATTCAGGCAGCAGCAATGAAGTAATGCGAGAGTGGTCCCGTTGGTGCTGAAGATCTTCCTGATGAGGAGGGTTTTTTTAGTGGGTACACATGATGCCCACATGGAGTCCCACACTACCACCGACATTGCACCTCCGTCGGTGGTGTGCGGAACGCATTTTTCCCCTCCTCCCGAAAAAAAAAAAAAAAAAAAAAAAAAAAAAATCAACGTTAGTTTTAAAAGTAGTCATCGCAGACAAAAGCCGCCCAACTTAATCTTAGCTTCCAAGATATCATCAGATAGTCCTTAACCACTTCAACGTGCTTCATCTTACCTTCTTACTATTTTCTAGCACATCTTCTTTCGCCATTCATTTCCATCACTCATGTCAAGGCTCAATCTCAGAAGTCATCGTAAGTTACTCTAGCGTAACTTTCACCTTATGGCCGCCAATACCCATCACAACTATATCGTCTGCAAAAAGAATGGAACGAGCTCATTCTAATATTGTATTACTTTTTCTGTTAGAATAAAGCCCGGTGTGGAGGATTGTCCATTTAATATTACCAATAAATCATCAAGAATGCATCTTACTATGCAGTATTTTTACCTTGTTCTTGACAATAATAGTATTTGTTACGTTCACAAAATTTCATTTTAGATTAAAATGACTCCAGATATTGAGTTCGAAATCCCACCGCATATTATTTAGTGTTTTATTAAATTAGTTGTAAGTATAGCATGTATAATTTCGTGTTTATTCAATTTTCTATATTTAATTGTATTATTACTAGATTGCAAATTATGTTATCAATTTATTTATAAGTTCTGTTTAATCTTACCAGAGTATGTATTATGTACCATGCACTAACGATGAAACGAATAAATAAATATTATCGTAATAGTTATTGTTAGTTTTATTGACCTGTAGTTATTATGTTTAGTGGTTGAGTCATGCAATACTGTTAAATAGTATTCCAAATCTGTCCAACAACACAAAGCATAAAATGCATCCCTTGGGCTGCGTTCTGTTAGTCTCCCCGCTGCTTACTAAATTTGGTGAATTTATCCAAATTAAAATGAATAGTTCAATATCACTGCGAAGAAGTAAAATAATTGCCATGTCTCATTTAGTTCATTTGAACCTCTAGTATTTCGAAGAAAAAATGCTTATTGAACGAAATTTCATATATTTTAACCAAAACTGAGTAGGTTATGTTTTTCAGTTATCATGTAACGACACAATAAATACTTCTTTACACGTTGATTTTGATAATTTGAAGGACTGATTTCTGATCAGTAAAAAAACAGGAGATTATAAATATTTGCCTCAGGAAAAAAATGTAGAAGTACTGATATGCTTAAATAAAACAGCACTCGTACTACCATCAAAAATAATATGTTTTGGTTAAGGTGATCAGACGTTGAAGAAATGAGAACAAGATATTTTTAATACTTAAGGTTGGGAAAGAATTAAGTAGGCAACCAAATATACTTCATGATTTTGTAATAATATTAACGCCGGAATGTCCATGTATTTCCATTCAATATTTAAGTTAAAGTGAACTTGGAACCTTTACCGATAATACAAAAAATATCCGGCACAATTCTGTCAAGTCTAGGTGATGTATTTTATTAATATTGATGGCTATGTCGTAGTCTTCTTGCGATCAACTAAAATGCACCGATATTCATAGAAATCGTCACCTACACCCGCCAGAATTGAGAAGGTATGTCTTTTTGTATTATAAGCAAAGGTGCAAAGGGCACTCTAATATATATATATATATATATATATATATATATATATATATATATATATATATATATATATATATATATATATATTTAATGCACAAACTTGAACATGCATACGTAATGACGATTGAAAGTTTCCAATTTAACGCCACCATAATTATTTGATGGATCTGAAAATGTATCAAGTCAATTAAAATTATCAACACTGGTAGTCTATAGTGTCACGTTAACCTCGTGATTTCCTACTTTAGGGGCTACTCGCTTGGTTACTAATCCACTAATCTAGTGCTGAGGTACCAACTGATATTCTCTATAATAATAATTAACGTCACTTACCTTATATTAACTTCTGTAACACCTTTCAATCACTTGGTAGTCGGGGGGATAATGGATACGCTTCGAGTCCCTTTTACAAGTCCCTTTATTCTTCCTATATTTACACTTAACTCTTACGCTACCTATATTCAATTAAATCTATATCTGTGCTGTTCGTCGTTCACCGCCCGATCCCCCCATCCGGCGACATCCTCCTATTTCATTTATTCAATGTTCACCGGATGTATAGTGACCTATCAGCAAAATATCTGAATCGGCCAGCGAACGACACAGCAAATATCGTCAACGAGAACTTTTCGTGGCATTACCCTCCCCCTGGAAAAAATATGCTCCGGCATATTATCATCATGTTATCATTATTATTCCAACAATTAGTATAATTAATACTAAAATCCGGCTCCGCCACCAAAGTTCTCGTTATTGTCCTATCCTACCTAACTACGCTATCTTTATTTTAGTACTTCCGGGTTACATAGTAACAAGAAATAACAAAACTTAAAAACAAAACAAAACAAACAATAGTGGTGACTGCTGGGGTTGTCTTTTAAGGTTTTCAGAACGTAGTAGTTCAGCGGTAACTGCAAGTACTGGTGTTGGAGGATTTGGGTCATTCTTTCAGCCCTACTCTGTCCAGGCTATTGTACTCCATGTCTCCTCCTTGACAAACATCGCTGTACGGATACCATAGGTAGTCCATATTGTGCCTACTTCGCAATGTCCATCTGGCAGCTTCAGGTCCGACAGTTTACGAGCCCTACTTAGTTCAGACTCCCTGCCTTGGAACGAAGCGTTGTCTGCGCCAGTGATCTTGAAACCTTACTATAACTTCCACGCTGACTCCATCGAGACCCCCCGCAATCATTGAACATGAAAACAAACAAAAAACATAACGGCAGTATACATAAAGCAACCTAAAGCAACTTATTTATCACAAAATCATACAGGATTATAAGGAATTTAAATGTACGGTGCCCAGAAGTACTACATCTTATTACTAATTTTTCAAGAACTACGTCAAGTTGGACAACTCAAAAACATCATATACTTCTCTTCTCAAAGTTAACCCTATTACATCTTGTCCAGTATAACAAGTTTATAGATAATTTTTAAAATTTATAACAATCTAAGGTTTCCACGGATCGTGATAAGGAGCGAGGCGTGATACATGAACTACATCCCGTTTACATCTACTTCCCGACCCCGACTCCACTACATAATTTAAATTGTTTCTTTTTTCAATTATTTTGTACGGACCGAAGTATTTTGGCTGCAGCTTATCACTCTTTCCCACCTGTCTTAAGGGTGTTCTAAGCCTTACTTTGTCTCCCACATTAAACGTTACGTCCCGGTGTCGGTTGTCGTATCGTTCTTTGTCTTTGTCTTGGTGTTTCTTAATATTATTTCTGGCTTGCTCTCTGACTTCTAAGATGGCATCTTGGTTCTGTATCCCGTACTCTGAGGATAGGTTGACCATTAACTGTGCATCACCTGGCAGCACAGGTTCTCTTCCATATACTAGCCGAAATGGGCTGAACTCCGTGGATTCCTGTCTGGTGGAATTGTATGCAAATACACAATGGGGGAGAAATACGTCCCAGTCCTTTTGAGATGTCGACGTAAAGAGTCTTATCATTTCTATGATTGTCTTGTTGGCTCTTTCCGTCAGCCCGTTAGTTGAGGGTTTATATGCCGTGGTATAAGTACTCTCTGTCCCCATTAACTTTAATACTTCGGTAACGATGTTGGACATAAACACTGTACCTCTATCACTCAGTAACAACTTTGGCGATCCATGTCGACAGATAATCTGTTCTACCAGAAACTTGGCCACTGGGCCGGCTTTTCCGCTTGGAAGTGCCTTAGCTTCTACCCAACGAGTCGCGTAGTCGGTGGCTACTACAATAAATACTTTTCCGCTTGATGTTCTTTTTATAGGACCAACCAAATCGATTCCTACTTTTTCAAATGGCTGTCCTACTTCTATTGGGTGCAGTAATCCTGCTGGTTTTTGGTTAGTCGGGCCCTTCCTTGTTTGACAGTCAGGACACCCTCGTATGTACTGCCGCGTGTCCTTCAGCATTCCATCCCAATAGTACCGTTTTCTTAGCTTGTCGTAGGTTCTGGTATATCCCAAATGCCCGCTCATTGGTTCGTTATGGTTAGCGAATAAAATTTCTTGCCGGAGTTCGAAGGGAACAACCAAAAGCAAAGTTTCGCCGTACGTTGTAAAATTGCGCCGATACAGTACTCCGTCTTTAATAACATAGTTCTTCGCCGCCCTTTGTTCAGCGGGTCCTCCGTAATTGGAATCGTCTATTGTTCTGATAATTTCCATTATTCTGTTGTCATTTTTCTGTATCTCCTTAAGGTCTGTAGGCGTAGCGATGAATGTTGGGATTTCCAGAGCACGTTTCTCGTCTTCCTCGGTAGCCAGTTGACAAGGGTATCTAGATAGGGCATCAGCATCTTTATTTGCGGTACCCTTTTTGTGGAGTATAGAGTAATTGTATTCCATTAACTTCAGTGACCATCGCAGCAGTCTTCTGTTAGGACTTTTCATGGAATGCAGCCAGCACAAGGAATGATGATCTGTCAAAATCGTAAAGGTTTGGAGACCCCAAAGATAATTACGCAGGTATTCCAAAGCCCAAACCGCCGCCAAACACTCAAGTTCCGTGATAGTATAATTTTGCTCGCTGACAGTCAGGGTACGAGAAATAAAAGCAACAGGGTGATGTAGCTCAGTAGATGGATCTTTTTGTACTAAAACAGCACCTAACCCGCTTCCGCTCGCATCCACGTGTAATTGAGTATCCAAATTTTGACTGAAGTGATGAAGGAGGGGAGGGTTAGCCAATTGTTCTTTTAAGGTATCAAATGCAGCCTGTTGTTCATCCCCCCAAAAGAATTTAGAATTTGACCCGGTAATTTTATATAAAGGACTGGCAATCTTTGAACAATTTTTAATAAACCTACGGTAATAGTTACACAAACCTAGAAAACTTTGAACATCCTTAACTCTTTTTGGAATAGGGAAATCTATAACCGCTTTGACCTTTGTTTCGTCAGGGCGTATGCCCATGGGAGAAATTTGAAAGCCTAAAATTTTTTGGTCCGGTTCACAGAAAATACACTTGGATACTTTTAGGGTTAACCCTGCCTCCCTAATACAATGGAATACGTTATTTAATCGGTCCAGGTGTTCCTCAAAAGTTTTACTGACTACAATTATATCATCGAGATAAATAGCTACTTCTTTCCACTTGAGTTTTCTGAAAACGTGATCTGTCAGTCTCTGAAATGTGCTAGGAGCATTACATAGGCCAAAACTTAGCCTATTGAACTCATAAAGCCCATCCGACGTGACAAAAGCAGTTTTGTGTCTATCCCTCTCGCGTACTTCACATTGGTAATACCCACTATTCAAGTCGAGCACTGTAAAATATTTATTACCAGCCAGAAAATTTAATATATCATCTATTAAAGGCAACGGATATGAACATTTGGTAGTTATTGAGTTTAATTTTCTATAATCAATACAGAACCTAAAGGAGTTGTCTGGCTTTTTAACAAGCACCACAGGGGATGCATATTCGCTATCAGACGGTCTTATTATACCTTGTTCTAACATTTCTTCTACTTGTTCCCTAATTATGTCTCTTTCCTTAAAACTCACTCTATATGGTCGGGATTTTACGGGAGCGTTGTTACCTGTTTCGATAGTGTGTTCTATTAAATGCGTAAGTCCCAATTTAGTGGAGTCCCAGGACATTATATCCATATTATTATTTAATAATCGTTCCAAGTTACTGAAAGCTACCGTATCTAATGATTTACTAATATTATACCCCCTACCACTTTCACGTTTCTCGTTCATTTCACTCTCAACTGTTAAAAATGAATCATTATTATTTTCTAACGCATTCTCTAAGTCTTGACTTTTACTACTACTTAAATACCCCACAACACATTTTTCTACTAACTTAAAGGGCGTACTACTATAGTTAAAGATCTTTACAACACCTTGTTCTAAATTCTCTAAGCTGTCCACTATTTCTAACCTATTTTTATTTAAAATACTGCCTCTATTTACAAACGTATAATATTTATCCCTTCCCTCCAACTTTCTCGACAACTTTACTTTACAAAACGTCAATTTCCCCGGCTCAAAAAGCACGTCCTCCGTCAAACTAATTTTCGTAATACTAGCATAAGGGCTAGTGTCAATAATATCTACGCTAGGCAACTCATTCCAAACATCTGGATCCTTATTACAAGTTGCATTTGCCTTATTTGTATTTTCTAATTTACAAATCCAAATGTTAAGGTTACTGTCTTTAAATACCTCGTCTAAGATTTTTACCAATTTCTGATACCGTAATCCGCATATGTGTCTAGTTATTGCCACATTACGAACATTATTGTCTAGTAAATAGTTTTTAACTTTGTTTAGCGTCTCTATAAACGTATTCTTATCTAATTTATTTTTTCTATTTCCTTTGGTAATCATATAACACATGTGTCTATTTTCGTCTCTCGCATTAACTATATTTCCCAATGAGAGGTTCTTTTGCAACGGTTGGATATTAGTAAAGAGTTTTTTAAAGTTTTTATTAAATTTATAAGAAACCGCCAGATTTTTAGGAATAGTGTTTAATAAACAAAAATTGCCATCCAATGTAAATATGTCCATTGTTTTGTATTCTATTTTCAGGCCATCGGGTGCTGATGTAGCATCGTTGGCTTGTGCAACATAACACTCCGGTTCATTAATCTCTGTGAATGGAATCTTACCAGAACAGCTGTTTGAATTAAAACGAATACTCTTAGTGGAAAAATTGATATCAACTTTATTTTCTTCCAAAAATTCGTATCCTAGTAAGAGGCACGTTGGCAAATTTTCTACTACTAGCGCTTCTACGATATATTCCTTCCCATCAATCGTAATTTTAATTTTGGATGTACCTAACGCTGAGACTAAGGTGTCATTAACGGTTCTTAAATGCGGAGTTCTCTTAGATTCTAAAATTTTGTCTGCACATGATGAATTTACTAAACTAAATGCCGACCCAGTATCTATTATTATATTTGTATAAATATTGTTTACCGTTCCCTTGACTGTTAATATTCTACGATCTTTGAGCATTGGAATGACGTTATATACCAAGTTATCGGGTTCCTGTTGCAAGTGCGATAAAGAGGTCCGCTTCTTAACATTAGTGAGGCTAGTGTAAGGGACAGATTTTAGGACCTCTGGTTGGTCTGTCCGTTGTAGTTTAAAGACCTTGGTTCGCCTTGGTTCGAATTTTCCGATGCTTTAATACGACACGCTGAGGCTATATGTCCTGGTTTGCGACAATAATAACAAATAGGGCGGCCGTCGATAGTTCGAGAATTTTGATTATACGCGTACCGTCTATAACCATCACCTGCCGTTTGATTGTGTGGTTACTTCCGCTAGTACTACTCTAGAAATTTCTTTTGTAATTTCCCCTATCCTTAAACTAAAGTCTACCTTTTTAGGTTTTTTATTATCGATCATATTAGGAGTATAATTTTGATATACACTTCCACCGCGTTCCGTTTCCGAAATCGAATCTATCAGCTGCTCCATTTCAGATAAAGATTTCGGTCTGCTTATATTAAACATATGTCGGTAATAAGGTAACAAACCTACTAAGATTCTGTGCATTATTTGCGACTCGTTCATTCCGGGATCTATTTCCTCACACAAGTCTATCACCGTATAATAATAATCTAATAATGGCTCATCTACATTTTGACGCTTACTTAACAATCTAAAATGCAAGTCATCTTCGTAATTTGGCCCTATAAATTTACATTTAAATCCCCTCAGTGTTTGTGCCCAATCTGCAGACGGATTTTGTTTTGCAAAATTTCTAAACCATATAGCTGCAGTATCATGCAAAAAATTTGCAAAGTAACAAAGTTGTAGCGTATCGTCCCACGCATTAGTTTGGGCGGCCATTCTATACTCTTTTAAAAATTGGATAGGATCGTCATGATTCGGTCTAAATGAGGGCGGTTGCATGAATTTTGGAGTGATAGGATTGCGATGTTGATGGATGTCTGAAATGGTGTTATTTCTGAGACCTGTATAGTTAGAAGCTTGGGGATTTGGGAATGAACTTTGGTTGGGAGGTGATATTAGGGTGACCTTCTTTTGACTTGAACGGGATTGTACTTGAGCAGCTGATCTTGGGGCGTTATCTGCACTTGTAAAGATGTGTCTTAATGACCCTAGAGGTGTTTGAGTTTGCAAAAACGGGGTGTTTAGTGCCCATCTCGCTTGGGGCGAGTGTGTAATGGGAACCTGCTCATAGGCCTTTGACGAATCGGCATCATCAAAAGGAATATCTGTCGGAAGAATACTTTTGGCTGGTGGCGGGGGTGGTGGAAGTCGTGGAGCTTTAGGAATTGCACCGGTAGCAGAACTAACTATTATCGGGAGTGGTTCTGTGGATGTAAGAGGAAATGGTGTACTCATGTTTATTGGGGATCTTGGAGTAACTAAACTTCTCCCAAATGCGTTATCCTCTAAAACAAGATCTAAATCAATATTCTGATTCCCTAAAACTGCTTGCCTTTTAGCCTGCAACCTAGTCTTAGACATTACTAGATTTTATCGTTATACGTACTTACTAAAAAAAATAATAAACAAAAAAAATCTAAAAATTGGGAATTTTAGCGCCTCCACCAATTGTCACGTTAACCTCGTGATTTCCTACTTTAGGGGCTACTCGCTTGGTTACTAATCCACTAATCTAGTGCTGAGGTACCAACTGATATTCTCTATAATAATAATTAACGTCACTTACCTTATATTAACTTCTGTAACACCTTTCAATCACTTGGTAGTCGGGGGGATAATGGATACGCTTCGAGTCCCTTTTACAAGTCCCTTTATTCTTCCTATATTTACACTTAACTCTTACGCTACCTATATTCAATTAAATCTATATCTGTGCTGTTCGTCGTTCACCGCCCGATCCCCCCATCCGGCGACATCCTCCTATTTCATTTATTCAATGTTCACCGGATGTATAGTGACCTATCAGCAAAATATCTGAATCGGCCAGCGAACGACACAGCATATATCGTCAACGAGAACTTTTCGTGGCAATAGTAATACTTTATATACAGGTGTCTCACGGAACTTGTACATTAGAAGTTTCTCATGTTCTACTACTTCTGGAAACTTGAAATTTTGGAATTAGCATTTACACGATCTGATCTCTTTAGCTAAAATATTCTCAAGTTAACTGTCACGTCCGGTCACCGGAAGTCGGTATCAACTTTATTATTTTAAATGGAATGATATAATTTTAAATTTAGTTTTGGTTTCTACGTATTAATGTACATCGTTTTTAATAAGGTTTCTCTATACCTAAATATCATCATTTTCGACTTTTTTTAATTTTACTAATATTTTGGTGATTTTCGGAGTTACGTTTAAAATTGATAATCTCGGTTATTATTGAAACTAGAAGTTTCGTGATTGGTGATCCAAAACTTGAAACATTACCAAATAAGGCGATGTTTAGTTCATCGTGATATCTTACACAGGGTGTTCAAAATTTGCAACACAATAATTAAATTTTGAAACGAAAAAAACATTTTTTTTTTCAGATGGAACATCCTATATACCGATGCGTCATTCGACAGAAAATCTTATTCCCTATCAATCATTATTAGGACTTCCTATATCTATCTTTAATGGTTTTTGAGACATTGTCAGTTTTTATTTAAATCCATTTTGAATACTCCCATTTAATAATGTGGGACGAAATTAGATACCAAATTTACAACGAAAACTTAAATAGTGAAAGATGTTTAGAAATTTTGCGTGGATGTGTGAAAGTAGTTTGCGAAACTGTTCCCCTCAATATTTTACGAGACTGCTGTTATCAAATGGACGGTGCACCGGCACATTTATAGCAAGTGGTATCCATTCAACTGAATCAGATGTTTGACTATAGGTGGTTCGGAAATAGTGGACCCTGGCGGTGGCCACCAAGCTCACCAGATTTAACACCATTAAACTTTTATTACTGGGCTCATGTGAAAGGTCAGATCTATTCCACACCAGTTAATACTCGAGAAGAATGGACTAACAGACTAGTAGCCGCCATTAATAGACTTCAGCGACAAGAAATCCGAAAAACGGCGATAGCAGAAATACAGCAGAGAGTTTTAAAATATTTGGAGCAGAACGAGCAGCATTTCGAACAACATAGTTAAGTTTTAATTTAAGTTAGATATCCCAAATATATCATTTTAGCAAACCGCTTCAATATTTTTCTGTTTTCTTGCTGTTCTAAAGTTGTTACGGAATGTAAGAACTTTGGAAAGAAGAAAAAATGTTTTGTATTCAGTTTGCATTATTTAATACTGACAATATCTCAAAATCTATTAAACATAGTTATAGGGAACCCTAAGATTGACACGGGCTCATTCGAAATATTTAATTACTTTTTCTTAGCTAGAATAAATCTCGGTGTGGCCAGCGACACGAGTGTCCATTTAATATCACTAACAGGTCTTTAAGAATAGCAAGCATTTTACTATGCAATATTTTTTACCTTGTTCCTGAAAATAGCTGTAGTCATTAGATGTTCAATGAGAGCTAAATGTACTGGATGTCACATAAACCGACATCAATTATGGACGAATGATGAACCAGCAAGCACATGAGCAACCAGAATTACTGAATTTAACTTTGGTAAAAAATCTCGTAGTGTTTTCGAGATATTCGTAGTTTATTGAAATTTGTCTCCACCTTAGGTCAATATTTCAGGTGTCGGAGCGACAATTTCTGGCATTTTGTGATTGTTTTTTTGTTAATATTTATTACAGACGTACCTTGCTATCAAACATAACCATATATGTTTCCACTACAGTTTTCCACTACCAATCTTGCACCTTCTCCCAAAAAATGATCATTTACTCTAGATTTTAATATACTATAACACTCCCGACTTCTTCATTTACAAACAAAATATTGCTATATTACTCGTGCCTTTTATAGCTTAAATTAAATAAATATTATTAGTAGATGAAGAACTATGTCTGTCAATTCATTTATATGTTATGTTTAATCTTATAAATACATGCATTATGTACTAACTTGATTGAATAAATATTTTGTCTAAATTTTGTTGTTGGTTTTATTGACCTGTAGTTATTTAATATTAATTTAGTGGCATAGTGTAATATTGCAATTGTACGATATTTTTATAGGTATCAAATTATTACAGCCGTTGCCTATAAGAAAGCATAATTATATGTTAAACAATATTTTAAATAAACTACATTGACAAAATAGGTGTAAAAATCGTTTGTTCTAATAAACTACTATGTGTGAAATTAATGTAATCTATATTTGGATTACCTATCGATAAAATACCAAGATATAAGTACACTGATAAGGACGTGACATGAATCCAGCTAAAAATCTGTTGCGCCTGCTTATCAACGCTTTTAAAATTTTTAAATTACCTTTCGACTATAAAACAATGGCTTCAACCCACCCGTCAATAGCTACTTATCCACATGCGAGTTTGATTATCAGAATAGTTCAGTAGTGTGTGATATATGACGGTTTCTAACTTATGTTCACAAAATCACTACGAGTTCTGAGAAAACCGACTTAAAACGTTAGTCTTCAAGTTCTCTTATCAAAAATTAGTTGATTTTAAATCATAAAAATATTGTAGGACTATAAAAATTGGGGTTAGGTATATTAAATTATGTTTGAAATGTATAATATTGACTCATTTGAATGGATAAATTGGATAAAAATTTACTGATTTAGATGGATATACTAGATAGTTTAATTTGCAAAGTTATCCAAGTTATCAAGGTTCAGAAACCTCATTAATACACTGAACATATAATTATTTGCTTACCTTACGCCACATAAACATAAAGATGTCTTCTTTTTAAGAAATGTATCATATTGAATTTATTAACAATAAACAATAAACAAAGTTTTATTTCCGAAATACAAATGTATAATACAGAAAGTCAACAAAAGATAGGATACTTAATGAAACAAAAAAAAACAAAAAAAATTAATCACTACATAATCAAAAAATCTTCGACACAGTAGAAAGCCTCACTTATTAACATTTTCTTTAAATGAATTTTAAACCTACACAATGGTAGACATTGAATACTTTTCCCGAGGGAATTAAAAAGCTTTACGCCTTGATATATGCCAGAGTGTTGTGAAATGTCCAGTCTATGAAATGGAATCTCCAGACTCCGATTACCTCTTGTATTGTAGTTGTGAATATCAGCTCTGCGGCGAAAGGTGTTTATGTTGGATTGTATTAGAACCAGAGTCCTGTATATATACAAAGATGGAATTGTTAGTATTTTCAATTCTTTGAAATATGGCTTGCAATGTGCTTTGTAACTGGTCCCCCCCCTCCAAGATACGCACCGCCTTTTTCTGTAATACAAATATCCTCTGCCAATGTGAACAAGTACCCCATAAAACAATGGAATATGCCACTATGCTTTGGAAAGATGCAAAGTATAATGTTCTGGCTGAGCTACTATCGACAATCTCAGCTGTTTAAGCCACTTTAATCCTGAATCAATGTAAACCCCTAGCAGTTTTACCGTTTCAGATATTTCAGGCCTTGGCTTAAAGTGGATTGTTTGTGTTTTTTCCGTATTTAATTTTAGCAAGTTGCAACTAAACCATTCCTCCGCCTCGGCTAGGTTTATTCGTAGTTTCAGACTTAAATTTTCATCAGACCGATCGCCATTAATAATCGTCGTATCATCAGCAAAAAGAATCGCTCGGCAATTTGTTAGATTTTCTGGTAGATCGTTCATGTAAGTTAAAAATAATATGGGGCCTAGAATGGATCCCTGGGGGACACCGCTATCGGCTAACAAAGAACTTGAAATCGTATTATTAATTAAAACGAATTGTTGTCTATTGAATAAATATGACTGGAAGAGTTCAAGTGACTTTCCTCTAATACCGTAGTGTTCTAACTTATCCAGCAACCTACTGTGATTCACACAGTCGAAAGCCTTGCTCAGATCCATGAGTACGGCAGACGATCTCTCCCCTTTATTAAAAGATACAATGATATTCTCAAGAAGATCTATTAAAGCCTTCAATGTTGATGAGTTTTCGCGATATCCGTTCTTTGCAAAATAGAGCGTTTTTTTTTTTTTAATGAAACTAGTCTTACTTTTAACAATTTCTCAAATACTTTTGCCAGCACGGGTATAATAGCGATCGGTCTATAATTACCTGCCTCTTCTATACTTCCTTTTTTGTGAAGAGGAATTATTTTTGATACTTTCAGTTGCTCAGGAAAACAACCTTCAACAAAACATTTATTAATTATGCACGCTAGAGGTTCCACAATGATCGGTGCGACATATTTTAACACTCTTGCTGTATGACTATAAGCATCCTCGGCGGCGCTGTCTTTTAACTTGTGAATTATATTGTGAATTTCAAATTCATTTGTGGGATCAACAAAAAAGGAATTAGTTTTCATTTTTGTGATGTAAGGTTTATTCGGTACTGTTGAGGACATCGTGTTCAACAACAACCTTGGTATATTTGCAAAATAGTTATTAAATTCATCTGCAGTTATCTGTGAAACTTGATTACACTTAGATTTTAAATTTATATTCGAGTTTATTATTTGCCATGCAGCTTTAGGTTTATTTGCAGCATTGTTTAGAAAATCTATATTAGTCTGCTTTTTTGCTATTTTGATTTGTTTTGTGTATTCGCTTTTATACTTTTTATATATTTTTTCAGACATCTCTGATTTTGTTGCCATATAGATAATCTGCAGAGTAGAGAGAGTATCCCTCATACTTTTTAATGTTTCATTAAACCATTTGGGTTTAGTGTAGTTGGCCCGTTCAGTACGAAATATTGACTTGAAATTTAAATTGAAGTAATACATAAAACCATCGAAAAAAGCTGTAAATGCATCCTTAGCCGAGGAATCGGTATCCAGAAAGTCCCACTTCATGCCGGACAAATCATTATAAAATTTAACTAAATTGGTGTTAGAAACATTTCTAGATAATCGCTTGATTGACCTTCTTTCTACAAGGGTATTAAACGCTAAGCGGATTGCACAGTGATCTCCTAAATAAGGTTCAAATACGTTTACATCGAGTGATTGACCAATTAAATTTGTAAAAATGTTATCAATACAAGTAGAAGTTTGAGTAGTAATGCGAGTAGGGGAGGAAACAGTCTGCTTTAAGTTGAACTGGGCACAGATATCTAACAAGCTTGTACGCTCGCTGGATGTGTTACAAAAATTCACATTAAAATCTCCTGTTAAAATTATCTTATAATTTGTGCAATAAATTGTATTAAAGAGCTCTTCTAGTTTGTTTAAAAATATCGTGAAATTTCCATTAGTTGATCTATACGTAACTAAAATAATTAATTTTAAATGCTTAATTACAATGCCGCACACTTCAAAATCTAATTCAATATTAAAATTGGTAGGTAATGTAAGTGACTCATATTGAATGCCACTTCTAATAAATATACATACACCTCCATGAATGTGAATTTTTCCAGAGTAATAAGAGGCTAAAATATACTTATCTAATACAACTGACGCAAGCGTATCTCCAACAAACCAGTGTTCAGCAATACACACAATGTCAAATGAATCCAGATATAAGAGCATTTCTAAATTGTCCATCTTAGAATTTAGTCCTTGAATATTAACGTACATGACAGTCGCTTTACCTAAGTGGACAGTCGGATGTCTCGAGTTGGACGAAAATTTGTTTTGTTTACTTGCGAGTTTTTAAAATAAAATCTGTTCACAAATACATTACTGGGCCAAAACTCTGGGTTTATCACTGTATCAGCCATATCACCGGGGACACCTACTTTAAAAGATGAGTATTCCGCTTGTTCGAACTTAGGCTTCAATTTCTCTACCTTGAACATTGCATCGTTTCCTTTTTTCAAGAATGCTTCTAGATCTTCAGCTGCCACTGATTTACTTAATCTGCTAACAAACAACCATCTATAGGACGACCTGGGACATGTTGGCAATGACACTGTTTCGATTCTGCCAGAAAACGCTTCGTTTGTGCGACGTTTTTGTTTTCTGTTTACAACATCGGTCCATTGTTCTTTATTTTGTTTACTATTCCCTTGATCTGTAGCTCCCTCTTCAGTAGATTTTGTACTAGTGGTTGGTAAAACCGCACTAGGAGCGCCATCTGTTGCTGAAAGGTTGTTTACTTGTTGTGGGACACCTTTTGGTTCAGCAAGCTGCTTGACTTTTTTGTTGGAAACGTGTTCATGATTTGCAGTTGATCCTAGCTTGGTTATTAACCTATCTTTTTCAATAATTACTTGTTCATACTTAATTATTTGATTTTTCATCTCCTCCATTTGTGATTTTACGGATAGTAACATGTAGAAACAACTCTTTTGAATGCCATTTTTCTCGCACTTTGCTCAAGCTTTAACTCCAAATTTATCCTCGGATTTGGCACAATCCTCATGAAAAATACAATCGCATATAACACACTTAAATACATCTTCATCTACTTGAGATTTGCAATTGGTACACTCAGTCAGCGCTTGCTTTCTGAGAAAACCAGCACTGTCAACAGAGAGCACGTCTCGCACGTTCGCCATCTTGACTACTTTGACTACTGTATTTATTCTCAGTTACTCTCAAAACATATTTCTTTGCCGCTAACGATATTTACGTCATTGAATATTGTAGTTTATTTGCTTGTAGAGATTAATTTATTTGGAATATTTATTTAAGTGAAATAAATATATTTGGATGCAAATAAAAATTACTTTCTTTTAAAGTCATATTTTTGTTTTGATTACTAACACATTTCTTTACACCAAAGCAATCTAAGTTTGATTCAAACAAATATATTTGTACACAAGAAGAGATTTATTTCCCTCAATGAAATAATTTTAGCTTTGGCTTAAAAATAGGTTTACTTCCGCCAAAAAATCATATTCTGACTCAAATAAATATATTTAGAGTGAATACCTCATCCAACTCTATTGTCAGATGGCGCTGTAAACACTCTCCTCGCAGTTCGGCCTTATATTGAGTATAAATTGTAGACTGGTGAAAGCCTACCGCTCAGTTGACGTGACGCGTCTGGCTACATTGCTAAAAAAGCCGTGTGATGTGCAGTAGAGAGCACAGTGGTAAGTAAATAAGTGATAAGTTAAATCAGTCTAACAATTCAAAACTTAATATGCATCCGTTGAGCCGCGTTTGGTTAGACTCCCTGGCATGCGCTGGATAACGCGTAATAATATTCATGATCAGCAGGATGACAATTTTCGAAGAAAAAAATTCAATTCTGAGGAACATGGCCATTTTTCGGCGTTTTCGATAATTTTATGTATTAATACAGCCGTTGCATATAAAAATACCTACTTATATTCTAAACAATATTTTAAATAAAATACACACACAGGACAGATGTAATATAAGTGTAGAAGTCATTTTTGTAATAATGTGTGTTGTTTGTGCAATCTATATTTGGATTATCTATCAGATATCACGATATTAGGTACACTGATAATGACATACTCATATATGCTTTTAACTTTTAAATCACCCTTCCATTATAAAAAAACGACTTGAAACCGCCAACCTATCCACACTAGACTTAGTCTATCAGAACAGTTCAGTAACATCAGACTTTTGACAAAATATCCAGACGAGTGCTCTTCTATTGGTGTATAGAGTATACCGACGCAGCGTACACAATTTTGACTAAGAACAAACAACGATTATTCCGAGAAATAAAGACTTCTTCATTCTAAGGTGAGTTAATTCACGTTTTTGCATTTTGTTAAACTTTTTAAAAACTCCCAATATAACTTATTCTGGTATACAGTATCGTATGATAAAATTGTTTTCTTGTACAATAGATACGTTTAACTTTATATCCAGAAACGTCTGAGTGAGTGATATACGATTTGAGTGAAGCTACCATATATAGCCATTATTTTTTAGATTTTTTAATGTTTCCTACTCTTTAGATTGTGTGGAGTAGGTGTTTTAAAAATAGAAAGCGCCGGATTTGATAAAAATTAAGTGTGATAAGACGCTTTAAAAAATGTTCATAAAATTACTGTCGGTTCTGGAAAATTCTTTAATTACTTTTAGTAATTCGATATACTCGAAAGTGGTTTTTAATCATAATTTTATCAATAACTAAACAATAAACAGTCTCTTTTAAAACATATAAATATCGTTGGGCTTTAAAAAAATTGGGCTATATTACATTATGTCATAATAGTTATTTATGTACCAAGGGCATTACACGGATGTTTATGCCCCGAGGGTGACCGTTTAGAAAGCTCGAGGGCAGAAAGGCCCGAGAACTTCTTAATTCGCCCGAGGGTATAAACATCAAGTAATGCCCGAGGTGCATACAAAATTTTATGTCGTACAATGGTTTTCATCCTCCGTTTGAATAATTTTAATAAATATTTTTCCGTTATCAAGTGACATGCGTATCTACGGAGTTGAATACCAATACAAACAATTCGGAGTTGAGTAACAATACAGATAATTGTCAAACTTATAAAAAAAAAATAATAAAAAAAAAAAAATAAACCTTAATCACCAATAACTGACATTGTCGAGTGACATTCCGGACAATTAATTGTCAAACTTATAACCTTAATTGCCACTAATTGACATTGAATAATCATTGGTATGTTTAACAAAATCTATCTTCTCGTTTGTTTGAATTTTTATACAGGATGATCCAAAAGAACGATAGACAGTTTGAATTTCCCGCCACAGGTTTGAACGTATTTAGTGTTACTAACATGGTATAGGTATGTACGTACAGGATACAGGTTATGATCACTGTCAAACATTGTAGTGGACTCAGTAAGAGTTACGTTCCTCTGCAATATATCATATCTCTTCGGGCATTAATTTTGTTATAAATACTATATTTATTTTAATTGATTTATGATGTGAGATGATTTTATCTGATATTTAGAAAATGGGTTATTTTCATTAGATTACATATGGGAGGAGTTTATTATTTGGTATATTATTTTTACGTTATAGTTGAAAATTTATTTTTCTACATATCATATTTATGAAATATACAGTAGTTTTAAAATATGCTGTCTAGTAAATGTTTTATTCATGTCCAATGTCTTTACCAAGACTAACCAAGACTTTCAAACCCTCATTTGTATCAATTTAGTATACCAAATTATAATCAGAGAATGAATACAAGAAAGAATACCGACGCCACTGAACAAAAATAACAGCTGCCATTTGCAACCATGGTCAACATTACAATTATTCAATGTGGCTAAATTCTACCTGTCCTGCGCTATTTTAGATCACTCTGTACTCAGACCGATTTTAATTATTTTTTCCGGATATTATAAAAAAAATTCATTATTTATTATCATTTACTACAAAAATTTCGAAACAAAGTTCACAGCTGTTTATACTGGAACCCAAATAATGCTTTTGGTCTAAGTTTGGCCCGCACTGTGGAGTATATGTTAGCAACTACACGTTCAGTTTTGCATTTTAGAATTTTATTTATTATGTTAAGGATTATCGCAGGTATTAAAAAGAATAGCCTAATACTCACCCATAAGTAACATTTACTGTAAGGTTTAATCCATTTCAGTAAAATATTGTAATGCACAAAAAAACAAAATGTTGAGAATTGTTATGGCTTTGTAATATGGTGGCTGAGAACTGTCCCAACTTGGAAACTTTCTCCTTAGTTACTTTACAGCTTGTCGAAGCTAAACCAACAAGGCAAAACATAATTTTGGTTCTCTAGGTATAAAAAGGTGTAACATTTTTGTTTCAATAGTTTCTACAGTATGCGATAGTATCGATGAATTTTCGGATATTTCGCAAAATGTCCCGAAAAGAAAAGAACGAAACTTGGTTAAAGATTACAACAGCATGAAAGTTTAGTAACATGGGTATTAGGTTCCTCTAATTGTGCAGGTCTCAGTGAATGTGATTTTTATTTTTCTTCTGGTTTGATTTTCTGGGTGGATTTGGTCAAGTGACACAGTGGAGACAGAAATTGTAAATATTTTAACCAAACTTGATACACAAAACACCTTGGGTGCACCTCGGTATATTAGAAATAGCAATCTCCACAAGGATCTCGAGATTGAATGAGTAACCAACGAAATTGGAAAGTTTTCAGAGAATGTCGAGGCATCCAGCTCTTTGACAATAGTGACATCGTGCAAAGACTCAAACGAACTAAACCTTTTGGGTTGGTGTAATTACAAAAGAAGAGCAACGTGCAGTGTGTGAAGGTTAAAGCGTCAGCATTCAACATTAGACTAATATAGCTAGATAGTCATCAGACTTGGTCTTAAACATAAGTACCTATGAGGTGCTGTTAATTAATAAAAAAGTATTAGATTAATCTGACAGACGTGATTTATATTTGGAATATCGATAAGGACCAGATGTTCACTTCAAAACAAGGGCACAAATACGTTAATAACTACTTATACGCACCTGTTTTTATTATCAGAATAGATCGGTAATATTTTATAGTAGACCAAATACTGAGACAGTTTTGTACTGTTGCAGAACACAGAGGCAGTTGTTCGTTTTGACAACCAACAACCAAGAACTGTTCCAAGAAATAAAGACTGCTTTACTCCAAGGTGATTTAAAGGTCAGTTAATTTCAAATTTTACATCATTTCCGGTGTAACCGGAAGTAACCAATACCTGAAAATATTTTAGTTGAAAGGATCGTAGACAACAACATAAGTCTACAAATTTTCAATCCCAAATTTAGTTTGGTACTCCATATACATATAATATACTGTATATTGTATACCGTGTGACCCACGCCATAGGTACTCCCGTTTATTTTTGTTGTCTAATAAAACTGCACGAATGAAATTTGGGAATGTGTTAATAGACAAAAATGCAATTCTTTGGGATACTCTTGAGGTTAATATGACATCCGGTTTTTCCGGAAATGGCGTCATCATAGAAATTTGAAATGGAACCCTATATTCTTTGTGTGATATTTTCAATTAGGATGACATTCTAAACATAAAAATTTATCGATCGTCAATTTTTATCTCCAAGGCAACGTAAAAATCACTTTTTTGTGTATCTTGGTGGCTAGGAATTGGTAAAAATAGTGACTTTGACTTGTGCGCTGACTTAGATCATTTGGTCAATATTTTTTTCATTTTCCTTGCTTCTAACATCGTTTCTACATTAAGAATTTCAATAAAATATCAAGTATTTTGGTATAGTTGTAATCGGAAAGATGTTTTCTATCGAATAATCAGTGTGTGGCCATTCAGTACCAGTGAAAAAAAGGACTCATTGGCCAAAAACCAATTAAATCACGCTAGAGGGCACCACAAATGCAATGTCGACAAAAATCGATTTAGTTAGTGTTTATTTGACAATTTTCGAGTATTTTCACCAATTCCTAGCCACCTAGATTAATACATAAAAAAGTTATTTTTGCGTTGGTTTGGTGATAAAAATTGACGATCGATATGTTTTTGTGTTCAGATCGTCATCCTGATTGAAAATATCACACAAAGAATATAGGGTGCCATTTAAAGTTTCAATGATGACGTCATTTCCGGATAAACCGGAAGTTATATTAACCTCAAGAGTGTCCCAAACAATGGCAATTTTTTGTCATTAACAAACTTCATTCGTCCATCTTTATAAACAAACAAAAATAAACCGGAGTAACTATGCCGTGGGTCACCCGGTATAGAAATGTTTCAGGAGTATTACAGAGTTTATTTTTTTCCGTTATTGTTGTATGATAGATATATATATATATATATATGTACAATACGTGATGTAGATTAGGTTGCCTACTCGAACCTCACTCGAACCTATAAATATCCGGAGCCACGCCACGAGGCCGGCAGTCGTATAGCAACCGTGTACGAGACACAATGTATGTATCTTGACAACAATAAAAGTTACAGTAAAATGTTTGTTTAAATAACATGAACAACATAACATGGCGCAGCCGTGAAGTAGACAAGTGAAAATAGTAAAGTAAATAAAAGAAGAAAATGCTGAAAACGCAACATGGAATCATTGAAGCAACCGAAACCAATGAGAATGGAAGGTGACATCGGTGTGGAGTGGACAAAATTCAAAGAAAACCACGAGATATACGCAGTGGCGACAGGGTGCAAAGAAAAAAGTAAGACGATACAAGCAGCAGTATTACTACATTGCATGGGGCAAGAAGCAAAAGATGTACTGACAACACTAGAGGTGAGCACAGAAGACAGACAAGACCCGGACAAGATAATCCAAAAGTTAGATGAATATTTTATTCCTAAGAAGAATACCAGCGTGGAGCGACATAAATTTAATACGCGCACACAGCTAGCAGGAGAGTCGTTTGACGCATTTTTAACGGATTTACGAAGAATAGCGGCAAATTGCGACTTTGGCACGTTGAAGGAAGACCTTATAGCAGACCGTATTGTATCAAAGACCGGCATCAAAGACCAAAAAGTGAAAGACCGACTTTTGAGGGAGACAGGCTTGAACTTGAAAAAGGCGACGGACATATGTAAAGCAGCAGAACAAACAGAGATGCATATAAGAAATTTGATTGAACATAGGACCCTAGAAGTTAACCAAATAGGAAAGCAACGCCATTGGCCAAGATCGAGCGGTAGCAACACAGATCGAGAAAAACAACCCGGCAAAGAAGAGAGACAGAAGCGACCATTCTCCTCATGGGCAAAAGAGAGGGAAAAGGATCAAAAGGACCGACCGTCAACAAGCGGCACGTATCAAAGGCGGTGTGGTAGATGCGGCACAACACATGACTTCAAACGATGCCCGGCATACGGAAAAAATTGTAACAAATGCGGTAAATTGAACCATTATGCTAAATATTGTAAAACTAAAAATGTGCATGCTATAGAAGATAGATTAGATGAAAATGAGAGTGAAACTGAGAGTGAAATTGAAGAAGTAGTTTTAGGATCTATATCAACAATGAAAAATGTAATAGATAAAAATGACTGGTACCAATCTCTATATATAACTGATGCGAACAAATCATTAAAATTTAAATTGGACACAGGGGCACAGGTAAATGTGATTCCTAATTATATTTTTAAACAACTGAATCTAAATAGAAAATTAAAAGACTGTAAATATATTGTCAAAAACTATGGAGGTGTAAAACTGAAAGTTATTGGAAGTTGTGACTTAAATGTAGAACTAAATAAAGAAAAACTTGCAATCAATTTTGTAATAATAGACTGATGATAGAACTACACCAATTTTAGGTATAAACACCATTAAAACTTTAAAACTTGTAAAAGTCAATGTACACGAGATGACAAAGAGTAGTTTACCATGTAATATAGATAAACTTCTGAGTGAATATGCCAATTTATTTAAAGGCATTGGAAAAATTAAAATGAAACCTTGTGAATTTAAATTGAGACAAAATTACGAGTCAGCAATAGTGCCTAGTAGAAAAGTACCATATCAACAATTATCAACTTTAAAAAATGAATTAGAAAGAATGACTAAACAAGGAATTATAGAGAAAATAACAAAACCTACTGAATTTGTCAACCCGATAGTTCTCGTAAACAAACCAGATGGTGGAATAAGAATATGTTTAGACCCATATATGTTAAATAAGGCTATTTTAAGGGAATATCATCAGATACCCACATTTGAAGAACTCACTACTGAACTTAAAGGTATGAATTATTTCACTGTATTAGACGCCAACAAAGGCTTTTGGCAGATAGAATTAACAAAACAGTCTTCCGAGTTAAGGGCCTACATTCAAAAAATGCCCGAAACAGGTGTCGCCCACTCCAAGAATTTATCCAAACCCTTTCGAATCTTGAAATCAAAAAAATAGAGCACACGCAAGAAGGATGCCTTCTTTCTGTAAGAGATTTTTTTTTTCAAAAAACCTGATAGGTTTCAAAAAAAAAATCGCAAAGATGGGCAATTTTCAACTATTCAAGTCAAGATTGACAAGTTATTAATGCTTCAATTTGAATGGATTATGCATAAATACAATTGTTACAGTGTCCCCCAGGTTTTGAGAAAGCGGTTTTGGCATAAAATAGACCACAACACCATGTTTTGTGCAAAAATGTGTTTCCATCAGTGAAATTTGCAGGGTTTGGCAGTCCTCTGCGTGGTGGCGCTAGTTGTTCTAGAATTCCTGGCTTCGCTGCCAGCATTTCTATTGGTCTACGTAAAAACTAAGTTACAACCCACTTCTAACGCTGCGAGTTTGGGACAGACGCCAAAATTGTACCCCAATATGTGCAAAGATTTATTATTTCCTTCATTCATAATATTGCAAACCCACAACTAAAATCAAGTCACGATATTTTTCGTCCTGAATTTGCAGCTGTTTGATAATCCGACCGACCAGGGCAACAGAATATGTTAGGAGGTATACTTACCTATACGTAGCGATCGCATGGCGCGGCAGGCTCGTAGCCTCGAGCAGAATCACGGAAATGGAATCGAGATATACTCGATTCGAACAATTTAAATGCTCTCAAATGACTGCCACTTCCGGTCACCCGGAAGTTGATATAAAATTTGTCATTTATCAAAATACACCAAGTTTTTATCATGTGTACGTATACCTAAAAGCCAAAAGTAATCACGAGTATTTTAATTTTACTACATTTTTGTTGTTTGACTTTTGCGAATCGTTTTACATTGAATATCTTGGTTATTATTCATGCTAACAGTTATATGTTTATTTGTAGAATATATAGATTACGCAAAATATGATCAACAAAATTATAATGTTTGGTACATATTTTATACAGGCCGCGTAAAATTTGCAACGAGTTTAAAAAATTGAAAAACTTTTGATATTTTGATTTAAACAAAACATCCGACGCGAACACCGTAATAAAACTTCTTTCGGTGCACAAAATGATTTTAATTATTTCGTTCATAATAAACTGACCCCCTAAATGACCCGATATTTGTTTGTTTTGTTCCTGAACTATCCGGGGATCATAATATGGAAAGAGTATTCGTACTGGTTTTAGTTGACTCTTACCGCTACCACTCCCGAGTGCCGTGAAATTGAAAGTATCAGAATAAAATACAGATATCCGCATATGCGGATATCTGTATATGTGACCATGGTTGACAAATGGGCCGATATACCTTAGAAATGGGTAAATGAATTTGTTGATTGATTCCAATATATAAACATATTATATAAACATATTATATAACATATATATAAACGTATTTCCTTGTATATACCTAAACAAATTATTATAAGGTTTTAGTTAATTATTTCAGGTATATAAATATGTTATATACATTCTACGAACATTTCACTTCTATTGTAGTTGCCTTGAATAGGATATAATTTACTGTAGTGTTTTAGTTGATTATTTTACGTACACAAATATTTGATATACATATGGAGTATTAATTGTACATATTTATACCTGATTTACTTATTCACTAGTTGTTTTGATTTGCCATCTTATTTGAATTCATATGTCAGATGTATAGAAACAAAAACCTAGACAATGTTTCAATCATTTACATTTAATCTGCGCTTCTGTATATTTCGAATTGCTTTATTTCTCATTCCTAATATCTTTATCTACTGGTTCGAAAATTTAAAAATGTATCTTAAAAGTCTGCAGAAATCGGAAAGTCATCCTTTATTGTCCGGTACAGCTGCACCAGTACTTTCTGAGCGAAGCGATTCGCAATACTACCGCATATCACATCGTAGGTCTGTCAATCGAGTCAATCGACAATAATATTGTCACCGCGTTAGTATTCTGCTCGCCGGATACATGAAATATATCTAGTCAGAACAGTTTTGCGGTCGACGGGTGGCCTAGAATCACTTTCGTACTACATAGTGCATACGATCTTCTCGTATTTACTGCCTTCCTGTTACGCCGCGTTCATAAAAATTCAGAACGAGCGCCATTATACTCGATAGGCGTGTCTAAACTCCCTTCCACATGATGACATATTCCCAGAGCCCACCTCCCGTAAGCTTGTTTCCCCTTACTGCTGCCCCGCCAAACATGGGCCAGGACCGTGCATGTATGCTGTTAACAACATTTGCAACACCATTCGGTAGATATATGTTTCTAAGATTACCATTTGGATTATCATGCGCACCGGAGATGTTTAACCGTGTATTTTCTGATATTTTTAAACATATAAAAAACATTAAAATTTACATTGATGACATAATAATTTACGGCAGAACAATAGAAGAACACGATAAAGCTCTAAGAGAGGTATTAAAAACAGCTGAAGAAAATGGAATTAAATTTAATAAATTAAAATCTAAATTCAGAGTCAATGAAATAAAATACGTAGGACATATTTTAACACCTGAAGGTATTAAACCAGACAATGAAAAAGTCAACGCAATTTTAAACATTAAAACACCAAATAATGCAAAGGAACTACAAAGATTTTTAGGAATGGTAAATTATGTTGGAAAATTTATACCAAAATTGTCAAATCTAACTCATAATTTAAGAGAACTTACTAAGAAAAACATAGTTTGGCTATGGACAAATACACATGAAAAAGAATTTAATATTTTGAAAGAAAATTTATCAAAAACACCAGTTTTGCAATATTATGATCCCAAATCACCTATAACTTTATCAGTCGATAGCTCACAGATGGGACTTGGAGCAGTTATTTTACAAAACAACAAACCAATTGCATATGCTTCAAAAACTTTAAACGATTCTCAACGTAAATATGCTCAAATAGAAAAAGAGCTACTAGCAATTGTATATGGATGTCAAAAATTTCATCAATACCTTTACGGAAAATCCTTTTTAATAGAATCAGATCAGAAACCACTGGAATCGATTTTCAAAAAACCACTGAATAAATCACCTTTACGATTACAAAGATTGTTGATCAATTTAAAAATGTATGACTTTACTGTAATTTATAAACCAGGTTCAGAACTTTATCTAGCCGACACTTTGTCGAGAGCAAGTCAAGATGATCAATTTGATATAATGGAGCGAGAACTAGAAGCTCAAGTAAACCTTATAGATTACATTAGCATAAGTAAACCACAATTTGAAAGACTAATACAAGAAACTAAGTTAGACATGGAATTACAGGAACTTTTAAAGACAATTAAAGAAGGTTGGCCTAAAGAAAATAAAGATATTGACGATATTATTAAACCTTATTGGAATCATAGACATGAAATAGTAGAGGCAAGACATGTTTTATTCAGAAATAATCAAATAATTATACCAAAAACAATGAGAACCGAAATGTTACAGAGATTACATTATAATCATCTGGGAATAATTAAAACACAGTTAAAAGCTTCAGAACTTATATTTTGGCCAAATATCAACAAAGAAATTGCAGACATTATTAAAAACTGTCCTTCATGTTTAACATTTCAAAATGCAAATAAACAAGAACCACTAACAATGAGAGAAATTCCGTCAAGACCATGGAAAGAAATAGCAACTGACTTATTTCATTTCAATGATAAGGAATACTTACTTATCGTAGACACTTATTCGAAATTTCCTGAAGTAATATACCTAAATAAAGACACCAGAGCTGAAAAAATAATTCATAAAATGAAAGATGTTTTTGCACGTCATGGAAAGCCAGATTTAGTGTATTCAGATAATGGACCACAGTTTTCAAACGCGAAATTTAAAGAATTTATGAATGAGTGGGAAATTAAACACAAAACAAGTTCACCATGTTACCCACAGTCAAATGGTTTTATTGAACGTCACGTCCAAACTATTAAAAAATTGCTAAAAAAGACTTTGCATGACGGAAAAGACATGTATTTGTCATTCCTGGAATATAGAAATACACCAATAAGCAACAACTTACCCTCACCTGCAGAACTTTTATATGGTAGAATGTTGAAAGGTAATTTACCTGTCACTAACACTAGACTAACACCTTCATACGCTAAAAAACGGTATCACGAACACCTAAAACAAAGACAAATTATTGTTAAAGAAAAGTTTGATCACAATAAAAAACAATTACCAAAACTTAATCCGAAAGATAAAGTTATGATAAAATTAGAAGAAGGGAGAAAATGGGAACCAGGAGAGGTAGTTGAAAAAGATAAAAATCATCCTAAAGCATATAAAGTTAAATTATTTAGAAATGACAAATGTTATGTAAGAAATCGAAAATACCTTTGTAAGTTTGATCGTAATAATTTTAAGGATAATATTTTTAATGATATATTAGATTTATACTTACCTAACAATGTACCGACTTGTGACACAAATAAAAATACCTTACCTGATAATGACAGACAAACCAACACTGACTTTGTAAACACTAACCATATTAATAGTGACAATGTTAATAGCAATATTAATAACACCCCTACTAAGTTATTGAGACCGTCCCGTATACGAAGTAAACCTATTCGTTTTAAAGACTATGTACTCTAGTTTTAGATATGTTTAAAATGTATTACGTTTAGTTTTAAGTTAGTTAGAAATGTGTTAAAAGTTTATCACTTGAAGTCAAGTTTTGTTTTTGTATTTTTTATTAGTTAGAAAAGAAGGGAGATGTTGTATGATAGATATATATATATATATATATATATATATATATATATATATATATATATATATATATATATATGTACAATACGTGATGTAGATTAGGTTGCCTACTCGAACCTCACTCGAACCTATAAATATCCGGAGCCACGCCACGAGGCCGGCAGTCGTATAGCAACCGTGTACGAGACACAATGTATGTATCTTGACAACAATAAAAGTTACAGTAAAATGTTTGTTTAAATAACATGAACAACATAACACGTTATGTCAATTCAGAGTTATAATCATCTTTGGGGTGATGTTTGCGTATGTTTTAGGGCACAATTCACATTGCTACTCAAGTCAAATGCTCTGACTGCACGCGGCTGTTTATGCACCACAAAACTATAAGATTTTTGCATATTGAAACAGTCAAAACTTCAAAATTGATAATTTAGTAGTAAGACCGATTTTGACGGCAAAAATATATGCATTTGAGAACGTATTTCTTAAAATTACGACTTGCCATTGTGTGTTGATTTCGCCATTTATACTTTTATGTTTCTTTAGTGCAGTTGCATAATATAGGTACTATCGATGGTATTAAAAAGTGAAAAATTAAGAAGCCCGAAAATGGCAAGTGATTTCTTAATAGTTTATAAACATTCACAATTTGTTCATTTTATTTTTAGCCATTTCAAAATTAAACATTATATACATTCGTTTGTATAATTCTTAAGCAACTGGAGCATCTATACACATCAATAAAAATTGTTTAAGAATGTTTAAAAAGACATGCTGCATTTTAGTAGTATTTACGGAATTAAATAAATTATAAATGAAGTAAATAATGTTTTTGAAAATAGTTAAAAATTGGTTTAATGCGTATTTATTTTTTTACCACAAATCGTATTATTTATTATATAAAAACATAATTTCTTATTGATAATTCCAGTCATATGTGGTCTAAAACTTACTACGAAAATATCTTCTTGACAGTACGGGCGTCGTAGTGTTCAAAAAAATTTCTTGGTGGACAGAAGAATGTATTTCCGGTGCAGCATTTATAACGTTATTCGACGTTATTTATTTCAGAGATTTCGATAAAATTAGTTGCCGAGGAAATTCGTAGAAAGGTTTTTTTCTCGAATATGACGTTTTCAATTCTATATCTGGAAACGCACATGTATGATATTTTATAGCCACTTCTTTAGATATTGTGTAGTTGAATAATTGTTCATGCGTATTTTATTTTTGTTAACGAAAACGAAAATACACATCAACCTATGCGGCAACAATGTACCCTTTAATTATTTAATATTCCTCCGGCGAAAATGTAGTTTTCTTCACCGCTTTAAAACTGCACCAAATTTTTATAAACTTTATATTTTGAACATTAAACAAACAAGAAATAGCGTTATTATACAATATTATTAATTATTATTTAGTTATTAACTAGATACGAAAACATTCTAGATATTTACAAGTACTTAATTTACCAAAAATACATTAAACTAAGTTAAGTGGTAGTAATATTATCCAACCATAATCAAAATTTTCTCTAATATACTTTTTTTTTTCGTAGAATCGAAATAAAAAAGCAGAAATTCTAAATTGTGTCTACAGACTTGTCTTAGCGTATTGAATAAAATTGAAGAGAAATTTAATATTTGTGTATATATATTCCTTTCAGGTTACAGTTTCGCACAATTGAATTAAATAAGAAGAAATGGATCCGGTCATGCTGGTGAGTATCAATAACGACCATAATGCAAGAAAATGTATTCCCTTTGAATAGCGCTGTTTTATATTTAATTTGTAACTTTTTACCCTAAACAATTAATAACAACATACTTGTACCGAAAATAAGTAAAAATGATTCGAATTCCAACAAATCAGCGTATTGATGGTATTTAGTATTCACTAATTGCTCGCATATGTTTGCAGTTACCACGAAATGCCGGAAACCTTAATGAGGGCCAAGTATACGAGCGAAAAGTATTGCTTTTCGTAGCAGCCTCCCTCTCCCAAAATGAAGAGGTCGATGATTTTTGGCTGGTTTCCAACCCAGTAGGAGTTGATAAATTTGACGATGTCATCGCAAAGGTATCCTTCAAGAATAACAGAAAGAACATTGCCATTTTCATCCAAGTGAAGCATACGGAAGCAGAAAATAAATCATTATGGTTGAATAGACAACGCACCAAAAAACGAAGAGTAAACAATGATTGTGAAATAAACTTAGAAAAGTATGAGAAAGCTTTTGACGACGTAATGAGTATAAAATCAAACGACCAAACTGAGAAAAAACAACTGCGTGAAAGTAAACTATTGGAGGACGTTGATCAAGAGGATTACTTCATGTGTATATTCACGAACATTAGAGAGGTCGATCCTATACTACCATCCAAACACCTTGACAGAAGCCATCCCATTCACTTCTTAGATACATCGACTTTTGGTGAATATAGAGACTACATATTTTACTCCTCAAATACAAATCAGACATCTCAAAACAAGCAAATGTTCATCTTCCTAGACCAGCCAAATGTTTACGATATAGATTATACAATTGCAAAGCTATTAGGAAGTAATTTTATTAATAAGTTAGTGATCCTAGATAAAACCATAAAGGAATACATGCAAAGAGGCAACAATTGCGCTATTCTAACAAGGCGATCGTTTGAAATTCAATGGTTGAAAGTATTGCTCGAAGACTGGCTGCTTGATGATTTAGGACAAGTCGAAGAAATTAACCCGAAATTCAGAGACCTGTGGTGTCAAATATTCTCTATTCAACAAATTGTAAATCTTCGAGACAACAAAGTCTGGCCTTTACTAGCATGTTATTATGACTACGTTGTTCGCAAGGAGATCGACATAAATTTCAACTGGCGAACAGGAGTGACTGAGAGTACTACACACATGATTAGAGAGAATTATGGCGAGACTGTGACCAACAAAAAAGAATTATTGATTTTATTGTGGTACCGCGAAGAAATTCCGTTGCCAATTAAGCCTGAGCATACAAAAAACATTCTCGAGTTTGTGGATAAGTTCAAAACTGTTGGAAGAAGGTTTGTTGTGTTCAGCGGTGATGAGTATGATGAACTAATCACAGACGTAAGACACATATCTAAAATAGGTACATTAAAGGAAGCGTTAAAAGTTGAAGTGTCCATCCAAGGACGACTTCCTGTTGCACTTTTATCAATTTGTGAAGGTATTTCTATGGAAAAAGAGGAGACAATTCGTTCAGCGGTCGATGGAATATTCAACAGTCTAAAACTATCGCAATTGCTAGCTTGGACAAAAAATACAGTTCCTGGCAGTGAAAACCAACACGTAATTGGCCCATTATTATCTAGACCAGATAATATGTACATTACACGGAATTTTATGCTAAAACAGGACAAAAAAGAAGAAAAATCGCTTACGGAAGCAGCCGTTCTTGAACATGTTAAACCTGGATTGCATATTATTATTGGTGAACCAGGAATGGGAAAAACGACAGTTCTGCAAGCATTAGCTCAGGGTTACTTGCCTCGAAATTTTCTAATTCACATCAACTTACGAGATTGCCTTGACGATATTGAGAATAGTGCGATTTTGAAGGTCATTAAATCTGACCCATTAAAATTCTTCTTCAGTAAAATGACAAGTAACTATGATGACAAAATTGTAAAATCTATAATGGAGGTCCACAGAACTTGTAAACGTTTGTGTCTGTTTTTGGACGCGTTTGATGAAATTCTGCCTTTACATGAAAGGAAAGTAATATCATTGATGACTACAATTTTAGAGAATACCGACGTACCAATATTTTGCACGACGAGGCCTCACGCTGAAGAAAAACTAACAAGGATACCTGGCTCAATTTCATTCATACTGTTACCTTTCGACTATAAACAGATAGATGAATATTTTACGAAAACAAATATCAATAGATATTTTCTACATACTTTAGGCTATAAGTTCTTAAGCAATCCTCTGCATTTGCATATGATGTCAGCAATATACCAAGACAAAAATCGCGTCGATATTACGAAAGCAGAAATGTACAAGTTATTTATCGAGATAAAACATAAAACATACAATAAGAGAAGAGGATTAAGTCAAAATGATGCGCACTCATCAATTGTAAAATCAATGAAGCAGCACCGTCAACTAGCGCTGGTGGAAATATTTGGAGAGAAGGATGTTATTTCAAAGGGACTAACATCAGACACCGGTCTTGCTGAAATTTTAGAGGACATTTGCGACCAGAATATCGGGATTGTTGATGTAAGAAATACGAAGAAAAGTTTTCAATTTGTCCATAGAACTTTTGCTGAGTATTTTGTGGTAGATTTGTTGCTGAACAACATAGTCCAGTCAGTTTTAAATACAGAAAAATCCAAACCATTTTACAAGGCAGTCTGGGATAAGTACGGGACTTACACGGACATCAAACGAATGATAGAAGAACGTACCCGCAACAGCTATCTGTGGTTTGAAGCTAGAAAATATTTCTTTATTGATTCTGACAACAAGAATAAGTCGTCTACGTGTACCTGCGATGATATCTTGGGATGGCTAAAATGCACCGTATCTCATTCAAATGGTACGTAATTATATAACCTAATAATTCCTATGTACCCCTATAATACCCAATCTGAAATCAATTCACATAAAGAGTGAGCAATAAAACATTTTATTGAAATTTCAATTTTTGCATGAATATATGCCTTTCTTGTGAAGAAAAGGTAACTTATCATAGGTTGGTATAATTTCGAACAACACACTCTTCTACTATGATTTCACACGTTCCCCTTACCCCTCGTAATGTGTGCAACTTTATCTTGAATTTCCACAAATTACGTTGTTGCAGCAGAAAAGAGGGAACCACGAGTCACACCGCTCGTGTGTTAATGGCCACTTTACGACATCTTTTCCGATCCGAATCATATCTAAAGTAATGGGGAAATTGTGTGGCCGGCCTCCTTGTTTCTAATAATGAGACTTTTCCATGGGCGTTGCTAAAGTAAAACGGAAACAAAATAAAAAATTCAAGAAGGCGATTTGTGATAAATAATGGAAAAAGATTATTTCAGAGTACAAGACCGCGTAGCTTAAAATTGAGTCAATCTATAAACAGTTACTTAATACAGAATAGACAGAAAATTACTGAAAAATTCACGCAAAAATAAAAATTTCGGACGGAAATTTCAAAGTTTTGTAACTTCCTGTCTCATTCCGATTGCGTGTATATGACAATTTTTAGTTACTTATATTTATTTATAGAAAATCGTGGACGGTAAGAGAAACAAATTTGCCACGTAAAATTACTACATATTATAATGAACAAATTTACATTTTTATCTTTGTTTTAATATATCATATAATATATAATCTAAACTTAGATTACAAATTATGTATTTGTTCTACCATACATGCTAATGTGTATATGTTAACAAATATATTTGCTTATATTATATAGTTTTTGCTACAGTAAATGGCTCTACTATCGTTCACTCAATTAATATGGATTACCCAAACCGTACGCGTTTGACCGAAGACGACGGCGAGACTTGCATCAAATTACTGACCGCAATTCATGTTGAGAATGAGGAAGACGTTGAGTCAAATGTGGCACGGCCCTTACTAGAAACAGGTATGGGCATAGTTGCGTTCAATCTTGCGATTACTACAGGAAACGAGAGAATCGTCAAGATACTCCTGGATCTGAGCCCAACGCTGGTTGACGAGCAAGATGTAAATGGTAATACTGGTTTACATATTTCCTGCGCAATGGGATACAGTACAATCGCTGGATTACTTTTCGAGCACTGTGTTAACTTTGACATTAGAAACAACGAAGATACGACACCTTTAGGAATGGCCACAAAGAATAACCAACCGGGAATATGGAAGATCAAACACATTGGCGAGATAAGTAAAAGATTACGTAAGTGATTTTTATATATAACTTCTCATTATTTCAAAGGTGCTACTAACGGCGATAGGCTCAAATGATATGCAAATACCACTGTGATTCCGTTCTTAGTCAGAAAATAACATTTATTATTTTAATTATCGCGCACAAATCTTATGATGCCGTTACGATGATAAGCAAATAAGATACACTTTATTTAACTAAATATGTAAACACGAGCACTGTAGTATAGGTCAACAAAAAATTGTTTTATTAATCAATTCTTAAAATTATTGAATTGAACAACAATACGTAAACTTTCTAGGAACATCTAGAATGTCTAATCTGCTCTTTAAAACGTCAAATTGCGCCTGCAGCCACTTTGCCGGAAAACTCACCGAAACAAGAAACAATTATAAATATGCAACAGTCTATCTATTTATAATGATTCATACCAACCCGACAGCAAGATCGATGCAAACATATCGAACTATTGAAAACATATAGGGCTGTTGCTATCGTTGTTTAATTACAAGTACCTATATTAAATTAGAGTACCAAAGCTTCTACAAATTGACACTTCACTACTTTTTGTTTGCATCTTCTGTGTATAAATTAAACATGCTGATTATATCATGTGAATAATGAAATTATTTCCATTTATAGGTGAGGATGGACATGCTTCTTCCGTCAAATATTTCAGCTTCGATTTATTGGGTGCATTTTATGGTTTATGTATATATAAAGAGGATATCCGTTTGAAAGACGTTAAGCATTTGCTTGGATACGTTGTTGATCCATCAATATCAGACGACGATGGTTGGACTCTTCTGCACTTTGCCGCTAAAATAGGTAATGAAGACATCATCGACATGTTAGTGAAGATAGGATTTAACATAAATAAAAAAACAAATAAAGGCGAAACACCGCTCGATATTTGTCTTGAAAGTGACGGATATGGCGGTATTCTCGTTTTGCTGATAAACGGTGCGGAACCTCCATTACCCAATGGCTATGGTCGGACACTTATGCATCATGCTGCATCCGATGAAGAATCCGGTCTCGAAATCATCAAGATTTTATCGTCGAGAGGGTTTAACGTAAATGAAAAAACAAAGGACGGCAAGACACCGCTCACTATTGCTTGTCAAATGGGGAGATGGGATATTGTTAAGTGGTTAATAGAACACGTTGCTGATCCTACAGTATCCGACGAAAACGGTTGGACGACTATACATTTTGCCGCCAAAGGAGGAGACATAGAAATCATCAAAATGTTGAGGGATAGAGGGGTTAACGTCAATGAAAAAACAAGCGACGGCAAGACACCGCTCAGTATTGCTTTTGAAGGGCGGAGATGGGATATTGCAAAAAGGTTATTAGAACACGGTGCTGATCCTACAGTATCTGACGAAAACGGTTGGACATCTATACATTTTGCCGCCCAACGAGGAGACATAGAAGTCATCGAAATGTTGTGGGATAGAGGGGTTAACGTAAATGAAAAAACAAACGACGGCAAGACACCGCTCACTATTGCTTTTGAAGGGCGGAGATGGGATATTGTTAAAAGGTTATTAGAACACGGCGCTGATCCTACAGTTTCCGACCAAAACGGTTGGACATCTATACATTTTGCCGCCCAACGAGGAGACATAGAAGTCATCGAAATGTTGTGGGATAGAAGGGTTAACGTAAATGAAAAAACAAACGACGGCAAGACACCGCTCACTATTGCTTTTGAAGGGCGGAGATGGGATATTGCTAAAAGGTTATTAGAACACGGCGCTGATCCTACAGTATCCGACCAAAATGGTTGGACATCTATACATTTTGCCGCCCAACGAGGACACATAGAAATCATCAAAATGTTGAGGGATAGAGGGGTTAACGAAAATGAAAAAACAAACGACGGCAAAACACCGCTCACTATTGCTTTTGAAGGGCGGAGATGGGATATTGCTAAAAGGTTATTAGAACACGGCGCTGATCCTACAGTATCCGACCAAAACGGTTGGACATCTATACATTTTGCCGCCAAAGGAGGAGACATAGAAGTCATCGAAATGTTGTGGGATAGAGGGGTTAACGTAAATGAAAAAACAAACGACGGCAAGACACCGCTCACTATTGCTTTTGAAGGGCGGAGATGGGATATTGCTAAAAGGTTATTAGAACACGGCGCTGATCCTACAGTATCCGACCAAAACGGTTGGACATCTATACATTTTGCCGCCCAACGAGGACACATAGAAATCATCAAAATGTTGAGAGATAGAGGGGTTAACGTAAATGAAAAAACAAGCGACGGCAAGACACCGCTCACTATTGCTTTAGAATGGTGGAGTCGGCATATTTTTATTATTGTTAAGTGGTTAATAGAACACGGTGCTGATCCAACAATAGCAGACAAAGATGGTTGGACACCCACACATTTTGCTGCTAAGAAACCATGGTGTGATTGGCATGAGGCAGAACAATTACAAACTATGAAACTCATGTTGGATAAACGCCTTAACATAAACATAAAAACCAAGGACGGTCAGACACCGCTGGCTATAGCTCGTCGTTACAAATGGACCGATATGGTTGAGCTGTTGCTCGCGCATGGTGCTAACGAATCTTGATCACAACCATTTTATGAAGATCGTCTCGCTATAGATCATCTAGGACTCATCCCACGCTCCTTTCAGTTGATCATCGATGCCATATACCAGATATTATTTATTTTTAGATACGTCTTATTCACCTTATTCACCGATAGAAGAAAACATCCAAAATACTCGAGAAGCTTCTCTAAACCTCGAGGTGTTCCCAAAAATTCTAGAGTTACCTTTTTCGTCCTATTGATTGCTCCCCAGTAGAATATAGGTATGTACTAGAGTTATTATGTTGCTTCTTCTTTACGTTAACTAATATTTTATTTCGTAATCAACGTTAGTTTTAAAAGTAGTCATCGTTGACAAATGCCTCCCAACTTAATCTTAGCTTCGAAGATATCATCAGATAGTCCTCAACCACTTTAACGTGCTTCATCTCACCTTCTTACTATTTTCTACCATGTATCTCATTCTACCATGTATGAGCATGTATCTCACAAATTGAGGGATGCGAGTTGGCTTAACATGACGGACAGACGGGTATTGCATTCTTTAAACTTTTATCATAAGTTAATCAGATTTAGGACGCCGCAGTATCTTTACAATAAGATAGTGTTTCGCACAGATGTCCACAACATTAATGTTCGTGGAAGGGGTCTTGTGAGTCCACCGACTCATAGGACTACACAATTTCGGGGATCATTTAGTTACAACCTTCCGCATCTATACAACCCTTTCCCGAGCGCGTTTAAGACCCTTAGCGTTGCAGCATTCAGAGCGCGGCTTCTGGCAATGCTTCGTGAGCGTCAGTGCAGTCAATAGCAGTGTGTTTATGATGTTTCTGTTTATTTGATTGTGTGTATGTCAATGTATGTTTGAGGTTTCATTTTTTTTGTATATATTATGTTGTTTAGCTTATTATTTATACTTTGATTTATTATTAATTTTATTTTTATCTTTTTCTGCAAGGTTAAGTGGAAGAGAAGGTTTACCCTTAACTTCGCCTTGCCCATTTTTGTTTGTTATTTCTTTATATTTTGTATCTTTGCTACTTGGGAAATAAAGATAATATTATTATTATTATTATTATTATTATCTTCTTTCGCCATTTATTTCCATTGTTCATGTCAAGGCTCAATCTCAGAAGTCATCGTAAGTTACTCTAGCGTAACTTCTCACCTTATGGCCGTCAATACCCATCACAACTATATCGTCTGCAAAAAGCATTGAACGAGCTCATTCAAAATATTGTATTACGTTTTCTGTTAGAATAAAGCTCGGTATGGTGACACGATTGTCCATTTAATATTACCAATAGGTCATCAAGAATGCATCTTACTATGCAGTATTTTTGCCTTGTTCTTGACAATAATAGTATTTGTTACATTTACAAAATTTCATAATGTTCCAATATATCGAAAACTATAAGGTTGTTTTAATAACAATTTAGATTAAAATTTACTCCAGATATTGAGTCCGATATCCCACCGTGTATTATTTTGTGTTTTATTAAATTAGTTGTCATGTATAATTTCGTGTTTGTTCAATTTTCTATATTATATTGTATTATTACTAGATTACAAATTATGTTATCAATTTATTTATATGTTCTGTTTAATCTTACCAGTGTATGTATTATGTACTATGCACTAACTATGAAACGAATAAATAAATATTATCGTAATAGTTATTGTTAGTTTTATTAACCTGTAGTTATTATGTATTAGTTTAGTGGTTACCGTTAAATAGTATACCAAATCTGTCAAACAACGCAAAGCAAAAATGCATCCCTTCCCTTGGGCTGCGTTCTGTTAGTCTCCCCGCTGCTTGCTAAATTTGGTGAATTAATCCAAATTGAAATGAATAGTTCAATATCACTGCGAAGAAGTAATATAATTGCCATGTCTCATTTAGTTCATTTGAACCTCTAGTATTTCGAACAAAAGATGCTTTTTGAACGAAATTTCATATATTTTAACCAAAACTGAGTAGGTTATGTTTTTCAGTTATCCTGTAACGATACAATAAATACTTCTTTGAACGTTGATTTTGATGATTTTGAACGACTGATGATCATTATTGATTTCTGATCAGTAGAGATTAGATCAGTAGAGATTATAAATATTTTTGCCCCAGGAAAAAATATAGAAGTTAGTACTGATATGCTTAAATAAAACAGCACTCGTACTACCATCAAAAATAAAATGTTTTGGTTAAGGAAGAATTAAGTTGGCAACCAAATATACTTCATGATTTTGTAATAATATTAGCGCCGGAATGTCCAGATATTTCCATTCAAATTGAAAGTTAAAGTGAGCTTGGAACCTTTGCTGATAATACAAAAAATATCCGTCACAATTCTGTCAAATCTAGGTGATGTATTTTATTAATATTGATGGCTATGTCGTAGTCTTCTTGCGATCAACTAAAATGCACCCAACCAGAATGACTGAATTTAACTTTGGTAAAAAATCTCGTAGTGTTTTCGAGATATTCGTAGTTTATTGAAATTTGTCTCCACCTTAGGTCAATCTTTCAGGTGTCGGAGCCACAATTTCTGGCAATTTGAGATTGTTTTTTTTTAATATTTATTACAGACGTACCTTGCTATCAAACATAACCATAGATGTTTCCACTACCGTTTTCCACTACCAATCTTGCACCTTCTCCCAAAAAATGATCATTTACTCTAGATTTTAATATACTATAACACTCCCGACTTCTTCATTTACAAACAAAATATTGCTATATTACTCTCGCCTTGTCTATCTTAAATTAAATAAATATTATTAGTAGATTAAGAACTATGTCTGTCAATTCAGTTAATATGTTATGTTTAATCTTATAAATACATGTATTATGTACTTACGAGATGCAACGCATAAATAAATATTGTGTAATTTTTTCTGTTGGTTTTATTGACCTGTAGTTATTTTATATTAATTTAGTGGCGTAGTGTAATATTGCAATTATACGATAATTTTATAGATATCAAATTAATACAGCCCTTGCCTATAAGAAAGCATAATTATATGTTAAACAATATTCTAAATAAACTACATTGACAAAATAGGTGTAAAACTGGTGTAGAAATCGTTTGTTCTAATAAACAACTATGTGTGAAATTAATGTAATCTATATTTGGATCACCTATCGATAACATATCAAGATATAAATACACTGGTAATGACGTGACATGAATCCAGCTAAAAATCTGTTGCACCTGCTCATCAATGCTTTTAACATTTTTAAATTACCTTGCGACTATAAAACAAGGGTTTCAACCCACCCGTCAATAGCTACTAATCCACACGCGAGTTTGACTATCAGAATAGTTCAGTAATAAAATAATCTAATATTTGACAAAATACCGTGACAAGTGTTCCTCTATTGGAGTACCCGGACCCAGCGACCACCATTTTGACTAACAACTACCAAGGATTGTTCCAAGAAATAAAGACATCTTCTCTCAGAGGTGATTTAAGGTAAGTTAATTTTACTGTTCTTGTTCTATTCACGATTTTTAAGGGTCTTGAATGATGGGTTATACGAGTTCTAGTACATAACTCCCAATAACTTGTTCTGGTGTACAGTACTATATCATAAAATTATTTTGTTTTGAAAAATCTAGGTCCAGAAACGTCAGAAATACCTTATTCGCAGAAAGTGTACCAAACCGACTTTAAACGTTAGTCTTCAAGTTCTTTTATTAAAAATTAGTTGATTTTAAATTACAAAAATATTGTAGGACTATAAAAATTAGTGTTAGGTATATTAAATTATGTTTGAAATGTATAATATTGACTCATCTGAATGGATAAATTCATAAAAATTTGCTGATTTAGATGAATATACTAGATAGTTTAATTTGCAAAGTTATCTAAGTTACCAAAGTTCAGAAACCCCATTAATACACTCAACATATAATTATTTGCTTACCTTACGCCACATAAACTTAAAGATGTCTTGTTTTTAAGAAATGTATCATATTGAATTTATTTATTCTCAGTTATTCTCAAAACATATTTCTTTGCCGCTAACGATATTTACGTCATTGAATATTGTAGTTTATTTGCTTGTAGAGATTAATTTATTTGGAATATTTATTTAAGTAAAATAAATATATTTGGATACAAATAAAAATTACTTTCTTATAAAGTCATATTTTTGTTTTGATTTAAAAACACATCTCTTTACATGAAAGCAACCTAAGTTTGATTCAAACAAATATATTTGTATACAAGAAGAGATTTATTTCCCTCAAAGAAATAATTTTTGCTTTGGCTTAAAAATAGGTTTACTTCCGCCAAAAAAAATCATATTTTGATTCAAATAAATATATTTTTAGAGTGAATACCTCATCCAACTGTATTGTCAGATGGCGCTGTAAACACTCTTCTCGCAAAGGCCGTGTGATATGCAGTAGAGAGCACAGCGGTAAGTTAATAAGTGATAAGTTAAGTCAGTCTAACAATTCAAAACTTAAAATGCATCCGTTGAGCCGCGTTTGGTTAGACTCCCTGGCATGCGCAGGATAACGCGTAATAATTTTCATCATCAGCAGGATGACAATTTTCGAAGAAAAAACCTCAATTCTGAGGAACATGGCAATTTTTCGGCGTTTTCGATAATTTTATGTATTAATACAGCCGTTGCATATAAAAATACCTACTTATATTCTAAACAATATTTTAAATAAAATACATTTACAGGACAGATGTAATATATGTAAGTGTAGAAGTCATTTTTGTATTAATGTGTGTTGTTCGTGCAATCTATACTACCTATCCACACTAGACTTTGTCTATCAGAACAGTTCAGTAACATCAGATTTTTGCCAAATTATCCAGACGAGTGCTTTTCTATTGGTGTATAGCGTACACTGGCGCAGCGGACACAATTTTGCCTAAGAACAAAGAACGATTATTCCGAGAAATAAAGACTTCGTCATCTAAGGTGAGTTGATTCACGTTTTGCCTTTTGTTAAACTTTGTAAATTTACAGATTGATTAGTTATACGAATCAATTACATAACTCCCAATATAACTTATTCTGGTATACAGTACCGTATGATAAAATTGTTTTCTTGTACAACAGCAACGTATAACTTTATATCCAGAAACGTCTGACTGAGTGATATACGATTTGAGTGAAGCTACCATATATAGCCATTATTTTTTAGATTTTTTAATGTTTCTTACTCTTTAGATTGTGTGGAGTAGGTGTTTTAAAAATAGAAAGTTCTGGATTTGATAAAAATTGAGTGTGATAGACGCTTTAAAAAAATGTTCAAAAAATTACTGTCAGTTCTGAAAAATTCTTTCAATACTTTTAGTAATTCGGTATACTCTAACGTGGTTTTTAATCATAATTTTATCAATAACTAAACAATAAACAGTCTCTTTTAAAACATATAAATATTGTTGGGCTTTTAAAAAATGGGCTATATTACATTATGTCATAATAGTTATTTATGTACAAAGGGCATTACACGGATGTTTATGCCCCGAGGGTGACCGTTTAGAAAGCTCGAGGGCAGATAGGCCTGAGAGCTTTTTAATTCGCCCGAGGGTATAAACATCAAGTAATGCCCAAGGTGCATACAAAATTTTATGTCGTACAATGGTTTTCTTCCTACGTTTGAATAATATTACTAAATATTTTGCCGTTATCAAGTGACATGCGTATCTACGGAGTTGAATACCAATACAGCAAGACAAACCATTCAGAGTTGAGTAACAATACAGACAATTAATTGTCAAACTTATAACCTTAATTGCCAATAATTGACATTGATGACTTAAAACTTATAATTTGAATGACAAATATTTGATATATTTGATATATAACCCTGGCAACCCTTAATGCTCGCGCGGGCGGTAAGAATCCTTAACGCCCTCGCGGACGTTAAGAGGCAGTTTTTGTCCCGGTATCTAAGATGTAAAATGTCACTTTATGATCATATAGGACATAATAGTATATTATTTGATATTAATTATATGATATTAATTATATAAGTACCTATGAGTAGCAAATTAATTAAAAAATATATGTTAGATTAATCTGACAGTCGTCATTTTTATTTGGACTATCTATAACATCTGGTCGTTATCTGGTCGTTATGTCACTTGTTTGATTATTTGAATAGATTGGTAATATATATATATATATATATATATATATATATATATATATATATATATATATATGAACATTTGAAATAGTTAATACAAGATGGCGGTAGTTTTTAAGTTCAAAAACTACAGCCAATAATAATGTATGCAGATTTCTGCGAGAATTCACTTCCTTTATATATATATATATATATATATATATATATATATATATATATATATATATATATATATATATATATATATATATATATATATATATATATATATATATATATATCGTATGGTGGAACTATTTGACCACTTGTTGGCGAACAAAAGAACCAAATTATATCCCGGAAGGGTCAGAGCGGTGAAACGGATTAACTGTTTTTGTTTCACCGCTCTGACCCTTCCGGGATATAATATATATATATATATATATATATATATATATATATATAAATAACTGATATTTGACCAAATACTGAGACCAGTTTTTCTTCTAGTGCAGCACACAGACGCAGCGTTCCGTATTGACAATCAACAACCAAGAATTATTCCAAGAAATAAAGACTTCTTCACACTAAGGTGATTTCAAGGTCAGTTAATTTACATTTTTGTTTGTTTTTTAACAAATTTTATGTATCCTGATTTATTGATTTTTGCTTGTTTTTTACCGTTTGTTAAAAGCCGTTCTGATTCGTGACCAATACCACTAATGAAAACAGATGGTAACAGACGCCATTATAGTATTTCTCATAATATTTTGTTATTGTGCTTTTGACGTATTTTTGGACGCATAACATAAATACTCAAACTCGTAGGTACTTAAATGATATAATGGATATTCTTTGTAGTGAATTAAAAAACTAGAAATTTTGTAATTCCGCTATTTGTTGTCCGATTAATAGAAAGTAAGATATTTATAAATAACCAATAGTTTCCTTGAAAAAATAATCACAAAAATTAGTCGATTGACTGATTAAAACACAGAACTAAAAAAAATAGAAAAATGTGGTAAAAATAACTGTAAGATTAACGTAACACTAATTTAACGTCGCACAGTGGGGTATTTGACGCGAAAACATGGCCAAAATTATGTTTTCACCTATAAGGGATGTGTTGTTGGATGTTGTTTTATTTATCTATAATATTTTAACCTTCATACTAACTATTTGAAGGTTAATAACTTAATAAACACTATAAAACAGTACAAAATAGGAAATATGTATGTAAACTGTATTAAGAATTGTTCTTCACTGCAGTTCACATATTGTAAATTAATTACTGCTACAATATTTGTCATCCATATGTTTTTGTGATTTTAATTCTATAATGTTCTACAGTGTGAAATTTATAATAATATATGTGTCGTTTCTGAGTTTTATGAGATAATATTTTTCGGTCTGTTATAATGTAAGAAAATCCTGAAAATAGTTTTATCTTTTAAGACCAGTGATAGGGAAAGAAAATGAGAATTTACGTCAGTCGATATTCTGTATTGAAACATACGCTATTCAAGCTATTATCCGTTCGATACATTCCTTTTAAGACGTGATAGCAAACGCAATTAAAAACCTATTAAACCAAATTTATCACTATAAAAACTATTATTTTCAGTATTATTTCAAAATTGTGTAATATTTATCGTTTCCATGAAAACTTTTGACATTTGATCATCCTTTAAGCTGAAACGGTAGTTTTTAGTGGTGTGACCCTAATACGCATGTTTTGAACCCGGATTCGCATTCCGCATAAACACATTTATCGAAAACGCCTAACCAGTTACCTTTCATAAGCTTATTATTGTCTCTCCTCAACAATAATCCATTTTAAAGCAGTGAATTGTGTATGCTTTGTATTTTCTGTATGTATTTTCTTGCCCTGAATATGAATCCGATTCGCTTCAAGCAACAAATTTCCAAGAAATTCACAAACGGTCAACGGGGTTGTTTGCTATACGATATACATGATCCAAAACGGACAAATATACGTACAGAATGGCATTAACACCATACAAGATGCATTAAACTAAAAATTGTCCATATCTCCATAACCGTAACCATTTGTATATAGCTAAATATGTTTAATGTGTTCTAAATTACCTCTACTATCACGGTTTCAAATTACATATAACTGCATATGTATCTGCATCAAATTACATATAAGCCGTACGTGAATTTTTGGATTTGCCTTACAACGTGATAGAAATAAATCACAAAAACCGCATCCTTAGTAGATTTTGCAGTAGTTGTACTGCCAAATATGTGTACATATGTGTGTAGTTTTTGAACCAGGAGCTCAAGAGTTCAATTAAGCTCTAAACTAAAACATTCTAATTCTGCGTAAATCTATTTTTACTTTATCATACGCAGT
>CAXIES010000380.1:0-40348 GCA_964023965.1 Melinopterus prodromus
TCCGGGTAAAAATACGAACCCAACTAAAACTCCGGGTAAAAAATACGAACCCAACTAAAACTCCGGGTACAAAATTCGAACCCAACTAAAACTCCAGGTAAAATTACGAACCCAACTTAAAAGTCCGGGTAAAAAATACGAACCCAACTAAAAAGTCCGGGTAAAATTACGAAGCCAACTAAAACTCCGGGTAAAATTACGAACCCAACTAAAACTCCGGGTAAAAAAAAACTAACCCAACTAAAAAGTCCGGGTTAAAATTACGAACCCAACTAAAAAGTCCGGGTAAAATTACGAACCCAACTAAAACTCCGGGTAAAATTACGAACTCAACTAAAACTCTGGGTAAAATTACGAACCCAACTAAAACTCCGGGTAAAAATTACGAACCCAACAAAAAGTCCGGGTAAAAAATACGAACCCAACTAAAAAGTCCGGGTAAAATTACGAACCCAACTAAAACTCCGGGTAAAATTACGAACCCAACTAATACTCCGGGTAAAATTACGAACCCAAGTAAAACTCCGGGTAAAATTACGAACCCAAGTAAAACTCCGGGTAAAATTACGAACCCAACTAAAACTCCGGGTAAAATTACGAACCCAACTAAAACTCCGGGTTAAAATTACGAACCCAACTAAAAGTCCGGGTAAAAATACGAACCCAACTATTAACTCAAGACTCCGGGTAAAATTGCGAACCCAACTAAAACTCCGGGTAAAATTACGAACCCAACTAAAACTCCGGGTAAAATTACGAACCCAACTAAAAGTCCGGGTAAAAAATACGAACCCAACTAAAAACTCCGGGTAAAATTACGAACCCAACTAAAACTCCGGGTAAAATTACGAACTCAACTAAAACTCCGGGTAAAATTACGAACCCAACTAAAACTCCGGTAAAATTACCAACACAACTAAAACTCCGGGTAAAAATACGAACCCAGCTAAAACTCCGGGTAAAAAATACGAACCCAACTAAAACTCCGGGTAAAAAATACGAACCCAACTAAAACTCCGGGGTAAAAAATACGAACCCAACTAAAAAGTCCGGTAAAAAATATGAACCCAACTAATACTCCGGGTAAAATTACCAACACAACTAAAACTCCGGGTAAAAATACGAACCCAACTAAAACTCCGGGTAAAAAATACGAACCCAACTAAAACTCCGGGTGAAAAATACGAACCCAACTAAAACTCCGGCAAAAAATACTAACCCAACTAAAAAGTCCGGGTAAAAAATACGAACCCAACTAAAACTCCGGGTAAAAAATACGAACCCAACTAAAACTCCGGGTAAAAATACGAACCCAACTAAAACTCCGGATAAAAAATACGAACCCAACTAAAACTCCGGGTAAAAAATACGAACCCAACTAAAAAGTCCGGTAAAAAATATGAACCCAACTAAAACTCCGGGTAAAATTACCAACACAACTAAAACTCCGGGTAAAAATACGAACCCAACTAAAAGTCCGGGTAAAAAATACGAACCCAACTAAAACTCCGGGTAAAAAATACGAACCCAACTAAAACTCCGGGTAAAAATTACGAACCCAACTAAAAGTCCGGGTAAAAAATACGAACCCAACTAAAAAGTCCGGGTAAAATTACGAACCCAACTAAAACTCCGGGTAAAAAAATACGAACCCAACTAAAAAAGTCCGAGTAAAATTACGAACCCAAGTAAAACTCCGGGTAAAATTACGAACCCAACTAAAAACTCCGGGTAAAATAACGAACCCAACTAAAAGTCCGGGTAAAAAATACGAACCCAACTCAAAAGTCCGGGTAAAATTACGAACCCAACTAAAAGTCCGGGTAAAAAATACGAACCCCAACTACAAAAGTCCGGGTTAAAATTACGAACCCAAGTGAAACTCCGGGTAAAATTACGAACCCAACTAAAACTCCGGGTAAAATTACGAACCCAACTAAAAGTCCGGGGTAAAAAATACGAACCCAACTAAAACTCCGGGCAAAAATACTAACCCAACTAAAAAGTCCGGGTAAAAAATACGAACCCAACTAAAACTCCGGGTAAAAATACGAACCCAACTAAAACTCCGGGTAAAAAATACGAACCCAACTAAAACTCCGGGTAAAAAATATGAACCCAACTAAAACTCCGGGTAAAATTACCAACACAACTAAAACTCCGGGTAAAAATACGAACCCAACTAAAACTCCGGGTAAAAAATATGAACCCAACTAAAACTCCGGGTAAAATTACCAACACAACTAAAACTCCGGGTAAAAATACGAACCCAACTAAAACTCCGGGTAAAAAATACGAACCCAACTAAAACTCCGGGTAAAAAATTCGAACCCAACTAAAACTCCAGGTAAAATTACGAACCCAACTAAAAGTCCGGGTAAAAAATACGAACCCAACTAAAAAGTCCGGGTAAAATTACGAATCCAACTAAAACTCCGGGTAAAATTACGAACCCAACTAACACTCCGGGTAAAAAAAACGAACCCAACTAAAAAGTCCGGGTAAAATTACGAACCCAACTAATAAAGTCCGGGTAAAATTACGAACCCAACTAAAACTCCGGGTAAAATTACGAACTCAACTAAAACTCTGGGTAAAATTACGAACCCAACTAAAACTCCGGGTAAAATTACGAACCCAACAAAAAGTCCGGGTAAAAAATACGAACCCAACTAAAAAGTCCGGGGTAAAATTACGAACCCAACTAAAACTCCGGGTAAAATTACGAACCCAACTAATACTCCGGGTAAAATTACGAACCCAAGTAAAACTCCGGGTAAAATTACGAACCCAAGTAAAACTCCGGGTAAAATTACGAACCCAACTAAAACTCCGGGTAAAATTACGAACCCAACTAAAACTCCGGGGTAAAATTACGAACCCAACTAAAAGTCCGGGTAAAAATACGAACCCAACTATTAACTCAAGACTCCGGGTAAAATTGCGAACCCAACTAAAACTCCGGGTAAAATTACGAACCCAACTAAAACTCCGGGTAAAATTACGAACCCAACTAAAAGTCCTGGTAAAAAATACGACCCAACTAAAAAGTCCGGGTAAAATTACGAACCCAACTAAAACTCCGGGTAAAATTACGAACTCAACTAAAACTCCGGGTAAAATTACGAACCCAACTAAAACTCCGGTAAAATTACCAACACAACTAAAACTCCCGGGTAAAAATACGAACCCAGCTAAAACTCCGGGTAAAAAAATACGAACCCAACTAAAACTCCGGGTAAAAAATACGAACCCAACTAAAACTCCGGGTAAAAAATACGAACCCAACTAAAAAGTCCGGTAAAAAATATGAACCCAACTAATTACTCCGGGTAAAATTACCAACACAACTAAAACTCCGGGTAAAAATACGAACCCAACTAAAACTCCGGTAAAAAATACGAACCCAACTAAAACTCCGGGTGAAAAATACGAACCCAACTAAAACTCCGGGCAAAAATACTAACCCAACTAAAAAGTCCGGGTAAAAAATACGAACCCAACTAAAACTCCGGGTAAAAATACGAACCCAACTAAAACTCCGGGTAAAAATACGAACCCAACTAAAACTCCGGATAAAAAATGCGAACCCAACTAAAACTCCGGGTAAAAAATACGAACCCAACTAAAAAGTCCGGTAAAAAATATGAACCCAACTAAAACTCCGGGTAAAATTACCAACACAACTAAAACTCCGGTAAAAATACGAACCCAACTAAAAGTCCGGGTAAAAAATACGAACCCAACTAAAACTCCGGGTAAAAAAATACGAACCCAACTAAAACTCCGGGTAAAATTACGAACCCAACTAAAAGTCCGGGTAAAAAATACGAACCCAACTAAAAAGTCCGGTAAAATTACGAACCCAACTAAAACTCCGGGTAAAAAATACGAACCCAACTAAAAAGTCCGAGTAAAATTACGAACCCAAGTAAAAACTCCGGGTAAAATTACGAACCCAACTAAAACTCCGGGTAAAATTACGAACCCAACTAAAAGTCCGGGTAAAAAATACCGAACCCAACTAAAAAGTCCGGGTAAAATTACGAACCCAACTAAAAGTCCGGGTAAAAAAATACGAACCAACTACAAAGTCCGGGTAAAATTACGAACCCAAGTGAAACTCCGGGTAAAATTACGAACCCAACTAAAACTCCGGGTAAAATTACGAACCCAACTAAAAGTCCGGGTAAAAAATACGAACCCAACTAAAACTCCGGGCAAAAATTACTAACCCAACTAAAAAGTCCGGGTAAAAAATACGAACCCAACTAAAACTCCGGGTAAAAATACGAACCCAACTAAAACTCCGGGTAAAAATACGAACCCAACTAAAACTCCGGGTAAACAATATGAACCCAACTAAAACTCCGGGTAAAATTACCAACACAACTAAAAACTCCGGGTAAAATACGAACCCAACTAAAAGTCCGGGTAAAAAATACGAACCCAACTAAAAAGTCCGGGTAAAATTACGAACCCAACTAAAACTCCGGGTAAAATTACGACCTCAACTAAAACTCCGGGTAAAATTACGAACCCAACTAAAACTCCGGTAAAATTACCGAACACAACTAAAACTCCGGGTAAAAATACGAACCCAGCTAAAACTCCGGGTAAAAAATACGAACCCAACTAAAACTCCGGGTAAAAAATACGAACCCAACTAAAACTCCGGGTAAAAAATACAAACCCAACTAAAAAGTCCGGTAAAAAATATGAACCCAACTAATACTCCGGGTAAAATTACCAACACAACTAAAACTCCGGGTAAAAATACGAACCCAACTAAAACTCCGGGTAAAAAAATACGAACCCAACTAAAACTCCGGGTAAAAAAATACGAACCCAACTAAAACTCCGGGAAAAAAATACTAACCCAACTAAAAAGTCCGGGTAAAAAAATACGAACCCAACTAAAACTCCGGGTAAAAATACGAACCCAACTAAAACTCCGGGTAAAAATACGAACCCAACTAAAACTCCGGATAAAAAATACGAACCCAACTAAAACTCCGGGTAAAAAATACGAACCCAACTAAAAAGTCCGGTAAAAAATATGAACCCAACTAAAACTCCGGGTAAAATTACCAACACAACTAAAACTCCGGGTAAAAATACGAACCCAACTAAAAGTCCGGGTAAAAAATACGAACCCAACTAAAACTCCGGGTAAAATTACGAACCCAACTAAAAGTCCGGGTAAAAAATACGAACCCAACTAAAAAGTCCGGGTAAAATTACGAACCCAACTAAAACTCCGGGTAAAAAATACGAACCCAACTAAAAAGTCCGGGTAAAATTACGAACCCAAGTAAAACTCCGGGTAAAATTACGAACCCAACTAAAACTCCGGGTAAAATTACGAACCCAACTAAAAGTCCGGGGTAAAAAATACGAACCCAACTAAAAAGTCCGGGGTAAAATTACGAACCCAACTAAAAGTCCGGGTAAAAAAATACGAACCCAACTAAAAAGTCCGGGTAAAATTACGAACCCAAGTGAAACTCCGGGTAAAATTACGAACCCAACTAAAACTCCGGGTAAAATTACGAACCCAACTAAAAGTCCGGGTAAAAAATACGAACCCAACTAAAACTCCGGGCAAAAATACTAACCCAACTAAAAAGTCCGGGTAAAAAATACGAACCCAACTAAAACTCCGGGTAAAAATACGAACCCAACTAAAAGTCCGGGTAAAAATACGAACCCAACTAAAACTCCGGGGTAAAAAATATGAACCCAACTAAAACTCCGGGTAAAATTACCAACACAACTAAAACTCCGGGTAAAAATACGAACCCAACTAAAACTCCGGGTAAAAAATACGAACCCAACTAAAACTCCGGGTAAAAAATTCGAACCCAACTAAAACTCCGGGTAAAATTACGAACCCAACTAAAAGTCCGGGTAAAAAATACGAACCCAACTAAAAAGTCCGGGGTAAAATTACGAACCCAACTAAAACTCCGGGTAAAATTACGAACCCAACTAAAACTCCGGGTAAAAAATACGAACCCAACTAAAAAGTCCGGGTAAAATTACGAACCCAACTAAAAAGTCCGGGTAAAATTACGAACCCAACTAAAACTCCGGGTAGAAAATTACGAACTCAACTAAAACTCCGGGTAAAATTACGAACCCAACTAAAACTCCGGGTAAAATTACGAACCCAACAAAAAGTCCGGGTAAAAAATACGAACCCAACTAAAAAGTCCGGGTAAAATTACGAACCCAACTAAAACTCCGGGTAAAATTACGAACCCAACTAATACTCCGGGTAAAATTACGAACCAAAGTAAAACTCCGGGTAAAATTACGAACCCAAGTAAAACTCCGGGTAAAATTACGAACCCAACTAAAACTCCGGGCAAAAAATACGAACCCAACTAAAAAGTCCGGGTAAAATTACGAACCCAACTAAAAAGTCCGGTAAAATTACGAACCCAACTAAAACTCCGGGTAAAATTACGAACTCAAACTAAAACTCCGGGTAAAATTACGAACCCAAACTAAAACTCCGGGTAAAATTACGAACCCAACAAAAAGTCCGGGTAAAAAATACGAACCCAACTAAAAAGTCCGGGTAAAATTACGAACCCAACTAAAACTCCGGGTAAAATTACGAACCCAACTAATACTCCGGGTAAAATTACGAACCAAAGTAAAACTCCGGGTAAAATTACGAACCCAACTAAAAGTCCGGGTAAAAAATACGAACCCAACTAAAACTCCGGGCAAAAATACTAACCCAACTAAAAAGTCCGGGTAAAAAATACGAACCCAACTAAAACTCCGGGTAAAAATACGAACCCAACTAAAACTCCGGGTTAAAAATACGAACCCAACTAAAACTCCGGGTAAAAAATATGAACCCAACTAAAACTCCGGGGTAAAATTACCAACACAACTAAAACTCCGGGTAAAAATACGAACCCAACTAAAAGTCCGGGTAAAAAATACGAACCCAACTAAAAAGTCCGGGTAAAATTACGAACCCAACTAAAACTCCGGGTAAAATTACGAACTCAACTAAAACTCCGGGTAAAATTACGAACCCAACTAAAACTCCGGTAAAATTACCAACACAACTAAAACTCCGGGTAAAAATACGAACCCAGCTAAAACTCCGGGTAAAAAAATACGAACCCAACTAAAACTCCGGGTAAAAAATACGAACCCAACTAAAACTCCGGGTAAAAAAATACGAACCCAACTAAAAAGTCCGGTAAAAAATATGAACCCAACTAATACTCCGGGTAAAATTACCAACACAACTAAAACTCCGGGTAAAAATACGAACCCAACTAAAACTCCGGGTAGAAAATACGAACCCAACTAAAACTCCGGGTAAAAAATACGAACCCAACTAAAACTCCGGGCAAAAATACTAACCCAACTAAAAAAGTCCGGGTAAAAAATACGAACCCAACTAAAACTCCGGGTAAAAATACGAACCCAACTAAAACTCCGGGTAAAAATACGAACCCAACTAAAACTCCGGATAAAAAATACGAACCCAACTAAAACTCCGGGTAAAAAATACGAACCCAACTAAAAAGTCCGGTAAAAAATATGAACCCAACTAAAACTCCGGGTAAAATTACCAACACAACTAAAACTCCGGGTAAAAATACGAACCCAACTAAAAGTCCGGGTAAAAAATACGAACCCAACTAAAACTCCGGGTAAAAAATACGAACCCAACTAAAACTCCGGGTAAAATTACGAACCCAACTAAAAGTCCGGGTAAAAAATACGAACCCAACTAAAAAGTCCGGGTAAAATTACGAACCCAACTAAAACTCCGGTAAAAAAATACGAACCCAACTAAAAAGTCCGGGTAAAATTACGAACCCAAGTAAAACTCCGGGTAAAATTACGAACCCAACTAAAACTCCGGGTAAAATTACGAACCCAACTAAAAGTCCGGGTAAAAAATACGAACCCAACTAAAAAGTCCGGGTAAAATTACGAACCCAACTAAAAGTCCGGGTAAAAAATACGAACCCAACAAAAAGTCCGGGTAAAAAATACGAACCCAACTAAAAAGTCCGGGTAAAATTACGAACCCAACTAAAACTCCGGGTAAAATTACGAACCCAACTAATACTCCGGGTAAAACTACGAACCAAAGTAAAACTCCGGGTAAAATTACGAACCCAAGTAAAACTCCGGGTAAAATTACGAACCCAACTAAAACTCCGGGTAAAATTACGAACCCAACTAAAACTCCGGGTAAAATTACGAACCCAACTAAAAGTCCGGGTAAAAATACGAACCCAACTATTAACTCAAGACTCCGGGTAAAATTGCGAACCCATCTAAAACTCCGGGTAAAATTACGAACCCAACTAAAACTCCGGGTAAAATTACGAACCCAACTAAAAGTCCGGGTAAAAAATACGAACCCAACTAAAAAGTCCGGGTAAAATTACGAACCCAACTAAAACTCCGGGTAAAATTACGAACTCAACTAAAACTCCGGGTAAAATTACGAACCCAACTAAAACTCCGGTAAAATTACGAACCCAACTAAAAGTCCGGGTAAAAATACGAACCCAACTATTAACTCAAGACTCCGGGTAAAATTACGAACCCAACTAAAACTCCGGGTAAAATTACGAACCCAACTAAAAGTCCGGGTAAAAAATACGAACCCAACTAAAAAGTCCGGGTAAAATTACGAACCCAACTAAAACTCCGGGTAAAATTACGAACTCAACTAAAACTCCGGGTAAAATTACGAACCCAACTAAAACTCCGGTAAAATTACCAACACAACTAAAACTCCGGGTAAAAATACGAACCCAGCTAAAACTCCGGGTAAAAAATACGAACCCAACTAAAACTCCGGGTAAAAAATACGAACCCAACTAAAACTCCGGGTAAAAAATACGAACCCAACTAAAAAGTCCGGTAAAAAATATGAACCCAACTAATACTCCGGGTAAAATTACCAACACAACTAAAACTCCGGGTAAAAATACGAACCCAACTAAAACTCCGGGTAAAAAATACGAACCCAACTAAAACTCCGGGTAAAAAATACGAACCCAACTAAAACTCCGGGTAAAATTACGAACCCAACTAAAAGTCCGGGTAAAAAATACGAACCCAACTAAAAAGTCCGGGTAAAATTACGAACCCAACTAAAACTCCGGGTAAAATTACGAACCCAACTAAAACTCCGGGTAAAAAATACGAACCCAACTAAAAAGTCCGGGTAAAATTACGAGCCCAACTAAAAAGTCCAGGTAAAATTACGAACCCAACTAAAACTCCGGGTAAAATTACGAACTCAACTAAAACTCCGGGTAAAATTACGAACCCAACTAATACTCCGGGTAAAATTACGAACCCAACTAAAAGTCCGGGTAAAAAATACGAACCCAACTAAAAAGTCCGGGTAAAATTACGAACCCAACTAAAACTCCGGGTAAAATTACGAACCCAACTAAAACTCGGGGTAAAATTACGAACCCAAGTAAAACTCCGGGTAAAATTACGAACCCAAGTAAAACTCCGGGTTAAATTACGAACCCAACTAAAACTCCGGGTAAAATTACGAACCCAACTAAAACTCCGGGTAAAATTACGAACCCAACTAAAAGTCCGGGTAAAAATACGAACCCAACTAAAAAGTCCGGGTAACTCAAGACTCCGGGTAAAATTACGAACCCAACTAAAACTCCGGGTAAAATTACGAACCCAACTAAAACTCCGGGTAAAATTACGAACCCAACTAAAAGTCCGGGTACAAAATACGAACCCAACTAAAAGGTCCGGGTAAAATTACGAACCCAACTAAAACTCCGGGTAAAATTATGAACCCAACTAAAAGTCCGGGTAAAAAATTCGAACCCAACTAAAAAGTCCGGGTAAAATTACGAACCCAACTAAAACTCCGGGTAAAATTACGAACCCAACTAAAAAGTCCGGGTAAAATTACGAACCCAACTAAAAAGTCCGGGTAAAATTACGAACCCAACTAAAAAGTCCGGGTAAAATTACGAACCCAACTAAAACTCCGGGTAAAATTACGGACTCAACTAAACCTCCGGGTAAAATTACGAACCCAACTAAAACTCCGGGTAAAATTACGAACCCAACTAAAAGTCCGGGTAAAAAATACTAACCCAACTAAAAAGTCCGGGTAAAATTACGAACCCAACTAAAACTCCGGGTAAAATTACGAACCCAACTAAAACTCCTGGTAAAATTATGAACCCAAGTAAATCTCCGGGTAAAATTACGAACCCAAGTAAAACTCCGGGTAAAATTACGAACCCAACTAAAATTCCGGGTAAAATTACGAACCCAACTAAAACTCCGGGTAAAATTACGAACCCAACTAAAAGACCGGGTAAAAAATACGAACCCAACTAAAAAGTCCGGGTAAAATTACGAACCCAAGTAAAACTCCGGGTAAAATTACGAACCCAACTAAAACTCCGGGTAAAATTACGATCCCAACTAAAAAGTCCGGGTAAAATTACGAACCCAAATAAAAAGTCCGGGTAAAATTACTAACCCAACTAAAACTCCGGGTAAAATTACGAACTCAACTAAAACCCCGGGTAAAATTACGAACCCAACTAAAACTCCGGGTAAAATTACGAACCCAACTAAAACTCCGGTTAAAATTACGAACTGAACTAAAACTCCGGGTAAAATTACGAACCCAACTAAAACTCCAGGTAAAATTACGAACCCAACTAAAAAGTGCGGGTAAAATTACGAACCCAACTAAAACTCCGGGTAAAAATACGAACCCAACTAAAACTCCGGGTAAAAAATATGAACCCAACTAAAACTCCGGGTAAAATTACCAACACAACTAAAACTCCGGGTAAAAATACGAACCCAACTAAAACTCCGGGTAAAAAATACGAACCCAACTAAAACTCCGGGTAAAAAATTCGAACCCAACTAAAACTCCGGGTAAAAATACGAACCCAACTAAAACTCCGGGTAAAAATACGAACCCAACTAAAACTCCGGGTAAAAAATATGAACCCAACTAAAACTCCGGGTAAAATTACCAACACAACTAAAACTCCGGGTAAAAATACGAACCCAACTAAAACTCCGGGTAAAAAATACGAACCCAACTAAAACTCCGGGTAAAAAATTCGAACCCAACTAAAACTCCGGGTAAAATTACGAACCCAACTAAAAGTCCGGGTAAAAAATACGAACCCAACTAAAAAGTCCGGGTAAAATTACGAACCCAACTAAAACTCCGGGTAAAATTACGAACCCAACTAAAACTCCGGGTAAAAAATACGAACCCAACTAAAAAGTCCGGGTAAAATTACGAACCCAACTAAAAAGTCCGGGTAAAATTACGAACCCAACTAAAACTCCGGGTAAAATTACGAACTCAACTAAAACTCCGGGTAAAATTACGAACCCAACTAAAACTCCGGGTAAAATTACGAACCCAACTAAAAGTCCGGGTAAAAAATACGAACCCAACTAAAAAGTCCGGGTAAAATTACGAACCCAACTAAAACTCCGGGTAAAATTACGAACCCAACTAAAACTCCGGGTAAAATTACGAACCCAAGTAAAACTCCGGGTAAAATTACGAACCCAACTAAAACTCCGGGTAAAATTACGAACCCAACTAAAAGTCCGGGTAAAAATACGAACCCAACTATTAACTCAAGACTCCGGGTAAAATTACGAACCCAACTAAAACTCCGGGTAAAATTACGAACCCAACTAAAACTCCGGGTAAAATTACGAACCCAACTAAAAGTCCGGGTAAAAAATACGAACCCAACTAAAAAGTCCGGGTAAAATTACGAACCCAACTAAAACTCCGGGTAAAATTATGAACCCAACTAAAAGTCCGGGTAAAATTACGAACCCAACTAAAACTCCGGGTAAAATTACGAACCCAACTAAAAAGTCCGGGTAAAATTACGAACCCAACTAAAAAGTCCGGGTAAAATTACGAACCCAACTAAAAAGTCCGGGTAAAATTACGAACCCAACTAAAACTCCGGGTAAAATTACGAAATCAACTAAAACTCCGGGTAAAATTACGAACCCAACTAAAACTCCGGGTAAAATTACGAACCCAACTAAAAGTCCGGGTAAAAAATACGAACCCAACTAAAAAGTCCGGGTAAAATTACGAACCCAACTAAAACTCCGGGTAAAAATACGAACCCAACTAAAACTCCGGGTAAAAAATATGAACCCAACTAAAACTCCGGGTAAAATTACCAACACAACTAAAACTCCGGGTAAAAATACGAACCCAACTAAAACTCCGGGTAAAAAATACGAACCCAACTAAAACTCCGGGTAAAAAATTCGAACCCAACTAAAACTCCGGGTAACAATACGAACCCAACTAAAACTCCGGGTAAAAATACGAACCCAACTAAAACTCCGGGTAAAAAATATGAACCCAACTAAAACTCCGGGTAAAATTACCAACACAACTAAAACTCCGGGTAAAAATACGAACCCAACTAAAACTCCGGGTAAAAAATACGAACCCAACTAAAACTCCGGGTAAAAAATTCGAACCCAACTAAAACTCCGGGTAAAATTACGAACCCAACTAAAAGTCCGGGTAAAAAATACGAACCCAACTAAAAAGTCCGGGTAAAATTACGAACCCAACTAAAACTCCGGGTAAAATTACGAACCCAACTAAAACTCCGGGTAAAAAATACGAACCCAACTAAAAAGTGCGGGTAAAATTACGAACCCAACTAAAAAGTCCGGGTAAAATTACGAACTCAACTAAAACTCCGGGTAAAATTACGAACCCAACTAAAACTCCGGGTAAAATTACGAACCCAACTAAAAGTACGGGTAAAAAATACGAACCCAACTAAAAAGTCCGGGTAAAATTACGAACCCAACTAAAAGTCCGTGTAAAAAATACGAACCCAACTAAAAAGTCCGGGTAAAATTACGAACCCAACTAAAACTCCGGGTAAAATTACGAACCCAACTAAAACTCCGGGTAAAATTACGAACACAAGTAAAACTCCGGGTAAAATTACGAACCCAAGTAAAACTCCGGGTAAAATTACGAACCCAACTAAAACTCCGGGTAAAATTACGAACCCAACTAAAACTCCGGGTAAAATTACGAACCCAACTAAAAGTCCGGGTAAAAATACGAACCCAACTATTAACTCAAGACTCCGGGTAAAATTACGAACCCAACTAAAACTCCGGGTAAAATTACGAACCCAACTAAAACTCCGGGTAAAATTACGAACCCAACTAAAAGTCCGGGTAAAAAATACGAACCCAACTAAAAAGTCCGGGTAAAATTACGAACCCAACTAAAACTCCGGGTAAAATTATGAACCCAACTAAAAGTCCGGGTAAAATTACGAACCCAACTAAAACTCCGGGTAAAATTACGAACCCAACTAAAAAGTCCGGGTAAAATTACGAACCCAACTAAAAAGTCCGGGTAAAATTACGAACCCAACTAAAAAGTCCGGGTAAAATTACGAACCCAACTAAAACTCCGGGTAAAATTACGAACTCAACTAAAACTCCGGGTAAAATTACGAACCCAACTAAAACTCCGGGTAAAATTACGAACCCAACTAAAAGTCCGGGTAAAAAATACGAACCCAACTAAAAAGTCCGGGTAAAATTACGAACCCAACTAAAACTCCGGGTAAAAATACGAACCCAACTAAAACTCCGGGTAAAAAATATGAACCCAACTAAAACTCCGGGTAAAATTACCAACACAACTAAAACTCCGGGTAAAAATACGAACCCAACTAAAACTCCGGGTAAAAAATACGAACCCAACTAAAACTCCGGGTAAAAAATTCGAACCCAACTAAAACTCCGGGTAAAAATACGAACCCAACTAAAACTCCGGGTAAAAATACGAACCCAACTAAAACTCCGGGTAAAAAATATGAACCCAACTAAAACTCCGGGTAAAATTACCAACACAACTAAAACTCCGGGTAAAAAATTCGAACCCAACTAAAACTCCGGGTAAAATTACGAACCCAACTAAAAGTCCGGGTAAAAAATACGAACCCAACTAAAAAGTCCGGGTAAAATTACGAACCCAACTAAAACTCCGGGTAAAATTACGAACCCAACTAAAACTCCGGGTAAAAAATACGAACCCAACTAAAAAGTGCGGGTAAAATTACGAACCCAACTAAAAAGTCCGGGTAAAATTACGAACTCAACTAAAACTCCGGGTAAAATTACGAACCCAACTAAAACTCCGGGTAAAATTACGAACCCAACTAAAAGTACGGGTAAAAAATACGAACCCAACTAAAAAGTCCGGGTAAAATTACGAACCCAACTAAAAGTCCGTGTAAAAAATACGAACCCAACTAAAAAGTCCGGGTAAAATTACGAACCCAACTAAAACTCCGGGTAAAATTACGAACCCAACTAAAACTCCGGGTAAAATTACGAACACAAGTAAAACTCCGGGTAAAATTACGAACCCAAGTAAAACTCCGGGTAAAATTACGAACCCAACTAAAACTCCGGGTAAAATTACGAACCCAACTAAAACTCCGGGTAAAATTACGAACCCAACTAAAACTCCGGGTAAAATTACGAACCCAACTAAAAGTACGGGTAAAAAATACGAACCCAACTAAAAAGTCCGGGTAAAATTACGAACCCAACTAAAAGTCCGTGTAAAAAATACGAACCCAACTAAAAAGTCCGGGTAAAATTACGAACCCAACTAAAACTCCGGGTAAAATTACGAACCCAACTAAAACTCCGGGTAAAATTACGAACACAAGTAAAACTCCGGGTAAAATTACGAACCCAAGTAAAACTCCGGGTAAAATTACGAACCCAACTAAAACTCCGGGTAAAATTACGAACCCAACTAAAACTCCGGGTAAAATTACGAACCCAACTAAAAGTCCGGGTAAAAATACGAACCCAACTATTAACTCAAGACTCCGGGTAAAATTACGAACCCAACTAAAACTCCGGGTAAAATTACGAACCCAACTAAAACTCCGGGTAAAATTAGGAACCCAACTAAAAGTCCGGGTAAAAAATACGAACCCAACTAAAAAGTCCGGGTAAAATTACGAACCCAACTAAAACTCCGGGTAAAATTATGACCCCAACTAAAAGTCCGGGTAAAATTACGAACCCAACTAAAACTCCGGGTAAAATTACGAACCCAACTAAAAAGTCCGGGTAAAATTACGAACCCAACTAAAAAGTCCGGGTAAAATTACGAACCCAACTAAAAAGTCCGGGTAAAATTACGAACCCAACTAAAACTCCGGGTAAAATTACGAACTCAACTAAAACTCCGGGTAAAATTACGAACCCAACTAAAACTCCGGGTAAAATTACGAACCCAACTAAAAGTCCGGGTAAAAAATACGAACCCAACTAAAAAGTCCGGGTAAAATTACGAACCCAACTAAAACTCCGGGTAAAAATACGAACCCAACTAAAACTCCGGGTAAAAAATATGAACCCAACTAAAACTCCGGGTAAAATTACCAACACAACTAAAACTCCGGGTAAAAATACGAACCCAACTAAAACTCCGGGTAAAAAATACGAACCCAACTAAAACTCCGGGTAAAAAATTCGAACCCAACTAAAACTCCGGGTAAAAATACGAACCCAACTAAAACTCCGGGTAAAAATACGAACCCAACTAAAACTCCGGGTAAAAAATATGAACCCAACTAAAACTCCGGGTAAAATTACCAACACAACTAAAACTCCGGGTAAAAATACGAACCCAACTAAAACTCCGGGTAAAAAATACGAACCCAACTAAAACTCCGGGTAAAAAATTCGAACCCAACTAAAACTCCGGGTAAAATTACGAACCCAACTAAAAGTCCGGGTAAAAAATACGAACCCAACTAAAAAGTCCGGGTAAAATTACGAACCCAACTAAAACTCCGGGTAAAATTACGAACCCAACTAAAACTCCGGGTAAAAAATACGAACCCAACTAAAAAGTCCGGGTAAAATTACGAACCCAACTAAAAAGTCCGGGTAAAATTACGAACTCAACTAAAACTCCGGGTAAAATTACGAACCCAACTAAAACTCCGGGTAAAATTACGAACCCAACTAAAAGTCCGGGTAAAAAATACGAACCCAACTAAAAAGTCCGGGTAAAATTACGAACCCAACTAAAACTCCGGGTAAAATTACGAACCCAACTAAAACTCCGGGTAAAATTACGAACCCAAGTAAAACTCCGGGTAAAATTACGAACCCAAGTAAAACTCCGGGTAATATTACGAACCCAACTAAAACTCCGGGTAAAATTACGAACCCAACTAAAACTCCGGGTAAAATTACGAACCCAACTAAAAGTCCGGGTAAAAATACGAACCCAACTATTAACTCAAGACTCCGGGTAAAATTACGAACCCAACTAAAACTCCGGGTAAAATTACGAACCCAACTAAAACTCCGGGTAAAATTACGAACCCAACTAAAAGTCCGGGTAAAAAATACGAACCCAACTAAAAAGTCCGGGTAAAATTACGAACCCAACTAAAACTCCGGGTAAAATTATGAACCCAACTAAAAGTCCGGGTAAAAAAATCGAACCCAACTAAAAAGTCCGGGTAAAATTACGAACCCGACTAAAACTCCGGGTAAAATTACGAACCCAACTAAAAAGTCCGGGTAAAATTACGAACCCAACTAAAAAGTCCGGGTAAAATTACGAACCCAACTAAAAAGTCCGGGTAAAATTACGAACCCAACTAAAACTCCGGGTAAAATTACGAACTCAACTAAAACTCCGGGTAAAATTACGAACCCAACTAAAACTCCGGGTAAAATTACGAACCCAACTAAAAGTCCGGGTAAAAAATACGAACCCAACTAAAAAGTCCGGGTAAAATTACGAACCCAACTAAAACTCCGGGTAAAATTACGAACCCAACTAAAACTCCGGGTAAAATTACGAACCCAAGTAAAACTCCGGGTAAAATTACGAACCCAAGTAAAACTCCGGGTAAAATTACGAACCCAACTAAAACTCCGGGTAAAATTACGAACCCAACAAAACTCCGGGTAAAATTACGAACCCAACTAAAAGTCCTGGTAAAAAATACGAACCCAACTAAAAAGTCCGGGTAAAATTACGAACCCAAGTAAAACTCCGGGTAAAATTACGAACCCAACTAAAACTCCGGGTAAAATTACGAACCCAGCTAAAACTCCGAGTAAAATTACGAACCCAACTAAAACTCCGGGTAAAATTACGAACCCAACTAAAAAGTGCGGGTAAAATTACGAACCCAACTAAAACTCCGTGTAAAAAATACGAACCAAACAAAAAAGTCCGGGTAACATTTAGAACCCAACTAAAACTCCGGGTAAAAATACGAACCCAACTAAAACTCCGGGTCAAAATACGAACCCAACTAAAACTCCGTTTAAAAAATACGAACCCAACTAAAACTCCGGGTAAAAATACGAACCCAACTAAAACTCCGGGTAAAAAATACGAACCCAACTAAAACTCCGGGCAAAAATACTAACCCAACTAAAAAGTCCGGGTAAAAAATACGAACCCAACTAAAACTCCGGGTATAAATACGTACCCAACTAAAACTCCGGGTAAAAATACGAACCCAACTAAAACACCGGGTAAAAAATACGAACCCAACTAAAACTCCGGGTAAAAAATACGAACCCAACTAAAAAGTCCGGTAAAAAATATGAACCCAACTAAAACTCCGGGTAAAATTACCAACACAACTAAAACTCCGGGTAAAAATACGAACCCAACTAAAACTCCGGGTAAAAGATACGAACCCAATTAAAACTCCGGGTAAAATTACGAACCCAACTAAAACTCCGGGTAAAATTACGAACCCAACTAAAACTCCGGGTAAAATTACGAACCCAACTAAAAGTCCGGGTAAAAAATACGAACCCAACTAAAAAGTCCGGGTAAAATTACGAACCCAACTAAAACTCCGGGTAAAATTATGAACCCAACTAAAAGTCCGGGTAAAATTACGAACCCAACTAAAACTCCGGGTAAAATTACGAACCCAACTAAAAAGTCCGGGTAAAATTACGAACCCAACTAAAAAGTCCGGGTAAAATTACGAACCCAACTAAAAAGTCCGGGTAAAATTACGAACCCAACTAAAACTCCGGGTAAAATTACGAACTCAACTAAAACTCCGGGTAAAATTACGAACCCAACTCAAACTCCGGGTAAAATTACGAACCCAACTAAAAGTCCGGGTAAAAAATACGAACCCAACTAAAAAGTCCGGGTAAAATTACGAACCCAACTAAAACTCCGGGTAAAAATACGAACCCAACTAAAACTCCGGGTAAAAAATATGAACCCAACTAAAACTCCGGGTAAAATTACCAACACAACTAAAACTCCGGGTAAAAATACGAACCCAACTAAAACTCCGGGTAAAAAATACGAACCCAACTAAAACTCCGGGTAAAAAATTCGAACCCAACTAAAACTCCGGGTAAAAATACGAACCCAACTAAAACTCCGGGTAAAAATACGAACCCAACTAAAACTCCGGGTAAAAAATATGAACCCAACTAAAACTCCGGGTAAAATTACCAACACAACTAAAACTCCGGGTAAAAATACGAACCCAACTAAAACTCCGGGTAAAAAATACGAACCCAACTAAAACTCCGGGTAAAAAATTCGAACCCAACTAAAACTCCGGGTAAAATTACGAACCCAACTAAAAGTCCGGGTAAAAAATACGAACCCAACTAAAAAGTCCGGGTAAAATTACGAACCCAACTAAAACTCCGGGTAAAATTACGAACCCAACTAAAACTCCGGGTAAAAAATACGAACCCAACTAAAAAGTCCGGGTAAAATTACGAACCCAACTAAAAAGTCCGGGTAAAATTACGAACTCAACTAAAACTCCGGGTAAAATTACGAACCCAACTAAAACTCCGGGTAAAATTACGAACCCAACTAAAAGTCCGGGTAAAAAATACGAACCCAACTAAAAAGTCCGGGTAAAATTACGAACCCAACTAAAACTCCGGGTAAAATTACGAACCCAACTAAAACTCCGGGTAAAATTACGAACCCAAGTAAAACTCCGGGTAAAATTACGAACCCAAGTAAAACTCCGGGTAATATTACGAACCCAACTAAAACTCCGGGTAAAATTACGAACCCAACTAAAACTCCGGGTAAAATTACGAACCCAACTAAAAGTCCGGGTAAAAATACGAACCCAACTATTAACTCAAGACTCCGGGTAAAATTACGAACCCAACTAAAACTCCGGGTAAAATTACGAACCCAACTAAAACTCCGGGTAAAATTACGAACCCAACTAAAAGTCCGGGTAAAAAATACGAACCCAACTAAAAAGTCCGGGTAAAATTACGAACCCAACTAAAACTCCGGGTAAAATTATGAACCCAACTAAAAGTCCGGGTAAAAAAATCGAACCCAACTAAAAAGTCCGGGTAAAATTACGAACCCGACTAAAACTCCGGGTAAAATTACGAACCCAACTAAAAAGTCCGGGTAAAATTACGAACCCAACTAAAAAGTCCGGGTAAAATTACGAACCCAACTAAAAAGTCCGGGTAAAATTACGAACCCAACTAAAACTCCGGGTAAAATTACGAACTCAACTAAAACTCCGGGTAAAATTACGAACCCAACTAAAACTCCGGGTAAAATTACGAACCCAACTAAAAGTCCGGGTAAAAAATACGAACCCAACTAAAAAGTCCGGGTAAAATTACGAACCCAACTAAAACTCCGGGTAAAATTACGAACCCAACTAAAACTCCGGGTAAAATTACGAACCCAAGTAAAACTCCGGGTAAAATTACGAACCCAAGTAAAACTCCGGGTAAAATTACGAACCCAACTAAAACTCCGGGTAAAATTACGAACCCAACAAAACTCCGGGTAAAATTACGAACCCAACTAAAAGTCCTGGTAAAAAATACGAACCCAACTAAAAAGTCCGGGTAAAATTACGAACCCAAGTAAAACTCCGGGTAAAATTACGAACCCAACTAAAACTCCGGGTAAAATTACGAACCCAGCTAAAACTCCGAGTAAAATTACGAACCCAACTAAAACTCCGGGTAAAATTACGAACCCAACTAAAAAGTGCGGGTAAAATTACGAACCCAACTAAAACTCCGTGTAAAAAATACGAACCAAACAAAAAAGTCCGGGTAACATTTAGAACCCAACTAAAACTCCGGGTAAAAATACGAACCCAACTAAAACTCCGGGTAAAAATACGAACCCAACTAAAACTCCGTTTAAAAAATACGAACCCAACTAAAACTCCGGGTAAAAATACGAACCCAACTAAAACTCCGGGTAAAAAATACGAACCCAACTAAAACTCCGGGCAAAAATACTAACCCAACTAAAAAGTCCGGGTAAAAAATACGAACCCAACTAAAACTCCGGGTATAAATACGTACCCAACTAAAACTCCGGGTAAAAATACGAACCCAACTAAAACACCGGGTAAAAAATACGAACCCAACTAAAACTCCGGGTAAAAAATACGAACCCAACTAAAAAGTCCGGTAAAAAATATGAACCCAACTAAAACTCCGGGTAAAATTACCAACACAACTAAAACTCCGGGTAAAAATACGAACCCAACTAAAACTCCGGGTAAAAGATACGAACCCAATTAAAACTCCGGGTAAAAAATACGAACCCAACTAAAACTCCGGGTAAAATTACGAACCCAACTAAAAGTCCGGGTAAAAAATACGAACCCAACTAAAAAGTCCGGTTAACATTACGAACCCAACTAAAACTCCGGGTAAAAAATACGAACCCAACTAAAAAGTCCGGGTAAAATTACGAACCCAAGTAAAACTCCGGGCAAAATTACGAACCCAACTAAAACTCCGGGTAAAATTACGAACCCAACTAAAAGTCCGGGTAAAAAATACGAACCCAACTAAAAAGTCCGGGTAAAATTACGAACCCAACTAAAAGTCCGGGTAAAAAATACGAACCCAACTAAAAAGTCCGGGTAAAATTACGAACCCAAGTGAAAGTCCGGGTAAAATTACGAACCCAACTAAAACTCCGGGTAAAATTACGAACCCAACTAAAAGTCCGGGTAAAAAAACGAACCCAACTAAAAAGTCCGGGTAAAAAATACGAACCCAACTAAAAAGTCCGGGTAAAATTACGAACCCAAGTAAAACTCCGGGTAAAATTACGAACCCAACTAAAACTCCGGGTAAAATTACGAACCCAACTAAAAAGTCCGGGTAAAATTACGAACCCAAATAAAAAGTCCGGGTAAAATTACGAACCCAACTAAAACTCCGGGTAAAATTACGAACTCAACTAAAACTCCGGGTAAAATTACGAACCCAACTAAAACTCCGGGTAAAATTACGAACCCAACTAAAAGTCCGGGTAAAAAATACGAACCCAACTAATAAGTCCGGGTAAAATTACGAACCCAACTAAAACTCCGGGTAAAATTACGAACCCAACTAAAACTCCGGGTAAAATTACGAACCCAACTAAAACTCGGGGTAAAATTACGAACCCAACTAAAACTCCGGGTAAAATTACGAACCCAACTAAAAAGTCCGGGTAAAATTACGAACCCAACTAAAACTCCGGGTAAAAAATACGAACCAAACAAAAAAGTCCGGGTAACATTTAGAACCCAACTAGAACTCCGGGTAAAAAAATACGAACCCAACTAAAACTCCGGGCAAAAATACTAACCCAACTAAAAAGTCCGGGTAAAAAATACGAACCCAACTAAAACTCCGGGTAAAAATACGAACCCAACTAAAACTCCGGGTAAAAATACGAACCCAACTAAAACTCCGGGTAAAAAATACGGACCAACTAAAACTCCTGGTAAAAAATACGAACCCAACTAAAAAGTCCGGGTAAAATTACGAACCCAAGTAAAACTCCGGGTAAAATTACGAACCCAACTAAAACTCCTGGTAAAATTACGAACCCAACTAAAACTCCGGGTAAAATTACGAACCCAACTAAAACTCCGGGTAAAATTACGAACCCAACTAAAAAGTCCGGGTAAAATTACGAACCCAACTAAAAAGTCCGGGTAAAATTACGAACCCAACTAAAAAGTCCGGGTAAAATTACGAACCCAACTAAAACTCCGGGTAAAATTACGAACTCAACTAAAACTCCGGGTAAAATTACGAACCCAACTAAAACTCCGGGTAAAATTACGAACCCAACTAAAAGTCCGGGTAAAAAATACGAACCCAACTAAAAAGTCCGGGTAAAGTTACGAACCCAACTAAAACTCCGGGTAAAATTACGAACTCAACTAAAACTCCGGGTAAAATTACGAACCCAACTAAAACTCCGGGTAAAATTACGAACCCAACTAAAAGTCCGGGTAAAAAATACGAACCCAACTAAAAAGTCCGGGTAAAGTTACGAACCCAACTAAAACTCCGGGTAAAATTACGAACTCAACTAAAACTCCGGGTAAAATTACGAACCCAACTAAAACTCCGGGTAAAATTACGAACCCAACTAAAAGTCCGGGTAAAAAATACGAACCCAACTAAAAAGTCCGGGTAAAGTTACGAACCCAACTAAAACTCCGGGTAAAATTACGAACCCAACTAAAACTCCGGGTAAAATTACGAACCCAAGTAAAACTCCGGGTAAAATTACGAACCCAAGTAAAAATCCGGGTAAAATTACGAACTCAACTAAAACTCCGGGTAAAATTACGAACCCAACAAAACTCCGGGTAAAATTACGAACCCAACTAAAAGTCCTGGTAAAAAATACGAACCCAACTAAAAAGTCCGGGTAAAATTACGAACCCAAGTAAAACTCCGGGTAAAATTACGAACCCAACTAGAACTCCGGGTAAAATTACGAACCCAACTAAAACTCCGAGTAAAATTACGAACACAACTAAAACTCCGGGTAAAATTACGAACCCAACTAAATAGTGCGGGTAAAATTACGAACCCAACTAAAACTCCGTGTAAAAAATACGAACCAAACAAAAAAGTCCGGGTAACATTTAGAACCCAACTAAAACTCCGGGTAAAAATACGAACCCAACTAGAACTCCGGGTAAAAATACGAACCCAACTAAAACTCCGTTTAAAAAATACGAACCCAACTAAAACTCCGGGTAAAAATACGAACCCAACTAAAACTCCGGGTAAAAAATACGAACCCAACTAAAACTCCGGGCAAAAATACTAACCCAACTAAAAAGTCCGGGTAAAAAATACGAACCCAACTAAAACTCCGAGTAAAAATACGAACCCAACTAAAACTCCGGGTAAAAATACGAACCCAACTAAAACTCCGGGTAAAAAATACGAACCCAACTAAAACTCCGGGTAAAAAATACGAACCCAACTAAAAAGTCCGGTAAAAAATATGAACCCAACTAAAACTCCGGGTAAAATTACCAACACAACTAAAACTCCGGGTAAAAATACGAACCCAACTAAAACTCCGGGTAAAAGATACGAACCCAATTAAAACTCCGGGTAAAAAATACGAACCCAACTAAAACTCCGGGTAAAATTACGAACCCAACTAAAAGTCCGGGTAAAAAATACGAACCCAACTAAAAAGTCCGGGTAACATTACGAACCCAACTAAAACTCCGGGTAAAAAATACGAACCCAACTAAAAAGTCCGGGTAAAATTACGAACCCAAGTAAAACTCCGGGTAAAATTACGAACCCAACTAAAACTCCGGGTAAAATTACGAACCCAACTAAAAGTCCGGGTAAAAAATACGAACCCAACTAAAAAGTCCGGGTAAAATTACGAACCCAACTAAAAGTCCGGGTAAAAAATACGAACCCAACTAAAAAGTCCGGGTAAAATTACGAACCCAAGTGAAAGTCCGGGTAAAATTACGAACCCAACTAAAACTCCGGGTAAAATTACGAACCCAACTAAAAGTCCGGGTAAAAAATACGAACCCAACTAAAAAGTCCGGGTAAAATTACGAACCCAACTAAAAGTCCGGGTAAAAAATACGAACCCAACTAAAAAGTCCGGGTAAAATTACGAACCCAAGTAAAACTCCGGGTAAAATTACGAACCCAACTAAAACTCCGGGTAAAATTACGAACCCAACTAAAAAGTCCGGGTAAAATTACGAACCCAAATAAAAAGTCCGGGTAAAATTACGAACCCAACTAAAACTCCGGGTAAAATTACGAACTCAACTAAAACTCCGGGTAAAATTACGAACCCAACTAAAACTCCGGGTAAAATTACGAACCCAACTAAAAGTCCGGGTAAAAAATACGAACCCAACTAATAAGTCCGGGTAAAATTACGAACCCAACTAAAACTCCGGGTAAAATTACGAACCCAACTAAAACTCCGGGTAAAATTACGAACCCAACTAAAACTCGGGGTAAAATTACGAACCCAACTAAAACTCCGGGTAAAATTACGAACCCAACTAAAAAGTCCGGGTAAAATTACAAACCCAACTAAAACTCCGGGTAAAAAATACGAACCAAACAAAAAAGTCCGGGTAACATTTAGAACCCAACTAGAACTCCGGGTAAAAAAATACGAACCCAACTAAAACTCCGGGCAAAAATACTAACCCAACTAAAAAGTCCGGGTAAAAAATACGAACCCAACTAAAACTCCGGGTAAAAATACGAACCCAACTAAAACTCCGGGTAAAAATACGAACCCAACTAAAACTCCGGGTAAAAAATACGGACCAACTAAAACTCCTGGTAAAAAATACGAACCCAACTAAAAAGTCCGGGTAAAATTACGAACCCAAGTAAAACTCCGGGTAAAATTACGAACCCAACTAAAACTCCGGGTAAAATTACGAACCCAACTAAAACTCCGGGTAAAATTACGAACCCAACTAAAACTCCGGGTAAAATTACGAACCCAACTAAAAAGTGCGGGTAAAATTACGAACCCAACTAAAACTCCGGGTAAAAATACGAACCCAACTAAAACTCAGTTTAAAAAATTCGAACCCAACTAAAACTCCGGGTAAAAATACGAACCCAACTAAAACTCCGTGTAAAAATAAGAACCCTACTAAAACTCCGGGTAAAAAAAACGAAGCCAACTAAAACTCCGGGTAAAAAATACGAACCCAACTAAAACTCCGGGCAAAAATACTAACCCAACTAAAAAGTCCGGGTAAAAAATACGAACCCAACTAAAACTCCGGGTAAAAATACGAACCCAACTAAAACTCCGGGTAAAAATACGAACCCAACTAAAACTCCGGGTAAAAAATACGAACCCAACTAAAACTCCGGGTAAAAAATACGAACCCAAGTAAAAAGTCCGGTAAAAAATATGAACCCAACTAAAACTCCGGGTAAAATTACCAACACAACTAAAACTCCGGGTAAAAATACGAACCCAACTAAAACTCCGGGTAAAATTACGAACCCAACTAAAACTCCGGGTAAAATTACGAACCCAACTAAAAAGTCCGGGTAAAATTACGAACCCAAGTAAAACTCCGGGTAAAATTACGAACCCAACTAGAACTCCGGGTAAAATTACGAACCCAACTAAAACTCCGAGTAAAATTACGAACACAACTAAAACTCCGGGTAAAATTACGAACCCAACTAAAAAGTCCGGGTAAAATTACGAACCCAACTAAAACTCCGGGTAAAAAAATACGAACCCAACTAAAACTCCGGGCAAAAATACTAACCCAACTAAAAAGTCCGGGTAAAAAATACGAACCCAACTAAAACTCCGGGTAAAAATACGAACCCAACTAAAACTCCGGGTAAAAATACGAACCCATCTAAAACTCCGGGTAAAAAATACGGACCAACTAAAACTCCTGGTAAAAAATACGAACCCAACTAAAAAGTCCGGGTAAAATTACGAACCCAAGTAAAACTCCGGGTAAAATTACGAACCCAACTAAAACTCCGGGTAAAATTACGAACCCAACTAAAACTCCGGGTAAAATTACGAACCCAACTAAAACTCCGGGTAAAATTACGAACCCAACTAAAAAGTCCGGGTAAAATTACGAACCCAAGTAAAACTCCGGGTAAAATTACGAACCCAACTAGAACTCCGGGTAAAATTACGAACCCAACTAAAACTCCGAGTAAAATTACGAACACAACTAAAACTCCGGGTAAAATTACGAACCCAACTAAAAAGTGCGGGTAAAATTACGAACCCAACTAAAACTCCGTGTAAAAAATACGAACCAAACAAAAAAGTCCGGGTAACATTTAGAACCCAACTAAAACTCCGGGTAAAAATACGAACCCAACTAGAACTCCGGGTAAAAATACGAACCCAACTAAAACTCCGTTTAAAAAATACGAACCCAACTAAAACTCCGGGTAAAAATACGAACCCAACTAAAACTCCGGGTAAAAAATACGAACCCAACTAAAACTCCGGGCAAAAATACTAACCCAACTAAAAAGTCCGGGTAAAAAATACGAACCCAACTAAAACTCCGAGTAAAAATACGAACCCAACTAAAACTCCGGGTAAAAATACGAACCCAACTAAAACTCCGGGTAAAAAATACGAACCCAACTAAAACTCCGGGTAAAAAATACGAACCCAACTAAAAAGTCCGGTAAAAAATATGAACCCAACTAAAACTCCGGGTAAAATTACCAACACAACTAAAACTCCGGGTAAAAATACGAACCCAACTAAAACTCCGGGTAAAAGATACGAACCCAATTAAAACTCCGGGTAAAAAATACGAACCCAACTAAAACTCCGGGTAAAATTACGAACCCAACTAAAAGTCCGGGTAAAAAATACGAACCCAACTAAAAAGTCCGGGTAACATTACGAACCCAACTAAAACTCCGGGTAAAAAATACGAACCCAACTAAAAAGTCCGGGTAAAATTACGAACCCAAGTAAAACTCCGGGTAAAATTACGAACCCAACTAAAACTCCGGGTAAAATTACGAACCCAACTAAAAGTCCGGGTAAAAAATACGAACCCAACTAAAAAGTCCGGGTAAAATTACGAACCCAACTAAAAGTCCGGGTAAAAAATACGAACCCAACTAAAAAGTCCGGGTAAAATTACGAACCCAAGTGAAAGTCCGGGTAAAATTACGAACCCAACTAAAACTCCGGGTAAAATTACGAACCCAACTAAAAGTCCGGGTAAAAAATACGAACCCAACTAAAAAGTCCGGGTAAAATTACGAACCCAACTAAAAGTCCGGGTAAAAAATACGAACCCAACTAAAAAGACCGGGTAAAATTACGAACCCAAGTAAAACTCCGGGTAAAATTACGAACCCAACTAAAAGTCCGGGTAAAAAATACGAACCCAACTAAAAAGTCCGGGTAAAATTACGAACCCAACTAAAAGTCCGGGTAAAAAATACGAACACAACTAAAAAGTCCGGGTAAAATTACGAACCCAAGTGAAAGTCCGGGTAAAATTACGAACCCAACTAAAACTCCGGGTAAAATTACGAACCCAACTAAAAGTCCGGGTAAAAAATACGAACCCAACTAAAAAGTCCGGGTAAAATTACGAACCCAACTAAAAGTCCGGGTAAAAAATACGAACCCAACTAAAAAGACCGGGTAAAATTACGAACCCAAGTAAAACTCCGGGTAAAATTACGAACCCAACTAAAACTCCGGGTAAAATTACGAACCCAACTAAAAAGTCCGGGTAAAATTACGAACCCAAATAAAAAGTCCGGGTAAAATTACGAACCCAACTAAAACTCCGGGTAAAATTACGAACTCAACTAAAACTCCGGGTAAAATTACGAACCCAACTAAAACTCCGGGTAAAATTACGAACCCAACTAAAAGTCCGGGTAAAAAATACGAACCCAACTAATAAGTCCGGGTAAAATTACGAACCCAACTAAAACTCCGGGTAAAATTACGAACCCAACTAAAACTCCGGGTAAAATTACGAACCCAACTAAAACTCGGGGTAAAATTACGAACCCAACTAAAACTCCGGGTAAAATTACGAACCCAACTAAAAAGTCCGGGTAAAATTACAAACCCAACTAAAACTCCGGGTAAAAAATACGAACCAAACAAAAAAGTCCGGGTAACATTTAGAACCCAACTAGAACTCCGGGTAAAAAAATACGAACCCAACTAAAACTCCGGGCAAAAATACTAACCCAACTAAAAAGTCCGGGTAAAAAATACGAACCCAACTAAAACTCCGGGTAAAAATACGAACCCAATTAAAACTCCGGGTAAAAATACGAACCCAACTAAAACTCCGGGTAAAAAATACGGACCAACTAAAACTCCTGGTAAAAAATACGAACCCAACTAAAAAGTCCGGGTAAAATTACGAACCCAAGTAAAACTCCGGGTAAAATTACGAACCCAACTAAAACTCCGGGTAAAATTACGAACCCAACTAAAACTCCGGGTAAAATTACGAACCCAACTAAAACTCCGGGTAAAATTACGAACCCAACTAAAAAGTGCGGGTAAAATTACGAACCCAACTAAAACTCCGGGTAAAAATACGAACCCAACTAAAACTCCGTTTAAAAAATTCGAACCCAACTAAAACTCCGGGTAAAAATACGAACCCAACTAAAACTCCGTGTAAAAATAAGAACCCTACTAAAACTCCGGGTAAAAAAAACGAAGCCAACTAAAACTCCGGGTAAAAAATACGAACCCAACTAAAACTCCGGGCAAAAATACTAACCCAACTAAAAAGTCCGGGTAAAAAATACGAACCCAACTAAAACTCCGGGTAAAAATACGAACCCAACTAAAACTCCGGGTAAAAATACGAACCCAACTAAAACTCCGGGTAAGAAATACGAACCCAACTAAAACTCCGGGTAAAAAATACGAACCCAAGTAAAAAGTCCGGTAAAAAATATGAACCCAACTAAAACTCCGGGTAAAATTACCAACACAACTAAAACTCCGGGTAAAAATACGAACCCAACTAAAACTCCGGGTAAAAGATACGAACCCAATTAAAACTCCGGGTAAAAAATACGAACCCAACTAAAACTCCGGGTAAAATTACGAACCCAACTAAAAGTCCGGGTAAAAAATACGAACCCAACTAAAAAGTCCGGGTAACATTACGAACCCAACTAAAACTCCGGGTAAAAAATACGAACCCAACTAAAAAGTCCGGGTAAAATTACGAACCCAACTAAAAAGTCCGGGTAAAATTACGAACCCAACTAAAACTCCGGGTAAAAAAATACGAACCCAACTAAAACTCCGGGCAAAAATACTAACCCAACTAAAAAGTCCGGGTAAAAAATACGAACCCAACTAAAACTCCGGGTAAAAATACGAACCCAACTAAAACTCCGGGTAAAAATACGAACCCAACTAAAACTCCGGGTAAAAAATACGGACCAACTAAAACTCCTGGTAAAAAATACGAACCCAACTAAAAAGTCCGGGTAAAATTACGAACCCAAGTAAAACTCCGGGTAAAATTACGAACCCAACTAAAACTCCGGGTAAAATTACGAACCCAACTAAAACTCCGGGTAAAATTACGAACCCAACTAAAACTCCGGGTAAAATTACGAACCCAACTAAAAAGTGCGGGTAAAATTACGAACCCAACTAAAACTCCGGGTAAAAATACGAACCCAACTAAAACTCCGTTTAAAAAATTCGAACCCAACTAAAACTCCGGGTAAAAATACGAACCCAACTAAAACTCCGGGTAAAAAATACGGACCAACTAAAACTCCTGGTAAAAAATACGAACCCAACTAAAAAGTCCGGGTAAAATTACGAACCCAAGTAAAACTCCGGGTAAAATTACGAACCCAACTAAAACTCCGGGTAAAATTACGAACCCAACTAAAACTCCGGGTAAAATTACGAACCCAACTAAAACTCCGGGTAAAATTACGAACCCAACTAAAAAGTGCGGGTAAAATTACGAACCCAACTAAAACTCCGGGTAAAAATACGAACCCAACTAAAACTCCGTTTAAAAAATTCGAACCCAACTAAAACTCCGGGTAAAAATACGAACCCAACTAAAACTCCGTGTAAAAATAAGAACCCTACTAAAACTCCGGGTAAAAAAAACGAAGCCAACTAAAACTCCGGGTAAAAAATACGAACCCAACTAAAACTCCGGGCAAAAATACTAACCCAACTAAAAAGTCCGGGTAAAAAATACGAACCCAACTAAAACTCCGGGTAAAAATACGAACCCAACTAAAACTCCGGGTAAAAATACGAACCCAACTAAAACTCCGGGTAAGAAATACGAACCCAACTAAAACTCCGGGTAAAAAATACGAACCCAAGTAAAAAGTCCGGTAAAAAATATGAACCCAACTAAAACTCCGGGTAAAATTACCAACACAACTAAAACTCCGGGTAAAAATACGAACCCAACTAAAACTCCGGGTAAAAGATACGAACCCAATTAAAACTCCGGGTAAAAAATACGAACCCAACTAAAACTCCGGGTAAAATTACGAACCCAACTAAAAGTCCGGGTAAAAAATACGAACCCAACTAAAAAGTCCGGGTAACATTACGAACCCAACTAAAACTCCGGGTAAAAAATACGAACCCAACTAAAAAGTCCGGGTAAAATTACGAACCCAACTAAAAAGTCCGGGTAAAATTACGAACCCAACTAAAACTCCGGGTAAAAAAATACGAACCCAACTAAAACTCCGGGCAAAAATACTAACCCAACTAAAAAGTCCGGGTAAAAAATACGAACCCAACTAAAACTCCGGGTAAAAATACGAACCCAACTAAAACTCCGGGTAAAAATACGAACCCAACTAAAACTCCGGGTAAAAAATACGGACCAACTAAAACTCCTGGTAAAAAATACGAACCCAACTAAAAAGTCCGGGTAAAATTACGAACCCAAGTAAAACTCCGGGTAAAATTACGAACCCAACTAAAACTCCGGGTAAAATTACGAACCCAACTAAAACTCCGGGTAAAATTACGAACCCAACTAAAACTCCGGGTAAAATTACGAACCCAACTAAAAAGTGCGGGTAAAATTACGAACCCAACTAAAACTCCGGGTAAAAATACGAACCCAACTAAAACTCCGTTTAAAAAATTCGAACCCAACTAAAACTCCGGGTAAAAATACGAACCCAACTAAAACTCCGTGTAAAAATAAGAACCCTACTAAAACTCCGAGTAAAAAAAACGAAGCCAACTAAAACTCCGGGTAAAAAATACGAACCCAACTAAAACTCCGGGCAAAAATACTAACCCAACTAAAAAGTCCGGGTAAAAAATACGAACCCAACTAAAACTCCGGGTAAAAATACGAACCCAACTAAAACTCCGGGTAAAAATACGAACCCAACTAAAACTCCGGGTAAAAAATACGAACCCAACTAAAACTCCGGGTAAAAAATACGAACCCAAGTAAAAAGTCCGGTAAAAAATATGAACCCAACTAAAACTCCGGGTAAAATTACCAACACAACTAAAACTCCGGGTAAAAATACGAACCCAACTAAAACTCCGGGTAAAAGATACGAACCCAATTAAAACTCCGGGTAAAAAATACGAACCCAACTAAAACTCCGGGTAAAATTACGAACCCAACTAAAAGTCCGGGTAAAAAATACGAACCCAACTAAAAAGTCCGGGTAACATTACGAACCCAACTAAAACTCCGGGTAAAAAATACGAACCCAACTAAAAAGTCCGGGTAAAATTACGAACCCAACTAAAAAGTCCGGGTAAAATTACGAACCCAACTAAAACTCCGGGTAAAAAAATACGAACCCAACTAAAACTCCGGGCAAAAATACTAACCCAACTAAAAAGTCCGGGTAAAAAATACGAACCCAACTAAAACTCCGGGTAAAAATACGAACCCAACTAAAACTCCGGGTAAAAATACGAACCCAACTAAAACTCCGGGTAAAAAATACGGACCAACTAAAACTCCTGGTAAAAAATACGAACCCAACTAAAAAGTCCGGGTAAAATTACGAACCCAAGTAAAACTCCGGGTAAAATTACGAACCCAACTAAAACTCCGGGTAAAATTACGAACCCAACTAAAACTCCGGGTAAAATTACGAACCCAACTAAAACTCCGGGTAAAATTACGAACCCAACTAAAAAGTCCGGGTAAAATTACGAACCCAAGTAAAACTCCGGGTAAAATTACGAACCCAACTAGAACTCCGGGTAAAATTACGAACCCAACTAAAACTCCGAGTAAAATTACGAACACAACTAAAACTCCGGGTAAAATTACGAACCCAACTAAAAAGTGCGGGTAAAATTACGAACCCAACTAAAACTCCGTGTAAAAAATACGAACCAAACAAAAAAGTCCGGGTAACATTTAGAACCCAACTAAAACTCCGGGTAAAAATACGAACCCAACTAGAACTCCGGGTAAAAATACGAACCCAACTAAAACTCCGTTTAAAAAATACGAACCCAACTAAAACTCCGGGTAAAAATACGAACCCAACTAAAACTCCGGGTAAAAAATACGAACCCAACTAAAACTCCGGGCAAAAATACTAACCCAACTAAAAAGTCCGGGTAAAAAATACGAACCCAACTAAAACTCCGAGTAAAAATACGAACCCAACTAAAACTCCGGGTAAAAATACGAACCCAACTAAAACTCCGGGTAAAAAATACGAACCCAACTAAAACTCCGGATAAAAAATACGAACCCAACTAAAAAGTCCGGTAAAAAATATGAACCCAACTAAAACTCCGGGTAAAATTACCAACACAACTAAAACTCCGGGTAAAAATACGAACCCAACTAAAACTCCGGGTAAAAGATACGAACCCAATTAAAACTCCGGGTAAAAAATACGAACCCAACTAAAACTCCGGGTAAAATTACGAACCCAACTAAAAGTCCGGGTAAAAAATACGAACCCAACTAAAAAGTCCGGGTAACATTACGAACCCAACTAAAACTCCGGGTAAAAAATACGAACCCAACTAAAAAGTCCGGGTAAAATTACGAACCCAAGTAAAACTCCGGGTAAAATTACGAACCCAACTAAAACTCCGGGTAAAATTACGAACCCAACTAAAAGTCCGGGTAAAAAATACGAACCCAACTAAAAAGTCCGGGTAAAATTACGAACCCAACTAAAAGTCCGGGTAAAAAATACGAACCCAACTAAAAAGTCCGGGTAAAATTACGAACCCAAGTGAAAGTCCGGGTAAAATTAGGAACCCAACTAAAACTCCGGGTAAAATTACGAACCCAACTAAAAGTCCGGGTAAAAAATACGAACCCAACTAAAAAGTCCGGGTAAAATTACGAACCCAACTAAAAGTCCGGGTAAAAAATACGAACCCAACTAAAAAGACCGGGTAAAATTACGAACCCAAGTAAAACTCCGGGTAAAATTACGAACCCAACTAAAACTCCGGGTAAAATTACGAACCCAACTAAAAAGTCCGGGTAAAATTACGAACCCAAATAAAAAGTCCGGGTAAAATTACGAACCCAACTAAAACTCCGGGTAAAATTACGAACTCAACTAAAACTCCGGGTAAAATTACGAACCCAACTAAAACTCCGGGTAAAATTACGAACCCAACTAAAAGTCCGGGTAAAAAATACGAACCCAACTAATAAGTCCGGGTAAAATTACGAACCCAACTAAAACTCCGGGTAAAATTACGAACCCAACTAAAACTCCGGGTAAAATTACGAACCCAACTAAAACTCGGGGTAAAATTACGAACCCAACTAAAACTCCGGGTAAAATTACGAACCCAACTAAAAAGTCCGGGTAAAATTACAAACCCAACTAAAACTCCGGGTAAAAAATACGAACCAAACAAAAAAGTCCGGGTAACATTTAGAACCCAACTAGAACTCCGGGTAAAAAAATACGAACCCAACTAAAACTCCGGGCAAAAATACTAACCCAACTAAAAAGTCCGGGTAAAAAATACGAACCCAACTAAAACTCCGGGTAAAAATACGAACCCAACTAAAACTCCGGGTAAAAATACGAACCCAACTAAAACTCCGGGTAAAAAATACGGACCAACTAAAACTCCTGGTAAAAAATACGAACCCAACTAAAAAGTCCGGGTAAAATTACGAACCCAAGTAAAACTCCGGGTAAAATTACGAACCCAACTAAAACTCCGGGTAAAATTACGAACCCAACTAAAACTCCGGGTAAAATTACGAACCCAACTAAAACTCCGGGTAAAATTACGAACCCAACTAAAAAGTGCGGGTAAAATTACGAACCCAACTAAAACTCCGGGTAAAAATACGAACCCAACTAAAACTCCGTTTAAAAAATTCGAACCCAACTAAAACTCCGGGTAAAAATACGAACCCAACTAAAACTCCGTGTAAAAATAAGAACCCTACTAAAACTCCGGGTAAAAAAAACGAAGCCAACTAAAACTCCGGGTAAAAAATACGAACCCAACTAAAACTCCGGGCAAAAATACTAACCCAACTAAAAAGTCCGGGTAAAAAATACGAACCCAACTAAAACTCCGGGTAAAAATACGAACCCAACTAAAACTCCGGGTAAAAATACGAACCCAACTAAAACTCCGGGTAAGAAATACGAACCCAACTAAAACTCCGGGTAAAAAATACGAACCCAAGTAAAAAGTCCGGTAAAAAATATGAACCCAACTAAAACTCCGGGTAAAATTACCAACACAACTAAAACTCCGGGTAAAAATACGAACCCAACTAAAACTCCGGGTAAAAGATACGAACCCAATTAAAACTCCGGGTAAAAAATACGAACCCAACTAAAACTCCGGGTAAAATTACGAACCCAACTAAAAGTCCGGGTAAAAAATACGAACCCAACTAAAAAGTCCGGGTAACATTACGAACCCAACTAAAACTCCGGGTAAAAAATACGAACCCAACTAAAAAGTCCGGGTAAAATTACGAACCCAACTAAAAAGTCCGGGTAAAATTACGAACCCAACTAAAACTCCGGGTAAAAAAATACGAACCCAACTAAAACTCCGGGCAAAAATACTAACCCAACTAAAAAGTCCGGGTAAAAAATACGAACCCAACTAAAACTCCGGGTAAAAATACGAACCCAACTAAAACTCCGGGTAAAAATACGAACACAACTAAAACTCCGGGTAAAAAATACGGACCAACTAAAACTCCTGATAAAAAATAAGAACCCAACTAAAAAGTCCGGGTAAAATTACGAACCCAAGTAAAACTCCGGGTAAAATTACGAACCCAACTAAAACTCCGGGTAAAATTACGAACCCAACTAAAACTCCGGGTAAAATTACGAACCCAACTAAAACTCCGGGTAAAATTACGAACCCAACTAAAAAGTCCGGGTAAAATTACGAACCCAACTAAAAAGTCCGGGTAAAATTACGAACCCAACTAAAAAGTCCGGGTAAAATTACGAACCCAACTAAAACTCCGGGTAAAATTACGAACTCAACTAAAACTCCGGGTAAAATTACGAACCCAACTAAAACTCCGGGTAAAATTACGAACCCAACTAAAAGTCCGGGTAAAAAATACGAACCCAACTAAAAAGTCCGGGTAAAATTACGAACCCAACTAAAACTCCGGGTAAAATTACGAACCCAACTAAAACTCCGGGTAAAATTACGAACCCAAGTAAAACTCCGGGTAAAATTACGAACCCAAGTAAAAATCCGGGTAAAATTACGAACCCAACTAAAACTCCGGGTAAAATTACGAACCCAACAAAACTCCGGGTAAAATTACGAACCCAACTAAAAGTCCTGGTAAAAAATACGAACCCAACTAAAAAGTCCGGGTAAAATTACGAACCCAAGTAAAACTCCGGGTAAAATTACGAACCCAACTAGAACTCCGGGTAAAATTACGAACCCAACTAAAACTCCGAGTAAAATTACGAACACAACTAAAACTCCGGGTAAAATTACGAACCCAACTAAAAAGTGCGGGTAAAATTACGAACCCAACTAAAACTCCGTGTAAAAAATACGAACCAAACAAAAAAGTCCGGGTAACATTTAGAACCCAACTAAAACTCCGGGTAAAAATACGAACCCAACTAGAACTCCGGGTAAAAATACGAACCCAACTAAAACTCCGTTTAAAAAATACGAACCCAACTAAAACTCCGGGTAGAAATACGAACCCAACTAAAACTCCGGGTAAAAAATACGAACCCAACTAAAACTCCGGGCAAAAATACTAACCCAACTAAAAAGTCCGGGTAAAAAATACGAACCCAACTAAAACTCCGAGTAAAAATACGAACCCAACTAAAACTCCGGGTGAAAATACGAACCCAACTAAAACTCCGGGTAAAAAATACGAACCCAACTAAAACTCCGGGTAAAAAATACGAACCCAACTAAAAAGTCCGGTAAAAAATATGAACCCAACTAAAACTCCGGGTAAAATTACCAACACAACTAAAACTCCGGGTAAAAATACGAACCCAACTAAAACTCCGGGTAAAAGATACGAACCCAATTAAAACTCCGGGTAAAAAATACGAACCCAACTAAAACTCCGGGTAAAATTACGAACCCAACTAAAAGTCCGGGTAAAAAATACGAACCCAACTAAAAAGTCCGGGTAACATTACGAACCCAACTAAAACTCCGGGTAAAAAATACGAACCCAACTAAAAAGTCCGGGTAAAATTACGAACCCAAGTAAAACTCCGGGTAAAATTACGAACCCAACTAAAACTCCGGGTAAAATTACGAACCCAACTAAAAGTCCGGGTAAAAAATACGAACCCAACTAAAAAGTCCGGGTAAAATTACGAACCCAACTAAAAGTCCGGGTAAAAAATACGAACCCAACTAAAAAGTCCGGGTAAAATTACGAACCCAAGTGAAAGTCCGGGTAAAATTACGAACCCAACTAAAACTCCGGGTAAAATTACGAACCCAACTAAAAGTCCGGGTAAAAAATACGAACCCAACTAAAAAGTCCGGGTAAAATTACGAACCCAACTAAAAGTCCGGGTAAAAAATACGAACCCAACTAAAAAGTCCGGGTAAAATTACGAACCCAAGTGAAAGTCCGGGTAAAATTAGGAACCCAACTAAAACTCCGGGTAAAATTACGAACCCAACTAAAAGTCCGGGTAAAAATACGAACCCAACTAAAAAGTCCGGGTAAATTACGAACCCAACTAAAAGTCCGGGTAAAAAATACGAACCCAACTAAAAAGACCGGGTAAAATTACGAACCCAAGTAAAACTCCGGGTAAAATTACGAACCCAACTAAAACTCCGGGTAAAATTACGAACCCAACTAAAAAGTCCGGGTAAAATTACGAACCCAAATAAAAAGTCCGGGTAAAATTACGAACCCAACTAAAACTCCGGGTAAAATTACGAACTCAACTAAAACTCCGGGTAAAATTACGAACCCAACTAAACTCCGGGTAAAATTACGAACCCAACTAAAAGTCGGGTAAAAAATACGAACCCAACTAATAAGTCCGGGTAAAATTACGAACCCAACTAAAACTCCGGGTAAAATTACGAACCCAACTAAAACTCCGGGTAAAATTACGAACCCAACTAAAACTCGGGGTAAAATTACGAACCCAACTAAAACTCCGGGTAAAATTACGAACCCAACTAAAAAGTCCGGGTAAAATTACAAACCCAACTAAAACTCCGGGTAAAAAATACGAACCAAACAAAAAAGTCCGGGTAACATTTAGAACCCAACTAGAACTCCGGGTAAAAAAATACGAACCCAACTAAAACTCCGGGCAAAAATACTAACCCAACTAAAAAGTCCGGGTAAAAAATACGAACCCAACTAAAACTCCGGGTAAAAATACGAACCCAACTAAAACTCCGGGTAAAAATACGAACCCAACTAAAACTCCGGGTAAAAAATACGGACCAACTAAAACTCCTGGTAAAAAATACGAACCCAACTAAAAAGTCCGGGTAAAATTACGAACCCAAGTAAAACTCCGGGTAAAATTACGAACCCAACTAAAACTCCGGGTAAAATTACGAACCCAACTAAAACTCCGGGTAAAATTACGAACCCAACTAAAACTCCGGGTAAAATTACGAACCCAACTAAAAAGTGCGGGTAAAATTACGAACCCAACTAAAACTCCGGGTAAAAATACGAACCAACTAAAACTCCGTTTAAAAAATTCGAACCCAACTAAAACTCCGGGTAAAAATACGAACCCAACTAAAACTCCGTGTAAAAATAAGAACCCTACTAAAACTCCGGGTAAAAAAAACGAAGCCAACTAAAACTCCGGGTAAAAAATACGAACCCAACTAAAACTCCGGGCAAAATACTAACCCAACTAAAAGTCCGGGTAAAAAATACGAACCCAACTAAAACTCCGGGTAAAAATACGAACCCAACTAAAACTCCGGGTAAAAAATACGAACCCAACTAAAACTCCGGGTAAGAAATACGAACCCAACTAAAACTCCGGGTAAAAAATACGAACCCAAGTAAAAAGTCCGGTAAAAAATATGAACCCAACTAAAACTCCGGGTAAAATTACCAACACAACTAAAACTCCGGGTAAAAATACGAACCCAACTAAAACTCCGGGTAAAAGATACGAACCCAATTAAAACTCCGGGTAAAAAATACGAACCCAACTAAAACTCCGGGTAAAATTACGAACCCAACTAAAAGTCCGGGTAAAAAATACGAACCCAACTAAAAAGTCCGGGTAACATTACGAACCCAACTAAAACTCCGGGTAAAAAATACGAACCCAACTAAAAAGTCCGGGTAAAATTACGAACCCAACTAAAAAGTCCGGGTAAAATTACGAACCCAACTAAAACTCCGGGTAAAAAAATACGAACCCAACTAAAACTCCGGGCAAAAATACTAACCCAACTAAAAAGTCCGGGTAAAAAATACGAACCCAACTAAAACTCCGGGTAAAAATACGAACCCAACTAAAACTCCGGGTAAAAATACGAACACAACTAAAACTCCGGGTAAAAAATACGGACCAACTAAAACTCCTGATAAAAAATAAGAACCCAACTAAAAAGTCCGGGTAAAATTACGAACCCAAGTAAAACTCCGGGTAAAATTACGAACCCAACTAAAACTCCGGGTAAAATTACGAACCCAACTAAAACTCCGGGTAAAATTACGAACCCAACTAAAACTCCGGGTAAAATTACGAACCCAACTAAAAAGTCCGGGTAAAATTACGAACCCAACTAAAAAGTCCGGGTAAAATTACGAACCCAACTAAAAAGTCCGGGTAAAATTACGAACCCAACTAAAACTCCGGGTAAAATTACGAACTCAACTAAAACTCCGGGTAAAATTACGAACCCAACTAAAACTCCGGGTAAAATTACGAACCCAACTAAAAGTCCGGGTAAAAAATACGAACCCAACTAAAAAGTCCGGGTAAAATTACGAACCCAACTAAAACTCCGGGTAAAATTACGAACCCAACTAAAACTCCGGGTAAAATTACGAACCCAAGTAAAACTCCGGGTAAAATTACGAACCCAAGTAAAAATCCGGGTAAAATTACGAACCCAACTAAAACTCCGGGTAAAATTACGAACCCAACAAAACTCCGGGTAAAATTACGAACCCAACTAAAAGTCCTGGTAAAAAATACGAACCCAACTAAAAAGTCCGGGTAAAATTACGAACCCAAGTAAAACTCCGGGTAAAATTACGAACCCAACTAGAACTCCGGGTAAAATTACGAACCCAACTAAAACTCCGAGTAAAATTACGAACACAACTAAAACTCCGGGTAAAATTACGAACCCAACTAAAAAGTGCGGGTAAAATTACGAACCCAACTAAAACTCCGTGTAAAAAATACGAACCAAACAAAAAAGTCCGGGTAACATTTAGAACCCAACTAAAACTCCGGGTAAAAATACGAACCCAACTAGAACTCCGGGTAAAAATACGAACCCAACTAAAACTCCGTTTAAAAAATACGAACCCAACTAAAACTCCGGGTAGAAATACGAACCCAACTAAAACTCCGGGTAAAAAATACGAACCCAACTAAAACTCCGGGCAAAATACTAACCCAACTAAAAAGTCCGGGTAAAAAATACGAACCCAACTAAAACTCCGAGTAAAAATACGAACCCAACTAAAACTCCGGGTGAAAATACGAACCCAACTAAAACTCCGGGTAAAAAATACGAACCCAACTAAAACTCCGGGTAAAAAATACGAACCCAACTAAAAAGTCCGGTAAAAATATGAACCAACTAAAACTCCCGGGTAAAATTACCAACACAACTAAAACTCCGGGTAAAATACGAACCCAACTAAAACTCCGGGTAAAAGATACGAACCCAATTAAAACTCCGGGTAAAAAATACGAACCCAACTAA